>OY982577.1:15848895-16415930 GCA_963859945.1 Euplagia quadripunctaria | reverse complement strand
CACCTACTTCTACCGCGTTGACCTGTGAAATGGTCTGTTCGATCTATCGGTTGGATGGAGTAAACAGTTCGCCCAACTTTATGCTATTACTTCTTGACATAATATTTACCTAATGAGAAACGACAAAATTGTACACAGCCATAAAAACGTCACACTGCCACTATTATTAACCACCTCTTATAACATTTCTACTTGGCTAAACCAGTAGGGATGAGTGGAAAACCTATTCACTTTTCCCTTTTGGATGAGAAGAAGACATTTGTATTGAACTCAGTGAGAGCATTATTGACATACAAATATATTTGAGTGCATTGTTGTGTAGAAGAAAATGCGAAAATGGTTCATTAAATACATTGGTAGAAGGTTTATTTTGTTAATCATGCCTTCGGGCCGGCGGACATCGCAAGTAGGTAGTAGTACCTTATCGCTACTGCTGAATTTAAACCTATATGTATTAGCTGTTTTTCCGAAAACTTCGACGACCGGACATACGTTCATGATTATACCATAAAGAGGACTGGCTTTTTTTTATCCGAATCAGTGTCCTTTCCACGATCTCCGTGCTCTCAATTATACGAAACTTTTTTTTGTAACTAAATATGTATAAATTGAGATGTAGTCAGATGAAATATGAACATTGCACAGCACGGTGTTGATATTCCTATTTAATGCAATGTAAATTTAAATAGTTCATTCAATTTAATATTCTTCGCAACTGTCTCTTCTTCTTTGAGTAAAAGGATTCTACCATTTAGTTTCATTCGATTGAAGCTTTCGACTTCTGGCAGTTACTATTTTTAATTTCCTTTAAAAAACATAAATCACTGGAATTGTTGCAGCAAAAATCAAAACGGAATGACTAAAAGTGTAAATGCTTTACTGACATTAAATATTCTTGTAAGAAATCACGCAGGAGTCAAACGCTGCAAAATTTCTTAATTTTATTTTAAAGCTTTGAGTTTACGTAAACTACTAACTAGCAAGTATTACGTCGGAGAATGGAGATTAACATTGTTTGTTTGAGCTCCCTGCGGCTTGTGTTGAACGCTGTTTATTGGGGATCGACCGGCTTAAGGTTTCACGTTGCGACGGCATTACACAGTTTCATTCAATTAAGTTGATAGTAGACAATTAAGTTAAATGACTGTAGCTTCCTAATTTACTATTTGGTTTCAGTATATTCGATGAAGAAATGGAAGCCTTATCTGCCTGTCACAAACGTTTTTCTTTATTTTGCCGATTCTGTTTTTTAATGAAACGAAAATGAAAGGGCTCGGTCCATTTCCACCTCATCTCATTTCTTCAAGTTCCTCTCAAGTACCTCAATTTTGTGTTTCCTCGTAATTGCAATGTATGAGCTATAAACCGAACTACACCCATAAATAGGCTGGAGGTACTGGACCAGTCAGGCCGTACAAATTTGGAATATTTTTCTACAATTAAATTTTTTGAAATTTCTTAAACACGATCATACATCCAGCCATACACCCTACGCGATGATGAAAACTTTAGGTGTTTATAGTTATTGTAATGTAGGAATGTAACTTATCACCACAGTAGGTATGTATATGTAAGCATACAAATACCAGAGGGGGTAGGTATTGTAGCACTCGCTTAGGCAGTAAGAAATACTCAGGGTAGGAATGTGCGTTAAAAAGGATATCAAGTAGAAGAACATTCTGTGGAATAATAATATTACTGATTAACTTATAGCATTTTACAGTAGATTTTATAAACTTGTGTCGTCCTGACACTTCGAGATTGTCCGTTCTCCTTTTTCAATTTTTTCCTTGTCACATTTTTATAATTAAAAATTATAAACCTTTTTAATTAGCAATTATTTCACAAAATCAAGCTGCCAAGCCGTCATATATTCCGAAGAGGTCGGAACATTACAGTAAAATAATTGACTGGTACTGAACTGAAGGCAAAATCCACGCCTATCTAGAAATATGCCAAACCCTGGATGTACTATTGTTGTATAAAGGTCCCGAATGCTTCTGCAAACATTACATTCAACACCCCAAGACAAGGACAAATAATGTGTAATAAACTGAAATGTTACAAATACAGCGAGGGTTCCCCATGTACAATGACATAAATATCATTTCCGTCATTTGATTTATGAACTTCTTTGGTTCATGTTCGTATTTTTAAGGAAGAAAATTAATATTAATATTTCATAAGACAATGTTTGTTTCACATAGTTTAAATTGTACAAAGGAATGTGTTAGTGTCATCCGAAATGTAAAACTTGTGTGAGTGCTTTAATGCGGCCTAAATAATGATAACTGCAATATTTGTACATTAACTGTTCTTTAATTTTAAGTAACCCAATAAAAAAACAATCATTGACATCCGTCAAAAACGGCAGAGGTATTGCTTGTTTTCCAAAATTTCATATCTTTTGAAATCGAATTTAAACAAAGATTCAGCCGTAATAGAAACCTTGTTCCTGAAGTTAAAAAAAAAAGATTACGAAATAAGCAAAGTTTTAAACGCTCAGAAACGGCTCAGAGCGTTTAAAACGTTGTTTCTACATAAAATATTCACTGGCAAATTGCACGCAGCCAATAAGGTAGAGCCATTGAGAAAGATGTTGGCACTAAAATGTCACGCGTTTTTAGTTGCCACTAAATACAATTTTCATGATAAAGTATAAGCAGCAGAAAGAAAGGTGCTTAAGGTGGTAGTGAAATTTTATGGAACCTCTCCTGGGTTGAGATAAGAAACAAGGCTTTCCGTCTTGTTTTACGTTGAACCACAAATATTCTTCTTATATATATATAAATATTCGTCTTCGATGACTTTTGTGTTTAAAGAAAACAACGCATAATATTTTTTCTTAACTTTTTTCAACTAATTTATAACCAATCTTGAGTGCAGACTCGAATCGTGCTATCAATTTTAAGGAGCAAGGATTTACGGAACTTATCATATTTTTTAGATTCCACATTGGATAAGATAAATTCTGCATCTCCGGGCAGAACGATGTGAGGTCGCTAACGAGATGTGCTCGTAAACTGTCCCACATATAGTGTATATATGTATAGACTATATATGTCAGATAGTTTACGTAGTATATGTTTATATAGTATATGCATATCTTTTTCGGGCTTTACTTAGTATTACGTATGTATTTGTTGCTTAGGTTAATGCACCACAATATTATACGGCAGTTCTAGGTAGTTATCTTTTAATAGTCTGATTGCAAGAATTGTACACCGGGGAATTAAAAAATCAAATTGCAGAATGTACTAATTTTAACAACTAAAGAAATACCTATCTCGATCAAGATCATTTCATTACGATTTACAGAATTATACAAACAAAGCAACATCACAATAATTAATTTAGCACATAAAGTAGTTAAATACAAACTCATTGTAAAATGTTATGTATGGAGCGCGTGATAGATGCTGAACATATCAAACATACATTTCTTCAGATTTAAATATAATTTGTAAAAGCTTACTTTGAGTGCCCAATTGTCATGAATATAAATAAATAAAATTTAACTCTCAAATGGCAAGCAATGACGACAATTCTGTCAATGTCAGTTGTGCAATAGAAATTGAGTACTGTTGCACAACTGTTGCAATATAGGAGTACCTACTGCCGAGACTTCTTGAGAGGGTTGCCAGATTGTATAATTGGATACAAAATTCATATAATTCGGATATCTTATGTATCCTGTTTGTATAGTAGATTACATTGTATAATTGGATACAATGTCATTACTGACGTTATGGCGTAATAAGTACGTACATACATAGGGATACTTAAAACAAATCATGTCTGTGGTAAACTGTTAAATCCTTATACGTTAAAGTTAAAACACCTTTTATTGGAATCCCCAGAGAAAGCCGTACTATAAAGTTCTACAATACTGAGTTTGTACAATAGTGGGTGATTTGACAGTCGGCGGTATAAAATAAATTGTCCTTATTGACAGCCCTGTCACCAGGATCAACAACAGAAAACCATGAAAACACTGGCCAACTCGACGAGTCCCAGGTAAAGATAAAATTTCTATGAACCCACAAAACAAAACTGACTGACTACTAATCCAGTAGTACATAAAGCGTGGATACCCACAAAAGATTGGGCCGATTGTTCACCTAGTTGAAAACAAGTAATAATTGTTGAAATAATTAGGATCCTTATTTTTCAGAATACGTATGTATATAATAACTACTAATACGAAGTATACGAACCGTTTGCACATTCAACGCAAACTGGTGCATTTCCCTCCGTCAGCCTGGCGGTGCGACACATAGCTGCACTCCGTCGGATATGGCGTCAAATGAACACTGCTATATAGATCTATATATACATGTATATGCACTAAAGGGCTAATGCACTCCGTGTGCTCTATTTGCTTTATGCTATATCGAACGACGTACTTGCACTTTCCCAACCTTTTAGGAAACGTATTCAGATTTTTAAAGAAAAAATGTTAAAAACAACGTACACTTGAGACTTACAAAGAAAAACTGACAGGTGATCGTCTTTTGATTTAAAAATTGAACAATGTAAGATTTTCAAAAGTTTGAGTCGTTTGGATATATAACCTTTTCACAATCTCCATCAAAAAGTTTGGAACTAAGGGCTGGCCCACACAGCGAAATACCGCGCGATTTTCACCCTCGCGGTTTCTATTTTCTATTCTTCGTCTATATAACACCTATAATGCCGAACAACACGTATTGTGAATTCAGTTCCTTACTGTTTTGAGAGTTCCTAGACCAGAATCATTCCCATCTTATTTATTCCTCTATTGATAATAATAGAATAAAACCATTAGTTAAGCTTTATACCATTCATATTTCTCGATAATTGACTAGAGATTTGCACTAACACTAATACGATACTGTAATTACTTACTATACTTACTGTAATTTTTACGATCTTTTGCTTGAAAGACATTTAATTTCATACTAAACAGCATGTCTGTTGATCAAGAGTGGATGAATAAAACGATTTAATCGATTAGAAACAGTTATGTCTTTATTGAAAGTCGTAAATCGATATGCGGCCTCCTAAATGCTGCCGATGGTAATTCTTGCCAGCAGCGATTAAGAGTTTAAAAGTGGTATTAATTGCCAGTCACAACTGTTGAGTGGGTTCTTTTCCTATTTGCAAACATCCGGGTACTATCATGAGAGGAAGCCATTATTAGGTCGAAGGTTGCTTGGTTGTAGTCTGTTTACTACAACAAAGCAGTGTCTTCACCAGTCGGGGAAAGAGGTATACAGGCGACGCGACGTTTAAACCACTTGTACTGTGTGAGAGAAACAATAAATTATTGTTATTATTATTACTTATGACTAGGAGGTCGTGGGCATCATGTCTGGTGACCCAGTTTACTTGAAGAACAGACCCTTCTACCCTTTTAAGAATTTAGAAGTAGATGTACGAGACACCTGTAACGGGTTGCCTTTCTTCATCACAGCCTTAAAAAGACACTGTTCCTATCTGTTGCCAGACTGCCACTGACATTACCGGAGCAGAAGTCGAACAGCGTGGCATTTCCGCACAAAATAGCATTGCACGACAGAGTACTAACATAAATTTCATTTTGCAATGTGGTGTGGTCGGCATGGAATTCAATTATAACCGTACCACATCTAATTTGAATCAGATCACTGATTTATTTTGCGGTTATTTTCATACCAATCTTAATCTTATAAGTAGAGAAAAAAACGCTGGAGTTTGTCTATAGATTCAAAGCAAGGCCAAATATACCCCTATCACTTACATCGTACAGAAGAAAAGCATCACTGTCATGACACTTTTCATCGTCTTCCTAAAGGCTTCTACAGAATATCATAATACACGTTTTATCATATGGTACTACAAATTACTTGGACATGATGGCAGTTGACGTTTATATTTGTAAGCCATGTTTATCTTATAATAAAAGTACCTGCACATTGCCTAGTGCCTCAATAAAAAAGCAGATAGGTACTTTGAGCTGCCTTGCGATCTCAAGAAAGATAATAAAGCAGAAATTAATAACTGAACTATTAAAATAAGTGATCACAATGTTCGCTGTAAACAATAAACGCCTGGGGACTAGCTAGTCGCACAGCTTAATTACAGCCCCCGGGATGTCGAGATATTGGTTTTCTGATTGCGTACAGAACAGGTAATTTGTAGGCAAATATGTCATGTATAGAGAATATTTCAGCTTCGATGAACGAACATATTTAATTTATTTAATAAGGCTTACTTAGAAGCCTTGTTTGTTCAATGTAAGCACGATGTAACACTATACAGAAGCGAATATATGATAATGAAAATGTTTTAATTATCTTTACTAAACCGTGTCCCAGATCAAGTTGCAAGTAAAAAAAATACATAGCAAATATGACGCCTCATAAAATTTAATGAACTAGAAAGGTTGAGTATCCTGTATTAATTAACCGCTTTATCGCAAATCAGATTATTAATTTCTAAGTTGACTAATTGGAAGAGTTGAATTGAACCAAGAGACTAAAGTCTATTGGACAATATTGGGATGTGATAAGACTCATGTAGGACCCTGAGGACGGCGACGATGACACGGTCTAAGAGCTTCGGATATACACTTTCTTTGATGCAGTGACAATTTAACGGCATTTGTTTCTGATATCAACATGAAAAGAATCATAGCGTGGTTCACTGTCACTATGTAATCATAGGAGATTGACCAAAAATATCAGCAGATTCCATAGGTCAATGTTGAATCGACCAGAGCTCGGAAAAAAAAGCTGAACGTCAATGCCACGTTTCTTTCTTTGGATAAGGGATAAGACCCTTATTGATTGCAAGTAACATTTCAGATTTTGCGGTATAGCGACATAATATGTAATTGTTATGGACTAATGGAAAGTTAAAACAATAGAATAAATAAAGGATATTTTTAACTAATAACATTTTCTACATTTGATTAGGTACCTGATTACAATATTATGCCACACATTATTACTATTACCTAATTTATTATAATTTAAGACAGATAGATATTTCCATTTAAGATAGCGAAAAAGTCGTTACACGAAAACCTCCAATATAAAAGCCTGTCGGCGTCTTGTTGTCATGGTAGCTTTGAAGAAAATCATTATTTGGTATTTTGCCACGGTGAAAGAGAAAGAATAATTATATTACTATCAATTATATTCACTTCTGTTACGACTTTCATTTTTAGGGTTCTGTATTGGAATGATCTTAACGGAACGGAACTTTCTTTGGTCTCTCTCTCAGTCTATTAGTTCCGAACTCAATCACAGTTTTTTAGTTGACCCTTTACTCAAAACCTTAAATTTATAGGTAGCTTACTAATAAAAGAAAATGTTCATACTGTACTGTGTCTCAGGGGGTAAATCCGACTCTCACTTGACTAGTTTTCATAGTTTATTTAGACCTACATTTTTTTTAAACAACAAAAATAAACGTTGGCGCTTTCTCGTTAAAACCAATTAAAGTTAATCCATACAGCACGACCGATTAGTCAACTTTCTGTGGTCACGGAGCTCTAAACATCCGTTAAAGAGTTTGATTTTTATTTTTATAATTTCCTGGCGCGAGGCGGGTGCGTTAGCGCAGGCCCGTAATTTATCTCCTCTTATCCGTAAAAAGTGCCACGTGCTGCGGTACAAATAGATCCCGTACAAGTGTAGACTCGTCTTTATATATTTTTGGAATGAGATACTCCAATTCTACGTTTTTCATGACGTGCATTTGAGCAGACTTTACCTATTTTTACATTTGATTCGTGAATTGACCACGGCCCTAGGCTTAAGTTCTTGACTCGAAAGTGGAAAAGTATAACCCAAAAATAACTATTAAAAGCGTTATGTTAGAACAAGAGAATGTTCTCTTTCTTACCTATAGTTATATCTGATATTTCAGGCAATCGTGCTTAGTGTATATATAAAGTGGAAATAAAATGAAAGTATGTGTGATTTGTACAGGTAAACGGGTAAATTAGGAAGGCCGTGTTGCAACCAATATGTTTTTTCCACCCAGAAACGATTTAACGGAGCAGGGGCTTGGCTTTCCCTTGCTTTTTTAAGTAGAAGTCAATGAATGCGTTAAGTATCATTCCAACAACTTAATATATATTATTATGAATGTGGTCATCGTATCCTCGAGGGTCAACGTCAAAGCTTTCTTATCTAAGGTCCGTGTGTTGACCTGAGTGATTAATCTTAGTTCTGATTTGCATACTTACTACATTTTGAATAATTAAATAAACAAGTGGAGCGTGAGGAACAAATTAAAAACACTTATATTGAATTGTCTAGGAGAGATTTGTAGCAAAGACTTTTTTGCTGAGGATCTTTCACCTTCCCGAGCTGCGGGCTGCGGGCACTTTAACGGCCTTTAACGAGGTAGCTTCTATGAGGACTGCGGTGATACTCTTTTTAAGAGCAGTGGGGTATACCAGAGAAGAGACTACTAGTCAATTTGCTCGACAAAATAGACATACGTAAACTGCATTTTATTGCTTCACTTCCATAGTTTGACATTTAGTACGCCTTTTTTAGTAGTTGTGGAAACCCGCTCGGGCCGTCACCCCACCGGCCTTTCAATGCTTCGGTTTTCGGTGTCACCTTTTCGGTCACGGCCCATAAGGCGCAACACAGCACCGATCGCCCCGCTTGAAAACCGAACTGGGCATCCGTTGACTCGTCGACCTCCCCGTCGTCTCCCTTTGGGTGTGTGTTTTAATTAATAAACTGACGGTCATTAATTAACTTGACATCAAATATTATATTTATAACTTTCATATGTAGTGTAACCTAGTTGCAATATAGTCCTACTTAGCTTAACCTATATTAATATTATTGTGACAGCCGGAGACCTAATTTATTCTAATCTACAAAAATTGTCGGGTGACTCGAACATGTACACATTAGTCTTCATTCACGAAACCCACACATAGGAATTACATTCGTGCGTTCCTTCAACAAACGTCGTCGTACGAAATACATGCAAAAAGTTTCTTAAAATTTCATTGGCCTCTAGTCGAAGGTGTTAAGGACTAAAATATATAATTTCCACAGCAGTGCAAGGGTTGTAGTCCTGTAATAAAGAGAATAGAAACAATTGCGTTGGTGGCCTCAGATTGAATAGAGCATTTAACCCGTCACTAGGTACAAATTAGAATTACATCGTCAGGTTGTTGACAGTTGATTTTCTGTGAACTATTATGCCTACATAGACTTATAATATTATATTATGTCTAATTTAGCGTGGGTTCTGTATTCGTAAACGTATTCTTAAAAATATTGCTGTACATACTAGAATGACTCACTCAGTACTTATGCGTATGTACTATATCATGTTTGTAGTATCACCAACATTAAGAAAATAATGGTTTTCTCTTTCTTCAGTAATTTTTTGATGTTGTTCCTATAAAGGACGGACTTATAATAGTAGAGATTTAAAATTAAGCAGTTACAATAAAAACTATCAGGAACAGAGGGTTGAATTGGTCTTCATGAAGACTATCAGTAATAGGTACTATGTCAGTTTAATCTGATCATACTTAATCATAGGTGGTATGTTCAATTCTATATACAACTTTAGGGAAATCAGAGAAAATAACAAAAAATTACATTTAATAGTAACGTGCTTGAGAACCCATTATCTTAACGTATAATTGTCAATAAAGAAACTCATATATTCAACAAAAACTCCAAGCGTTTAAAATTTCTTAATAAGTTGGCAACGATCTACGGCGTGATTGACGGCTCGTAAGTAACTACCTGACGAATAGTCGGATAATAGCAATTTGAATGAAATATGACAGTAGCTAGCAACGCAACGATAACTACTTTATAACACGTAATAACGAACGATATAATTACAGATAAAAACGTTTTATTCTCATGATAAATGGACACAGTCCACCAGTCATTCCGATACTTTTTGTTGCCGTAGATGTTATTGCCTAGACGTTATGTAATTTATGAAAACGACTAGAAAAGTTTACAAAAGAATGATTTATTCCCATTTGATTTTCTATATTTAAAGATGTCTTAAATGTACTGGTTCTTAAATCTGTCAAATGGTTTGAAAATATTTAAACGTAGTTCAAGCGTTGGAGTTCTATCTCTGAAAAAACTGTCTTGATCATTTTCGTTAGGCAATAAGCCTATTGATGGTTGATAAATGAAAACAAGTTGACAGTATTTTAGACAGTTGTTCAGCTTAATACCAGTTGTGTACAGCGTTGTTTTTGTTACCTAGTATAAATATTTTACTAGTACCAAACAACACAAATCACCTTTTATGCCAAGAATTACAAAAAGATTTAACACGCGCCAAGGGTTTACAAAAAATTCGCTGACAAATATAAAAAGTCTATTGATAAAAATGTATCCTTCTACAGTAAGCTTATTTCACATTTTGATAATAGACATGTATTCGGAAATGTCGCACAATACACCTTTGTAATCTGTGACGTGCGTAGTAATGACGGAGAGAACCAGGCTGGATTAATAGGAGAAAAAAAGGCAAGGCTTGAATGGGCGTACGATTGTAATACAAAGAAGCTTGGAACTCCAGACTACGCGAAAACATTACTTAGAGGCAGGCTTCTTGCGGGGATGACGAGGCGACAGACGGGAGTGTTACAGTGGTGAAAAATGAGGGGTTTTTAATGTCGGAGTTTGTATTTGAGTACTGTTTATACATATTATTACTATGTAATAATTGCTATAAGTCTATTAGCCTTGTCCAAATAGATGATTTTTTATTATGTATTTATATTTATGCAAGGGCTAAGTTAAGTGTAGTTTTTTCAAGTAAACGACAATATTTTAATATTTATCGCCTGTATTATCACTATCACTAATTAATTAATTGATTGCTAGTTTGGAGACTCCTATATACATGTATATAAATATTTAAATTGTAACTGCTTTCAAAATAAATATTAGAGAAAAATACATGTAAATTTGGAACACGTCTATACATTAGATTTTGCAACCATTAGACTTCAAAATATATAGACTGATACTAAATGTAAAATGTAATAATTTCGAAGCTAGACAAAAGTCGATTGAAAGTCTGGCTCGAGTCTAGGCTAGCTTTTGTCTGGTTTTCTTCGAAGGCAATGAATAGCTGTCGACGACGGCAGTTGGCTTTTAATAAGCACTTCCAGATGCAAGTTTACTCTAGAATCGTCAGCCTGGAAATTTTCGAATACATAATTAAGAAAAAATTAATGGGTAGGTAAAGTTAGGCCAAAGAAGCGGAATTATAATTAGTCAGTTTAAAACTTGTGTTAATCGTAATAGTTATCTACATCTTACTAATAAAGGCGAATGGATGTTTGTACTTTCACGCAAAAAATGGTGAACGGATCTGGATGAAATTTAGCACACAGATAGATTATAGTCTAGAATTCTTTTTATGTCGGAAAAATGTACTGTTCCCGGATAGATTTCACAGAAAAATCCACGAGAATGAAGTGGCGGGCAGCAGCTAGTATAAGATAAATGTCCAACTGACGTTCGCTAATTACCTCTAAGACAGACTAAAAATCAAACAAATCATCCTAACCATCCTAATCCTAACTAATATCGGGCGTTAGATAAACGCTCCCGAAAACGAAGTCCGACGACAGTACTAATGATACCTTTGATGATGGTCAGAATTTTTTCATCAATGTTATATTAGCATTATTCACGCTCCATCATGCTCCAACAGTTAATTGAAACGATTATTTCATGAAAATAAATCAAAAACAGCTGATGCTAGGGTCAACGGACGTGTGGGTGCTGAAGGTATTATACTCGTATATGCTATTGTTTATTTGTGTTTGTTACGCTATCACGACATAGTTATCCAACCACAGAAATCTAAATAAGGTAACATTATTTACCTTATTTAGATTTCTGTGTACCCAACCGGTCGTCATGAAACTTTGCATACACATTGTGTATAGAAAAGGACATAGAGTAAACATTCCCATCCATAAATTACGTCACACGAATTTCATGATTTTTGGACCCCCCGGTTCTTGTCACAGGTGGTCACATTTGTGGGATCCCCCCCTCGCTGGTATGACGTCACATATTTTTCAATTTTACACTCAGAACTGAAAAGAGCAGTTTAATAAAAGTGTAGTGACGTGTCTATGCTTTGTGTTTAATACATGTGATTTCGACATGTGACTTCACGAAGCTTATACCTCCCCCCACCCATTTTTACACAATGTCACACTTCGCTGACCCCTTCCTTCCCCCTTAACGTGTGACGTAATTTATGAATGTCCTCATGGGATAGAAAATAACTCTTAGCCGCGGGCAAAAGCTAATTATAAATATGTTTTCGTAATGCGAACAAGGTTTCCATGACAAACCTTTTTAGTAGTAACCTGTGCAAATTAATTGATGTTGAAACAACGAAGATAGGTATAGCTTGTTATCTAAATTAATCGTTACCGATTCACATAGTTGCCTTCTTACTATTTAAACGAAACCCAAAGAAAAAATGAGACTGTCCATTAATAACAATTTGGCCATATTTAAGTTAAAAGTAACCAGCACCCAGATAATACAACGTTTTTAAAAAAGAAGAAAGAAAGAAAGAAAAATCATTTATTTCGGTACCACGAGACAATCTTAAATATAACAACACAAGGAGAAAATAATACAAAATAAAAATAGTTGCTACCATTGTTTGGTATTATTGTTACTGAAGTTTGTTTTCGGTTTAAAAGTAACAATCATTTAACACAGACGTCCGTGCATCGTATCAAATTTAGAAAGTTTGGAAAGGTTGTAACATTAATCAAAGCTCTATAGATTTCAATTAAGTATCTATATGCATATCTCGTTTACATAAAGTGTTGTGTTTGATTGTCTATTATTATGGCAAAAGATTTTTTTAACCGCCATAAATAAAGTATTTAATAAGGTTTTCTAAAAAAGGAATAAGGAAGTCATTGCAGCTAGCATATTAGATGTCAATGTAGAATCGGGACTTAATTTCGGTAATATTTAAGGTGCAGTATTTTTTGGTTACCCAAGCGACGTGCGACGTTTGGATTGAATTGCTCCGGTCGTAGTCACGGGTGGACGAGTCCGATTAAGTCCCGACTTATACATCTTCAGGCAGCAGCAGATTGCGCATTACGGGTTTTGAAGTAGGTACTTGACATAAAGCAAACTTTGCTGAAGGACTTTGGATTGTATTCCGTGTTTGTTAATAGGATTTATTGTTGGGCGACGACGGTGGATAGTAGTGGGTTGAACCCTTATAAGTATTTTAATAAATCTTCTGAAAAAGTTTGATGTTCGCAGCTGTAATTCTTTGTGGTAGCATCCGATACAAAAATTTTGGGGTTAGAGAATTTAACTGTGCTCTGAGATCAGCTCTCAACTCACTGTAAAAGACCTCGTGTTATGTTATTCTTTGCATTGCGGAGTGAAGTGCTTTTGAAGCCGGTCGAGAAGTTCTAGTTGTAAAACTTAAAAAAAACACAAATAATTGCAAATTTGTAATATGTATATGGATTTTGTCATTCCTATTTTTAAAGTACTGATCCCTTACCTTTGGTGACTTAAGGAGACTAGACACTAGCTAACGCAGAAGATGACAAACTGAGTTTTTTATATTATATTCATAACAATTTATTATATTATAAAATAACATCGATGATTGGTATCAGTAGTTTAAAATTACCACATTGAGTTTTATTTATTCCCATTACTTGTTAGAGTCAATTGACAAGCAAGAGTGGTGTTCAAAGGTGGTACGACAAACAGTACATTTTCATTTATGCACTATTACAGTGTAAATTGGTAGAACTAAAGCAAATAGCTTTAACGCGGAAACAATTTAACATAATAGGTTTAATGAACTGCTGTAATAGAATAACACTTTAACAAGAAACGATTCGTTTTGCTTACGGACGTTAAAATTTCGTTGAATTTTCAATGAAACTTTTACCGTCCGTAAGCAAAACGAATCGTTTCTTGTTTATTGGAACGCGGCATAAGTGATATTCTTGCCAAACAACACCAAGGCGAGTGTCACAATCACAACACTCCAACCCACAGGTTCGAGCTCCAAATGGGATAATTATTTGTATGATTTACAAGTAGTTGAATATTAGAGGGCTCGGACTGCCTGGCAATAGCCAGGTAGAGTTACATGTTCTGCCGGGGTTCTTAGTGATTTCCTTTCGAGGGTACATCTAAGGCCCTGGCAATTACGGAGCACCGTGTGGTTTTAGTAGGTACGAGTCCGACATAGCATCTTACTGTTGGCCCCGGTGAGGTGATGACCCGCGGTTTTCCACACAAAAGATAAAGAAAAGGTAGAGTTACAGGTATGCGAACCTGACCTTCTCAAGCTATTTCTCACAATCCCCAATTCCAATCCATCCGTATAAGGAATATTCTTTTCCTTCCATTGCGCGCGGTGCGTCGAGCACAGAGTGAACTGCTGTCAAGTTGCCGCATCTTTGGTTTCAAGAAGTCTTTGTTATATTTGAATGTAAAAGTATTTAGTTCAGTCTCCAATATAATTATCTTGATTTACAGCCTCTATCAATTAATATCCCTAAAAGCAATCACCCCTATCTCGAGCAAACCTTTCAGCCAAGCGAGGGCCTTATAGTATAATATCTGCATGTTAATCTTAATATTTGTAAACTATTACTAAATTTAATGGAATTCTTATGGTTTTTACATGTATTTGTGATACTCCTACATACAATTAGAAACGCAAATTTCTAAGACCTGAACTTTCTGTTTTAGAAAATATTCTAGTTTGATATGATTTCTGTAATTCTAGACTACAATGTTTTATTCTATATATTACAAAAATTGAGACTTATTTTTTTTCTAAATGCAATGTCAATTAAGTTTAACTTTGAGTGTATAATGTTTTGGTTATTGCGCCTTATTCTATAAAAAGAAGAAAGACATAATATAGGAAATATGTTTTAATCAGTCGTACAACGTATAATTCTGTTATTTTAAAATTGGTATACATACATACTATTAATAATACATTACATTTATGAATTAATATGTATACTTGCACAAATATGTATATTATAATACCCGTAATCATAATCATTATTATGACTAACTATGATTTCTCTCAGCACCGACGAACGCATGGCGTTAGGGAATCCTATCTCACTAAGCCTAAATTTATTATGTATAATAATTATTTAGAATGTGTACACGACCAGCTACAACTAAACTTTAAAACTAAAATTCCACAATTTTTTTAAGTGCTAACGTTATTCATAGCAAAATCCATGCCTCAGCTAAAAATTAGGTATATCATATATTATGTAAAGAGAATTTCCTTTTTGGTCTGGGAATCAGGTCAGAAGTGCCAATGTTCCAGATTCCCGCGCACCTGGTGAACTGTGACCTCATTTAATATAGACCAAATTAAAATTCATATTTAATACGTTTTTGCTCCAATCGATACTACAGTTAATTTTGGGAAGGAGTTGTATTATTGATCCAATGACATAAGTGCCTAAATATTGTTTGAAGTACGGGGTTCAATTCACGACTCAAGTAAAATTTTATTGAGGTTTTTATCCAGAACGTGTCTCGTACTAAACCAGTCGGTGTGACCCAGAATACAAAAACTTAAATTACCGTCAAATAAAAATATACAAATTTTTTATAATAACAATTATTGTAACGTCAATAATTAGGTCAACAGGTATAAAATGATTACGTATAATTCGAATGGTGTACTTACATATAAATAACACTGGCACCGCGATCGCCCACACCTATATACGACACGAACTGTTAATAGTGTATCATAAAACCTCATGTGCTATGCTAAAGAGTTGTTTTACACCATAATAAATGAAAAAAAAACCTTTATAAATCTTTTGGTTGGGTTACTTAGTTTATTAGTTTGTAATGTGAAAAACTTTTCATGAAATAAATAAAGTCAAACCGTCTCTCGAAAGACGTAGGAACATATACCTGCAACTGCGACTTCGGCACTCAAGATCAGAATGGATGACATGACACGTAATCATGTATTACTATAGGTTCCAGTCGGAAACCAGCGCCGAGCCTTCGCTTGGCACATGCTGAACTGGACGCCCATTTGGTACAGTAGTGAGACACAGAATATAAGTTACCTAGAAATTGTTAGCATGCTAAGTAGGTACATTATTAGAATAATAACTTCAGTGAGTAAAGTTTACTATTTATTAAAGAGAACGGTTTCTGCTAACGTGTATTTCGGGGAGGCCCAACTAGTTTCTAACTAGTAATAGCCTTATTTTTTCTTTTTTTTAAGAAGTCGCGGCGTTCACTTTTATAAATAAGGAACACGTTTCTAGTGTTGTGAGTCCTAATGGATGGGTACTATCTTTTAATTAAGTGTCTCTGATTCTACCAAATAAAATTTTCTTTCTTTCTATACCAATTAACAAGTGTTGCTGTACTAAATAAAGTGCAGTTTCGAAAAATATTTTACTACAGGATGGAGGAGGTTAAGGAAGTAAGCTATAGCAGATTCTATGCAGCCCTGATGTCTGCTGGTGTGTAGGGTTGCCAGGGTTTCATAGGGAGGGATGGCTTTAGCACCACTGGTGCTATGAGTGGTTTAAGCACCGGTAAATGCCTGAGCGCTATGTACTTGTCTGCTCCCTAGGTAAGGCATTGCCTCCTTTAACTTGCGAATACTAACGCTCTTACATACATACTGCTGCAACTCAGTGATTGAGCTGTACCAAGAAAGAAGGACCTGGTTTTCTAGAGAGGGATAATAAAAGATTATGCGAAGCAACTTAGGTTTTTACTGAAACCTTTAAATCATTACATTCACTTTTAAAAAGACTAATAACTTCAACAATCGAATCACATTAAAAATATATCTTGAGGCTCCGTGTGTCAGCACGGAGAACCGTCTCCCAGGGTTTCACAAATGGGAGTTCGCTTGTTTTTTCGTCGTTCCATTCTCTAAACGATTTCAAATACGAATTAGAATCTTGAGCACGAAGTCGCCAGCAAGACTTTCACGCGTCCAAGAAGTTTTATTCATCAATCCACGTAGGTTGCAAGAGGACGCGGGGAGTTCAGTTATTACAACACATACTCCTTCGGATATGCAGAGATAACAGCCTGAGACTTGCTTGTTTCTTTACACACCACATGCGCTTCCTCTATTCTCTTTCATAATAGCCCACCGGTATCGGATACTTCCGACCTATCCTTACTTGATATATTTAATAGATACAGGTAGGATTCAAAACAAACAAGAACACAATGCATATATCGCTGACTACGATGCTTTCCTGCTTGAAAATTATCTGCATGCCGTTGCAAGAAAATGTTCTTTAGCAATTATGTTGCAAGAACTATTAAACTACTCTCATCTTATACAGTAATTAAGGCTTTATTATAGCTCTGTAGTCAGTGACGCGACACATAATTAGGCTGTTTAATAGCCTTAATCGATACACCTACATTACGGTAGAATGTCTGTAGCTCGCCCAATGCCGCCCATACTCCTATTAAGTTCAATGAGCGTGGGTAATCTTAACGCGACGCGATTTAAAGTCGATTAAACTTTTCACTGATGGATCTGTTTAATTAAAACGTATCGGATATTAATAACGCGTTTGTTTCCCTGATTTGAGTTGTGAAACTGTTTGTATTATTTTAAAATTAAATTAAATATTCATATAGCAGACCTATGTGAGTGTTTTTTTTTATTTAGGTATTTATTTTAAACTTTTACTAACTCGGCTGGGTATTGCATTACCAGTATTAGTAAAAAAGTAAGTGATTACAATTTTAGAATCAGTACAAGAAAAAAAAAGAAATCCTTTTAAATGCATACAAGCTGCGCCCCGCGGTTTCACCCGCGTAAGTCCCGATGCAGTGGGAATATCAGGATAAAAAGTCTAAAAGCCTATGTGTTAATCCAGATGTCCAGCTATCTACATACCAAGTTTCATCGCAATCGGTTCAGTAGTTTTTGCGTGAAAGAGCAACATACATCAATACATCCTCGCAAACTTTCACGTTTATAATAGGACTAGCAGCGCCCCGCGGTTTCACCTGCGTAAATCCCGATCCCGTTGGAATATCGGGATAAAAAGTAGCCTATGCGTTAATCTAGGTCTCCAGCTATCTATTACAGCTATTTCATAGCAATCGGTTCAGTGGTTTTTGCGTGAATAAGTAACAAACATCCATCCCTCCATCCATCTATCTATCCAAACTTTCACATTTATAATATCAGTGGGATGGGATTACTATGAATCTTGAATAAATTACTCAATAATAAAAAAAGCATTGTTACTTTGTATTCATTTAGTTTAGACATCGGTATGCTTTTAGTAGGCTTGCAATAGTAAAATATATTTAAAATAAAGAATGAAAAAAAGATCAAAGTGTGCATAACACCCACTTCTACTGATTTCATTAATAAACTGATTGAATCACTACTTTAACATTATTTACTCAGAAACCAAGTTCAAAAATAGACATGTTCAATGAAAGCTCATTGCATTGTATTAAACCAAAGTCATGCACACGTAAACACGCGTCAAAGCGAGTGACGGCACCCGCATTTGATAGCCTGCAGTGCACTCGGTTTCACTCTCAAAGCGCGTCCTAGTTTGCCATACTTCCACCAGCTGCAGGATTTTATTGTTGACTTGTCGACGGATTTGTTGCCTAGTTTATCGGGCTATTAACTAAGGCAACAAAAGACTTTAAAGGACGTGTTACTCAACAGTGAAGACATTTAATCAAAGTACATTATACCTATCTTGTAAAAAGATTATTATTACAAAAAGTTTAAAATAAAAATCCAATTTAACTTATTTACAATGAGGCTTAAAACTGAAACCTAAAAATCAAAAACAAATGAAGTATTTACTCGACATTACAATGTCTTAACAAGTTAATGAAAACAAATGTTTAACTACGCTCGGAATTTTGTTATAAATTTACATCACAGTGGAGTCTGTTAAACTAATCAAGACACTAGTCTGGTGGGCGATGCTAAGTCAGCATAAATCGAGAATTAGGTCGTGGATACTTAACAACTAGGTCTCCCAGATCCTAAGCAGCATGTTAACTTTAATGACCGCTCTCAGATTTGGTAGAAATTATTTTTTCTTCATCTCTGTTTTTTAAATGCGCGCCCGAAAAGTCGGTCAGTCATCAGTGCGATCTAAATCATTTACTGCACTACTTTCAATGATTGCACATACAGATACTGGTAACGATGAGAACACGGATCTTCATAGTAATTAATAGAAAGAGCAGCTTGTAATGAATGAAGAAAAAATCTGGGCCAGTCAAGTGCTTGTGGAGGCAGCGTGCTCGAGCCTAACCCGTGGTGAGGTTTAGGGTTACTGAACTTTGTTGTCGCGTGTCATTTTTGTACTATTTTTAATAAGGATCTACTCCTAATTTATGACTGATAATTCAGTTGTAAATTTAACAACTGAGTTATGGGAACTTCATAAGAATTTGATGATACATTTTAGGGTTAAGGTAAAATTATGTACATGTATTATGTTGTAGTAAGCAAATAATCAGTTGTATCGTTTGCTTTTTTTATGTTTCTAAATGTAATAATATATTATTATATTTTAAACATAGTGTCTCTAATATATCTATACTATTAGGTTAAAACACTTGAAAACATTGCATTATTGGAATTCGGTTTTTAAGTGCATTATGTATATTTTAAGTGCTACTTTATCTCAAATAGTTAACTGATCTAAAACAAAATAGTTAACCCAATCGCAAATAGTCAGATAAAATACGAGTATGTTCTAATAGATACTTGTTACAAATCGAAAGTGTTCAATAACAATTATTAGTTCAACACAAAAGACAATCAACTCTAATAGTTCCTACACTTAAAAGTTAAAAAACTAACGGAAGTTATTTCCCATAGAAGTGTTAAAGAATGATGTCAATGAAACTATAAGAAGTATGGATTCCGTTGACGCCGAGCGACATGGTACAACTTCCTCGAGACGTGCCATCCGGAATTACAATCAACCATTGTGTATTGTACTGCACATCTATGGTACACATACGTCTATGGTCCTTAGAGAGCGAAGCATAGATTATAGATATGCAGTAATAATGGTTCCGAGCCATAAGGTCCTTTGTGTTAACCATGTAATTGTATGGAGTAGGCGATGACCTTTAATGACAATATTTAAATAAGGTATTTGTTACGTTTATTTATTTGCTATAGGATATTTTTAAGTTATCTATTGCAATGGGATTTGCATAATATTCCTGTAATTTTCCTTGTTTTATGGATATGGCTTGGTATTTGTAATGTGTACAACATTACAAATACCAACCCATATTAGTTATTAATATTCATAATAAATAATATTTATGGCACAATGGTTGTGACAATTAAATAAGTTGACTATAAACTAAATCGCGATGTTTAAAATCGTTGGTGGATTTTACTTTATTAACTAATCATGTATAACTAAAACCTGTTACCATTCAACACAAAGAAAAAGAACAATGGATGTTATTCCTAAAACCTGGTCGAATGGAAACGTGCCACAGATAACAAATAAAAGTTCTCTAAGCCGAGCAGGTGTAAAACGCACCCTGATGCTTTTGCCTCGAGAATACGCACCTGTCTTAATTCGTGTCGCGGTGAATTCGTCTCGTCACGGCTGTCTCATCCTATACAAATCTGAAATAAGAAAATAATCGTATTTAATACTTATGGATTGACGGTATTTATTTTGATACGACTTCAAATGCGATTTTTTTAAAATGTAATTACACCAATATTGACCGTCAAAGTAAGTTTTCGTTCGTTCTTGCAAGCAAAACTTACTTTTTACGTCAAATTATTAGTCTAAAAAACATATGAAGCAGGAAATTCACTATAAATTTATAATTATAGATGTATTGTTCTGTTTATTATGATATATTTCATATTGTAGTAATATTTGGGGATTTATGAGTGGGAACGCCTTCTAATCTGCAATATTTAGGCGCATTTAACTATATTCAAGGCTGTTTTAATGTCTGATGTCTTCATAAACTAATATTTATTTACTGTATACTTTCTGCACAACAGAAGAAAATACAACAACAATCCAAACTTCACAAAATCTGTGGTTTCACCATGAGATATTGGAAAAATATTGAAGGTATTACGTAACTCCATCATGGTAACGCAACCGAATACCGTGCAAATATCTATGATTCCCCAATGCCTTTGAGGGCTAGTTTGTACTGAGAATAAAATATTTCAATAGGCTCGTTATTTAACGAAACCTAGAAAATAGTATCATACAGTAATCATTGATTTGGTGATGTATGAAATTATCTACCTGGAAACTCCTGACTTGAGATAAGGTTCTGATCCCACTTCTTCTCTCACATTTCTAATACAGAGTAGAACACAATAACTTTTTTTCTTAGTGGATGAAATTCTTACAAAAATAATAAATAAAATTATAATTTATGAATTCGTGGGGAATATGATTTTTTAATTTAATAGATTTCTCCGGAGCTTCACCCGCGTTTATGGTCCTTGCGGTAAGAGCAAACTCTTAAGGGTATTATTAATTTATTACATAATAAGCATGATGGTATATATCCTTTCTCAAGTATTGAGCTATCAAATGCAAAAATAATTTTCAAATCTGACTGGTAGTTCCAGAAATTAGAGCTGAACAAAAAATAATATTCGGCTTTTTTACTATTATTTTAAATTCTATTTTCTTCAAAACCTTGTCGAAAACTTGTTGTTTAAGCATTTCTGTGTGTGGTTTCAACATATTAAATTACATAACATTTAAAGGATAGTATAGTAATCGGATACTGAATAGTTACTACGTGACAGATAAATCATTCCCTACAAAAATTTCCGTACCTACCGGTTTAATTGCCTACTCTTTCTGGGTGCCCCGACTACTTCTAGCGAAAATGAACTTAAATTCGTAAGCACGATTATTACTGCCTCGCAATAGCGCACGGCGGCGTGGCCGGAAGTGAGTGTAGGGTTACCTCTTCAATATTCAATATTTTTTTTTAAATAAAATAAATATTTGTTAAGTAAATTAAGTAGATACTTAATGGTTTTTTTCATTTGCTTGGTGCAAATGTTTTATTATACAAAAATGTAAATGATTTGAAATATATAAGAATAAACTTCTTCTATATTCTAAAATCTCGATTATTAAACTGTATAGTGTAAAATATTCAAAATCTTACAAAAGTTTTAATAATTTGGCCAACAATAGGGTCAAAAGGATATTTTTTTATTTCATAATTTTCCTCTTACTGGATTTACATCCCTGAAATTGTACAGCACATAATAAGTTTATATAAAGTTTGATAGTTTATGTAAATAAGCTCAAGACTTAAGAGGTTTATTTATTTATTGCTTTTTAGGTATTTCGTCGGTTTAATTTTTTGTTAAAAAGATTTTTATTTCATGATTTTTTTTCATCATCAGCTCAACTACATGATATGATGATTTCTGAACGCAAATACCTGATAAAGTAATGAAAAGTAAACAGAAACACTATTCGTTTCTCCAATTTTCGAGGGTTTCTCTCAATTTTATCAGGATCCCATCATCAGATCCTGACTTCCTTGACATGGAACCACCCTTGAGGTATAAGGTATACCTATAGGTAAAAGGTATATCTAACAAAAAAGAATAATCAAAATCGGTTCATAAATAACGGAGAGGGCTGAACAAACCTAAAAAAAAAAATATATATATATATACGGTCGAATTGAGAACCTCCTTTTTTTTCGTCGGTTAATAAACTACCAGAAACCATGTCAATTTATACTGTAAATTTTACAGTATTTAAGGAATATATCAATACGATCTATTACATTTCTGTACTTAAAAAATAAAAGCGTGTGCGCGCTATTCAGCCCTCCCGTCGGCAACCCACTACGCGTTACTGTGGTAAGGTCCGCCGGCGGACCAGGGGCCGGCAGGTATTTAGCGCACGCATGAACATCGAGTGACATAGGCCGGGTAACATGCGTTACAGATATGTGTACTACCTGTCTAGTTAATATTAGGTCATAATTCAGATAGTTTATATTTTCTACTTTATTGCTTTGATGTTATCCTATCCACACGGTTTAGCGCATTACTTGTTTGGGAAAACTGTACATTGCACTATACATTCGCAATAAGGAGTAATATTTCTAGTATTCCATCGGGTGCAACAGTGTTAAACAGTCTACGGCTTGTGTTTGTCGATTTCCCTATTATTTATGGTGTCCTGTTTTGTCTCTCTGACGTACTGGGTGTTACTTTATTTTTGTAGTTTTTTTTATTACTCTCTTCTGTCGTTGTCAATTCCCCTATCTGTTTGTTGTTTTTTGTTCTTATTCTGTGTAATCTAATTCTTGCTTTTAGTTAGTCTTTTATCATTCTTATCATAATTATTATTTTGTTCTTTTCTCTTTTGTCTCATTTTTCTATGCTATCGCTAAAAAATCGACATCAGTTTGCTACAGTTTCTTCCTTATTCTTGGATCGAAAAGGTAAACTTAGGTCCGAGTACCTAAAGAAAATCACTACCAACAACATTTTCATTCATTTCATTCACACATTCATTCATTCTTATTATTATTATTCACGCTACGTGGGAAAAGAAGATAATCAAATGTATTTAATTGATTACAAACGTAACCAATCAAGTAAGAACGTATTCAACCTGTTTCGGCCTTCACAGATGGCCTGTACGAAATTTGCAATCTATTAAAATGCAGGATAGTGAGTCAGTTTGCATCCATTAAACTTACATTACACAGTTATTAAGCAAACATATTATAATTTAGTCAACGTCTGACACATTTTGGACTTGCACCGGAACGTAGCGGGATTCAAACGTAATCATATTTTTTATGATTTGGTGACGTCACGCGAGGGTTTGAACGTGTGCCGTGTTGTGGTTATAAAAGCATTAATTTAAATACATTATTAAATCAATGTTCGGAACTAAATCCAACACCTTATTCTTTGTAAAAAGTAGGTTCAAATGGTACGACATTAACGCGATGCTTTCGTAACTGTACATACTACGTACATAAAATCTATACATACATTACATGCATATTTGACCTACCTTACGTTTTAGTATATACATATATATTTTGGACACCGTCTGATCCCAAACTAGGCAGAGTAACTACTTAGTAATCTGTGGCCTTGGTAACTAGACTGTTGATAAACAGACTTATATTATATACTTACTTATATTAGATGCTAGGGCGTTACCTAAGTTTTGTTGTACGTTGTGTTTTTTTTAAGTAGTCTCCACTTGCAGTCCGGTCTTCATACGTGTAAACCAGGTGCTTCACACATTGCTCCAGTATCCCTTTGGAACACAGCCACATTTCTCCTCGAAAGCTCCTATAAGCCCCTCATAGCTCGAAAACTTGCGTCCCTTCAGTTGTTTTTTTACATACAGTAATAGTGCAAAGTAGCTCGTCACTAAATCCGGACTATAAGGAGGGTGTCCCGGCAGTTTTATTCAAGCTTGGTACAAATAGTCCGTGGTTTTATCGGCTCGATGTGCAAGGGTGTCATCTTGATGCAAAAGCCAAGTATCGAATCTTCAGTTTGGTCGTTCATTTTTTAAAGCTTCTAATACTTGAGGTAAACATTCCTCTGTATACAATGCAGTAATATTCATGTCTTAGTAAAAAATACAGCAACCATTCTTTTCTTTACGGATCAAGACATTTTCACAGACGTCGGCGGTGGTTCATCCTCAAACACCCATCCTTTACTCTGGGATTTAATAGGAACGTCGAAATAATTCAGCCCGGTTTCATCACATGTAACAATCGAGTTCACGTAAAGTACGTGAACTCGATTGTTACACGGCCCTCTTTAAATTTTCCATTTCATTATTTTTCATATCACAAGAACAAGTCACAGGCTGCTCTCTCAGCGCATCAGTCATCAAGTACAGCCAGAATGACCAAAGTTTCTGTACTTTCCAATGGTCGTAAAGAATCAAATGAACAATTGGTGCACTTAACTTGAGGGTTTCCTCGATCTGTCACCTGTCCTGTGTGTTCCTCGGTCTTCCCCCAATAGTTATCGTACAGTCTCAATGTTCTTTTCGGCAGTTACTTCTATCGGTCTGCCGGAACCTGGCACATTCCTCCAAGTTAAAACTGTCGCGTTTGAATTGAATGTACCACCGTTCTATGGCCCTTAGAGATGGACAAGTTTCCCTCAGTGCACTACTCATTTCCTCGAAACATTTTGATTTGACGCATAAAGTTATGCAAAATAATACATTGGTTATAAGACCATACAATTTTGACACTATCTAATATTTGTGGATATGCATCAATTTCCATTTGAATATAATTAGATTGTTTTTCATGAAGTACAAAATCATTGTATTTAACATCATTATTTTAGTTTATATAATATATTAATATTATTACCGAGAAATATTTTCCTTTGTACCGTTCCGTGGAATTTATATTAAAACATACATTTTTTTTCCTTTTGACCGACATTGTTGGATTAAGTTGGTAAGTTAGGAGAGGATTCCTGGTATCGAGGGATAAACCTGAACGCGTAGGTGGTGACTGGAAGAAAATTATAATTTATTCTCCACGAGTTTAATTTACGGATAGCTGTAAAGTTAATAGTAGCCATGTAATATGGATTTCGACAAGCAGATTAAAAAGAAAAGTGTAGTCTGACATTATTACACTTTATGTTGAGAACTTATAAATAAGACAACAATGTATAAGCATTATAAATATGATTTATATTTACCTCACGAGAATACCAAAAAGAATGAGAAGAAAGGGTAGATTTTGGTGGAGCTAGAACCACTCGGTTATGGAAATATGTATGTACTGTCTACTTTGCATAACAAATACATTAGAGTTCCTGTCTGGGACATACAATTTACGATCAGTTTATAGGAAGTAGTAAAGAGTGCAATTAACTTCAGAAAATTGCTAAGCCATAGATCATACGTTCTATTTTGTAAGTAGTACAAAATTAACTCAATTCTCCAGGAAAAAAAAATCATTATCATAAACAATCCCTCTCCACATGCAGTCTCATTAAGCTTTCATTAAGGAAGTATTCATTAAAAGTGTGGAGCAATGAGCAGTTTCCGTTGCGCACCTCGCGTCGATGCCAAACAAGAATGCATCACGCAAATATATCATGATCACTCAAGTGCTACCGAAAATTCTCCACTCCATGGAACGAAGGAATCATTTATGTCAGCCAATCTAGCTTATAGACAAACATCCCAGGCCCAAATCAAGACGTAAAATTGTGTACTATACGTATAAAAATGAGCACTTTAAGAAATCAGAATTTTAGAGAAGTGATGAATTATTTTATGTAATTTTAGCACCTGATATCTGAAAAATGGTTGAGTATGGTTACCTACAGAGGCTCTACTAATACTATTCCATACGACACATTTTGTTCGTCAGAAAATAAGTAAGATCAGGCGGCTCTGGAATCTTGCGTTTGAATAAAAATTATAGAATGTAGCTGAAACTGGCATTATTTGTCATTTTCGTTCATGGGGCGTTTTTACCCGTAGTTTTGCTCGCTTGATTCTAACGATGAGGGAATACACAAAACATTTTGTGCGTTTCCTTCCCTGTGTAAAAACGCTTGTGTATTATATGAAATCCAAAAACACATAGCCTGTTAAACGGCTATCGATCAATGACCGTATTTATGTAAAGGAAATCACGCCGATCCATTGACCTAAATACTACAACTCTAGGATATTATTATTCTTTGCCGGAACTTATTTTTCCTTACTAGGAAGCATAGGTTATTACTAGTCTTTGCCAATGTTAAAGAAAAGTACTAACAATTGCATTGGGGTGAACTATTGCTCTAGGGATAACTCGAATGGTATGCAAAATCTATTGTCCACGTATATGGCCGTAAGACTGACGAGATATACAAATAATTTAATGACAACACGGATTCAATTTTTTTAAAGGCTATATATGAAGTAGCGAAAATTATTGAGTTTCTATTAACAGAACCGACTTCATTAAATAATTAAAACTCCAAAGTCTAAACAAGTGCGTCAGTCCAGATTAGAGGATTCGATCCCGGGATTCCGACCGTATTCCAGTCCCGAAAATTTCGGATTTTTTTTATCAATCCCGGGATTTTCGGGATTAGCATTCTAAAAAATGTTTCTATAATTTGGAACATTTCATAATTGTTTAATGGCAAATTACGCAACTTCGATTAAACAAGACGCTTTCGTGATAGGCAGCTAATATAATTATTTTCTAGTTATTTTAAACAACAATTTTAATTTCATAAGTGAAACATTGATCTCTTTATTATTTTTTTCATAAGGAGATATAAGTTAAACTTTGTTGACGTTTAAAATCCTACTTTATGACGGATTTTACCTTATAGACATTTTCTCCGCAATTATAAACTAATATATTTTATTACTTTTAAAATTATTCGAAAAATTGAACTTGAAAATTGACCAGTAACGCTAATATTGAGGGCCGACATGAATGAAATTTTAGTTAAGTATGTAATATCGATTAAGGTCCGGATATGCGAGACAATAAAATAAAACAAAGACAAAAAATTTACATGAATATTGATAACAAGCTCATATTGCATGAATGAATGTAAATAATTGTTGGTAAACCAAATAAATAAATAAATAAAAAAAATAATAATATATATGTTGTTAGGAAATGTGTACGTCCACCAGGAAAACTATGTTACAGGTTTTTTTTATACGTAGTTTTCTTACAAATTTCCTTTATTTTCAGACTAACTCAAGTATTTTTTGGCTACATACAAACCTCTATAAAATGTGATGACACCTTTCTGTAACACTTTGTAGAACTAGACTTTTTCCAGTTTACAATCCCAGGATAATCTTTAAACAATCCTGAAATTCTGAGATTAGTAAAAAGAGCTGGGATCGAATCCCCTGGTCCAGACTGGACACATCTTGACCTAACTAAATATCTAACTACAAAACTCCTACTATTCATGATAACTACAATTCAGAAACAGAAAAATTTAGAACCAGGACTATGATTTATTTCAATGTACTCCTAAAAGTTCCACAAACTTGAGTGTACAACAATGGAGGCTCAATGGCAGGGACTCTGTTGGAACGTTGAGGTGACATTGTCGAAGCCGTAAGGAAGTAGCGAGCAGCGCTCGAACAAAGCCAGATTGAGCGGCATGTGAAAGATAAGGCTTACAATATCTAGACGTGGGCAAAAAGCGATGAAAACTTCGTATTAGAGCTGTGGTTGCTGTGGTTTTAATGTATAATTTAATATAGATAGTAACGAAGAGGTTTAACACTCTCATGACATCGTTCTCTTAATAAAGGATCGAATAGAAAACTTGGAATTCCGTCGAAAAAAAATTCAATAGGAACTTGAAATTAATCAAGTTCTTAATATTCTCATAGTACGGATTTTGCTTACCGTCAGATACAATACATCATATTTTTGTTAGACATAATTAAATTTTATTTAAATCAAGTTAGAAAAATTATTCTACATTGTTTTACATAAAATGACTCAAATCAAAAGCGCAAATATATGTCCGGCAAAATGAATTAAAAATTGGAACAGAGGAACAAAGGATTTTGTTTCCGAAAGATTTAATTTATTGACTAAAACGGCCTATTTTTTGGTTTTTTGGCTTCATACTGTATCCATGACAAGAATTTGTACACAAAAGCTTTTATAATCATAATATTGTGTAGAATGGCACTGAAGAGAGAGAGAGATGATGCCATTGTCTATTACAAAGTCCGAGAGAGAAAGTCCTACTTTAGTGTTAATACCTATATTCAAGATTACCTCGTCGCTTTTAGGATTTCCTGAGCAAATGTTTTGTTCTTCCAGACTAATATATAATTTTAACAAGTAAGATTTTATCTATATACAAGATTGTATTCAAATCGATGTAGCTATTAGCCAGTTGTGACTGACAAGTTTTTTGAGTATTGGGTAAGTTTCGTTAGAAATACATACATGCCTAAATGATGCAACAGTGATAAGTATTGAGTAATTTTAGTTACCAACTGTACAGTGTTTAAAACAGGCTAAACTTCATTAACACCCTGAAAGGTTAAGTTGGATGCAGTCCAAGTGGGCACAGCAGGCCGCAGCGTCAGGAGGTCGTCGACCAAATAATACGTGTGCGGCCAAACACACAAACGGCTTTGTTTCCATACGCAAACGAAATTCTAATGAAGAACAGCAATAAAAACTAATGGAATAGTTTCGAAGACTGTTAATTCCTATTATGTTGCGATGGGTAATTGCAATTATCTTACACCTATGTATTAGCAATATTAGAAGCTAATGATTTAGAAAAGAGTAGGACGGATGGATAGAATAGTTTTTTTGCGTCTTGTAACTCATGTTCACACCTGTCATTCATGAGTGTGAGAGAAGACGATTATTGTTGAGTATTCATAATCGATGTTTATAAACCGGCAAAATTTAATTACTTGTTTTTAAATGTAGATTATATTAACTTTGAAACTTTCGCGTTCGTTAATAATATCATTATGTTGACGGGAGAGTAATCACGTTGGTAGGTATGTGATACCTTTTATATAGGGACGTGATCGCTCACCATTAATTCCCGTCAACACAATTTATATTATTATTAAATTGTATTATTGGTTCCTTTTATGAATTAATTATTATGTATACACTTTAACTTTTTTAGTCTTGTTTCGACCTAAACCTAGACTTTCGTTAGTACCTAGAGGTTTTGTAAAAGGGCGGCGAGTTTTTTATAAGTATAAAAATAAATGATTTTGATTAGGTATTTTTATAATATTATGTGCGATTAATTAATTACTCCTTGTATTAAAACGCGTTTGTTTGAAATAAGAGACAGCAAGTTTCCAATTCAGTGAGGAAGTAACTTAATATCGTTGTATAGTTGCTGGCCGAGCGATGTCATGAAGATACATTTACTGTGAACTAACAAAGTATGTGATTGTAAGCATTTATTTATGTATTTTTAATGAAATGGGAACTGTGATATTATAGAGTAAAACCTTATGCGAGCGACACATACATTCTGTTATCACGTGGGCCATAGATTCTAGTAATAAAAAAAATTACGATTAAGTATGACAAAAGATTTAAAATACTTAATTTAAGTGAATATGCACTGAAAGTATGATAGTTAACTATGATAGTTCGCTTGAATTAGGCATTTGGTTCCCATAAATAAAAGTAAACAATATAAAATTAACAAACGAAGACGTGTCATAGACCTGTGACAAGTGCTGGCCGTATGAGAAATTCCAACGGTTTTCGAGCGTACTCGTCACATCGTAGATTGTGATCACGATGTGGTGGAGGTTGTGACCGAGCTATTTGCATATCGCAGTCTCCTCGGAACGGTACACTTTCATAAGTATTCCTGGAACATCCATTTCTCCATTCTACTGTCATACGAATAATCGTGCTTGTCAATCGCACTAATTAAATTCCGCAACAAAAAGTAACAATTACCGTAATGCCAAATACTAACGGATTGAAAAAGCGATTAACAGCATTATAAACTATGTAATAAAGTCACGAATATGGAGGATGTTACAAAAACATCGCATTACTAAAACAGTATGCAGTAAAAAAACTAATACGGAGAGATGATTAAAAATTAAAAATCGAATGTAATTTAAACCGTTTGACGTAACCATTACCTGATATTCTCGGAAGTAAAGATTCGTAGTAGTGATATAGTAAGATAGTGTGACGGTTGCGTGTCGACTGCCATTACTATGAGCCATCGAGCGGCACTACGGAGTACGGCACTACACTGCTGGGCCACGCGAGGTGGTCCATTCCGTAACAACACTTATTATTTGACATTTTTTACACCTTAAATTGCATCGATAGAAATAACCAAGCGAGCCGTGTAAGTGGCAATAATATAACGCAAATGGAAAAGTGACATTGATGAAAGCAATAAGTATGCTCTAAAATATTAAAAATATAGTTAATTAAAAAGGAAAGTTTATTAATTGTGATTTTCTGTCCATTATTAAATACTGTAATTAAATTAATCATCATTAATCATCTTGCCCAAAAGCTCAAGCGAAACTGAGCTTTCGATAAAGATTAATGAATCCTGAAGTTGAAAGAACAATAAGTATCCTACTAATATTATAAACGTCAAAAGTTTGTGATGATGTATGGATGTTTGTTACTCTTTCACGCAGAAAATACTGAACCGATTGCGATGAAACTTTGTATGTAGATAGCTGGAGACCTGGATTAACACATAGGCTACTTTTTATCCCGATATTCCCACGGGATCGGGAATAATGCGGGTAAAATCGCGGGGCGCAGCTAGTATTAAATATATTACAATACAATCGTAAGGTTAAAAAATCCTTCCTATTCAAGTTTTTGGCTGCGTTTTAGAGATTAACACATAAATTTCCTACCATTGTAAATTATGATGCGTAAAAATACTTCGTGTCTTGTCTTTAAGTGACACTTAACAGTAACCTTATATTATTCCCTTGGATGTGAAAGTGGAAATCTTTCACAACTCAATTTCCTTTAAAAATCTTGAATAACAAAAGACCTAGATCTTCACAGGAATGCAACGCAAAGCGGCTATTTTGTACTTTGTATGGCTACTATATTTTTATTCTAAATAAACCGTTGAAGCTAAATCAAACGACCGATGCTTGTGTCAAAAAATCGGACACTTAAATTTAGGATAATTATCCTGGTACATAATATTCTATTCTATAATTGTGATTTTAGGTATAATTTGGACATTCGATAGCTCTTTAATGGAAACAAATTAAATTTTCGCCTCTCCATTGTATGAGATTTGATAAACCGACTGTGGAATCAAATTACACAGCCAGCAATTAATCAATCATTCGAATAACTTTGTTATACAATACTGACTCTGAAAAGATCTCTTTACACTGAAATTAAAGATATCTCTTTAATCTCAATCTGAAAAGTCCTTAATAAAAGTACATTCAACAATGTTGTCCAGGACAAAACATATTATTCTGCAGAATATTACTACTGATTGGACGTATCGCTGTAATTTAATCCCTACATAGGACAATTATATTGTGCGTGCGTGAATTGTGATACACACTTTGTTAATCGGTTTCTGGGTTTTAGTGCTGGTAGTAGTAAGTATATTTTGCAGTGTTTGTTACACTGCCTGAACGACCATTATTTGCCTGAGTTTCTGCAAAATAAAATACAGTTAAAACTCATGCGAGGGATAACAATATGGAAGTTCTAAGTCTGAACGCTTCTGACTTTAGCCTTTACAACCTTATAAAGGACAGCTAATTCTAAATATGTTTTTTTTATTTATACTACGTCGGTGGCAAACAAGCATACGGCCCGCCTGATGGTAAGCGGTTACCATAGCCTATGGACGCTTGCAATTCCAGAGGACTGTGATGAGGACAACGGGAATATACCCTCGCATGCACGTTGCCGACCCTTTAAAAACCTATTCACTCATTTCTTGAAGAACCCAATACTGTAGTCCCTCGGGAAAATCTCGGCCGGGAGCTCATTCCACAGCTGGAACTTTCGCGGGAGGAAATTCTTCTGGAACCATATCGTTTAGGTTCTAATGTGTGAGGCTGAGTGCCCTGCAGGCGGCATGCGCTACTATGTACACGTTCATCTTAATAAAATAAATAATAATTGTTTTTATGTAACTCAACGCACCACTCCAGAGAAAAAGGATATAATATAACAATATTAGATGACACGCGAAGTTTGCTAGCGCTGATTGACCTTTACGACTTTTGGTATAATTTAATTATGCAAAACCCAGATGTGCCAAATTAGCTGTTTACCATCTAAATTTATAATTGAAGCAAGTAGGTTAACGCTTAAGCCTAAGGAGAGACTTTGTCTCCTTGTGCGTGTTTTACCACTTGTATAATGGGTTTTGCTCCGAGGAACTGTTTGACATGATGCCCACGGACGCATCCTACCACCGCATCGCTCGTCACTGGCAGGTCATTCATCCTCACACATTGGAAACTAAATGGTCGCGCACGGTACGGTTCCAGAGGAATTTCCTCCCGCGAACGCTCCGGCTGTGGAATGAGCTCCTTAATATCGTGTTCATTCGTACAAATAACTAAGTTCATGTTTCAAAAGGAAAGGTTTATTTCTTATTGCCCGTCCTGTAAAGATCCGAGGAGAGGTAGTCTCTATATTCTTTCTACTCCTAAGCAATTGACAGAGACAAATATTAAAAAAAACATTGCTGAGTATACTGACAATACTTCGTCTATTAAAACAACCTGCTTTATCCGTGTTCTCATCTCCGATAAGTCCTTGCCACATAGCCAAATTCCACGTGCCCTTGTGTACAAATAAGGGCGTTAATTGACCCACAAATTGAAGAGCAAATCTATTGATAGCTCATAAAGTACTAGCACTTGATGAGCAAATATATTTGTACACGTGTGCACAGAGGGGGTTATAATTTTCGGTCATGTAAGGTCAATAACCGGACCACGTGTTTAGTCTACGTTTACTAGTCATAATTCAGACCAAACCCAGTATTTTCGAAGCAAAACGTTGCGTTAATTGCGAAAGAACATTGCGGATAATTGTCTGCAAAAGTAATGTTGGTTTTTAAACATGTTTGGATGTTATATTAGTACTACCGGTAAGGAGATAAAACAAGAAGTTTTATAAGTCATTCGAATAACTGACAGGTGGTTGAAATTCGAGTAGGTAATAGTATATCTCTCGAGTATTAAATATTGCCTATTCTTTTATTGACAAGAACTGTGCTCTAAAAAGAATTAACTATTGTTTGGTGATTTCAAAGAATGACTTAGTGTTTGGTAAGTACCTAATTTTAGTTTTTAATTTACTTCCCGAAATCATAATGCTTAGTGATGAAAAATAACATCGTTAAGACATGTTGACTGTTGTTATATTGAAGATTATAATTATGTGTATTTATCTGGCTAAAAGGTCAAGTATGTACCTAACTCTTGGGTTGGAAAACGTCTACTTAGTACCGATTGCGATATCCGAAGGATAGTAGTCGGTGTCGATAATCGGAATAGAAGAGTGATGATTTTTCAAAAACACTGAATTAGTTTTTTATGCTATCAATTAATTTAATACTGACCTTAATCCCTCTGGTTTATCAAAATCAACTATGTTTGTACGTAAAATCCGCAGTCACACATTTGACTTGGTTATGTCAAGGCATATTTTTGTATTGCAAGCGTGAGTTTATTGTATGCTCATACATGTAATACATACAATAAACTCACGCATTTCTCCATTCGGGAAGACAACAGCTCAGTCATTAAACTTTTCACACAAGCCCGCCGATTAACATCCGACCTGCTCTTTCTTCAGAATATCACCATCAACACAATTAATACAACATAACATAACGTGGGAGAGCCATGCTTCGGCACGAATGGACCGGCTCGACCGGAGTGATAACATGGTCTCACAAAAAACCGGCAGTGAAGCAATGCTTACATTGCTTTTCGCCGAGTGCCGGTTACCGGAAGCCCCAATCCTTCCCTCCCCCCCTCTTCCACCTTTCCCCTACTCCCACCTTAAAGGCCGGCAACGCACTTGTGACTCTTGAGTTGCAGGTACCCATGGGCGGCGGTAGTCATTTACCATCAGGTGAACCGTCTGCTCGTTTACCCACTATACCATAAAAAATATAAATATTCAACGTATGTACTGCATATTCATAATCAGTGTCCTTTCATTATTGATACTCAATCAGTGAAGACAAGCTCAGCAGTCAGTGAAAAATGATCAAAATTTAGTCATCACTTATTTTCGAGTAATTAGAAAGCAATTAACTAATTACAATGTTCCAAATTGCTGGCTTTATATAATTTTTTTATGAATACATTAATATACGTGACTAAATGTTAATCTATATCAATAGCAACTATATCATAGATTGTTGTATGTACACATTATTACATTTGTCAGGCGATGCGAATGATTGCTTGATATTAGGTAAATAGTTATGGCTAGGTAACATATTATGTAATTGTCGCAGTTGTTTCTAAGGGAAAAGAATATAACTTTTTGTTGTAAGAAGCAGACTACTAAACTGAAGTATCAGGAGCAACCAAGGTTGTTAACCTTCGAGATGGAAGATTGAAAAAAAAATGGGTTAATATTTGTCTTAAAAAAAAATAATTATAGTGGGAGAGACCGGCTCGACCGTAGTGATACCACGGCCTCACAGAAAACGGGTAGTAAAGCGATGATTGGTTGTGTTTCGCCTGTTGGCCTAGTGGTTAGTGACTCTGACTGCTATGCCATAGGTCGTGGGTTCGATTCCCACCCGAGTTTGGGTGTTCTTTGTGTACGTTTTTTGTATGTTTGTAAAGTAAAGGAGTAATTCCTAATCCGGGACTAGTCTTTATAAAAAAAAAATGCACGGGAGTGACTCTTCGGAACTGGAGGTAAATTACGAAGATCAGAGAATAACAGTTTGATGAGCGCGATTGTATCTAACGTTTGCGATTCGAGAGAGGAATGGCATCTTGTCTGCTCTTAGTGGCTCAACTCCAGGACCTGCTGCAGATTTGTGACTCTCCCGGTTTAAGGTTTGACATTGAAGACGCCATGTGCTAGCTAACCTAGTCGATTTTGACATAATCACATCAACCGTTCCTTGTCGATGAGGTACACGGAGGTTTCAATAAGATCAAAAATGCGATAATACAGGTTTATTATTTACATAACACTCAATGTGAGTTGCATACTTTTTCAGGCGGGATAGGCCATGCTCATTGTTGATATTGGTATAACATAAATATTTTTTTAAGTTTATTATAAATAAAATGGGTATAGGTACTAGGATAGATTTGTAATTTAGTTGTTGAGATTATATATTGTCCTTATGTCTGTGCTAACAACGAGTTGGAATGCGTACAATATGATAACTCAATGCTGATAATACCAGCTACTGGATGTCCGGTAGTATGTAATAATTATAAATAATATTTATACCTAAATCTATTGTATTGTGATGTCGTCATAGGGGTAATACTAAAAAACTGGAACTCACCGAACATAATATATTGAAATCTAATAATTTGTGGTCTTGAAAATTTACTCTTTGGCCGTACTAATTGCAGAAATATTTAGCAAAATTGAAATTTTCTAGGTTTTTGTAATAATACTTATTTTTATTAGTGCAGTGCACTTTTCAGCTCCATGGATGAGTGTGTAAGTTTGCTAGTTGCAGTTCTTTAGGTAAGTACCAAAATAATAAGATAAAAAAGACTATCTTAACCATCCCAGTCCTATAACTAATTCATCCTTCATCTATTTTCTTTAATAACTTTAAAACTATTAATCTTACAATTATAAAAATGAATATGAAGGAATGTGCAAAACGCAGACATAATAATACAAAATATTTTAAAGTCACAAAGCACACTAAACAACGCGACGGCTCAGTGCTCATTGCTGATAAGGACATATTATGTTATAGATGGCATGAGTACTAGATCCAGCCATTAAACGAGGAACTAACGACGCAAGGACCTTTCTATAAAATTATGCATACAGAGATCAAAAGAGCAATTTCCAAAATGAAAAACCGCAAAGCAAGCGGCCCTGATGAAATACCTGCAGAAATATGGAAGGCACTAAAGCTGTCAGACACCTAGAGAAAAAGTATTTTAGTGCCTTTCTAGAAAAATAAAGGCGATGTCCATGGTTGTGGAAACTTTTGAGGAATTAAACTAACATTACACCATGAAGATCTGGGAAAGAGTTTTGAGTGGGCGCCTTGGAAACCACATCATTTTAGGTTTACAGCTGGCAGAGGAACCACAGATGATATTGACGGCCATGGTCATGGAGAAAGCTCACGAGTTTTCTCCATCCATAGATTTACTTTTTATAAAGTAAATCATATTACAATTTATTTACGATAACAAACAAAATCGATGGCTAGTATTTATTGCCCTATAAAAAGCATTTGGTAGAGTTCCAACAACAACAATATGGCAAGCTCTGAGAAACTCTGAGAAACAAGCGTGAGAACTCCAGCAGGATCATCCAAGAGCTTTGATATCAAACTGGATTTACATCAAGGCAGGGCGCTTAGTCCTCTGCTATTACCTATTAAGAATTATCTAACATCAATACTTCAGTGGAAAACTCCGTGGAAGCTCTTATACGCGGTAATGTAGTCCTCGTTTCTGATAACCTTCAGGAGATCCAGGAAAACTTAGAGCGATGGACACTCGCTAGAAACAAATTACGGTTATTAGGGTTACGCACTAGTAGTATGAATGAATGATGAGTGTGGAATTTTTCCGGTATTTTTCCAGTCAATTATAATCCTGGAACGTTCAAGAGTAGAGTGAATAGGTTTCTCTTGGATAGGCGTGTACCATCTTTGTCCTCATCATCACTTTCCATCAGGTGAGTTGGAAGACAAACGCCTATTCCATTTCACAATAAAAAACGTAGAACCCAAACGGAATGTTTTTTATACTTTACCCTCAATGCTACCGTTAGTGCAGACCTCAAACTTGACGCAATATCTATAGTCAGAGTTAAAACTTTCAAGGGTAGTAGTGCTCACGGAACATGGGTCAATTGAAGCTGAAATAACTCACAGAGTAACCTTTGGCTAGAGCAAGTGGCCTACGCTGTGTAGAGTCCTGTGCGATCCAAAAACGACCATAAAAGGGAAAGTCTGTAAAACAGCTATTATACCAGCACTTCTTCTTCTATAACTTAAATGGTCACGCACTGTACGGTTCCAGAGGAATTTCCCGCGCGAACGTGCGGCTGTGGAACAAGCTCCCTTTTTTTAGGTTTTTTTTATTTTTTTTTTACGTGTGGAAACCCCCACGGGTCATCATCTCACCGGGGCTAACGGTAAGATGGTATGTCGGACTCGAACCCACTAAAACCATACGGTGTTCCGTCACGGGGTCCTGATGCCGGGGACTCAGGTGTACCCTAGGAAGGAAGTCCCTGTGAGCCCCGGCAGAGTGGAACAAGCTCCCTGCCGAGGTTTTCCCAAAGGACTACAGTATGGGTACTTCAAGAAAGGAGTGTATAGGATTTTAAAGGGTTCATAGGCTAAAGGTAACCGTTAGACGGGCCGTATGCTTGTTTGCCATTGACGTAGAATAAAAAAAAACTTCTGTATGACCACGAAACTTAAAAAAGGTGAACGGACAAAAACTCCATACGACAAAAATGCTGCGTTGGTCGGATGCCTAGAAATAGTTAAAATCAGAAGTAGAAACATTTGCTCCCATCACTAGGTACAATAGAACGTAACTTTTTTTAGTGCGTAAAACAATAATCATTTATTTTTCTAAACATATTATATGTATAGTATCATAATGTCTACGAATGGTTATAAAACTAAACGAAAGAATGGATTAAATGCAAATAAATAGGTACTAAAAGTGTATCAAGTAGGTACGTATTGACTATAGCATAAATATGTGGCGTGCTGCTCTCAATAAATTACAAATTTAGTGGGTATTTGTAATTTATCTCTGTCAACTAATTGTTTCCTATAGGTAATGCTAAGCGCATTGAGCTGCCTACATTAGAATCATGCATGGAAAATCCAATCCACATTTTAAATATAAAAACGATAATAAAATACGCAAACAATACGTAAGTATTTGAGGTAAACAGCATATTTTCTATAATTCCTAATATGTTAATGCAGGCCATAAATACTTGTATGTACACATATAGGCATATTATAATCAACTATCCTTCCCTCGACTTTTAAGGAAGCGAAGGTTAAAATAAAAAACAAAACAGTGCCTTCGGATATTTATTGGTAGGACAACTCTGGATGTGAAAATAAACGATTTAGTCCTTAAAATAGATTTATCTGAAGTTCAACATCGATTCGTGTCGGGTTACAAAGTTAAAAGAACTTTCACTTTACTAGGACTTGACTGAAATACGACCGTATTTTTTTTTTTCTTTTCGAAATGTTTCCTTTGGCTTTATAGTGTTTTCAGTCTATTTGTAGCTCTTGTTTCGTCGTTAAAAAAGGCAGCCAGTTTTTATTATATTTTATTTTATAATTAATTTTTTGAAGAGATTTACTTTGTCATGTAATATGCAATCTAGTATGTAACAATTACTGGCTTTATTCGTAAACTATTATGCCTACCTATCCTCAAATCCTAATGTTTACTAAATCGGTATGCTAAACGCGAATCACCAAATATATTATTTGCAGCCACAAAAGGTACAATACCAACAGAATGTATGTTCCAGTCTTTAATTATGTTATTAATTGTTTAAATTTATTAATTAATTACTGATATGCCTTACAATGTACCTCTAAAGTTAAACAGAAGACAAAAGAAGTTGAAGCTGAGTTAAAGCTTGATACCTTGTAAGCCATCAAGATAGACTAGCGACGCGACGCAGCAAACACTTCCCTTGGAAAAAATGCCGTTAGACATTCTTGCATTATTAAAGGTAAGTCCACGGAGGTTATTCTCAAAAATGAGTCTATTATGCGGATATTTCAGCCCTGTCGCAGATGATTGATGCCAGCGTTTATAGCCGGACATTGTGAGAAAGCCAGTCGTGGAAAATTACAACCTTGAAATTGTCATCATTGTCAAAAATGCTTACTCATTTGACTGGCCTGTTGGTCTAGTGGTTAGTGACCCTGACTGCCAAGCCAGAGGTCGTGGGTTCGATTCCCACCCAGGACAAATAATTGTGTGATGAGCATGATAATTTGGTCTGTGTCTGGGTGTAATTTATCTATAATATCTATGTATTTAGAAATTTATAAGTATGTTTATCAGCAGTCTGGTTACAGACGGCCGTGTGTGAGATGTGTGGAGTTATTATTATTATTATTTATTATTTCAATATTAGCCTTTTTTATTCAAGATAACAGCTAATGGATAGATGGATCTTATTACATTAGTGGCTTAGAAGGCGCATCTTGTATTCAGAATTGTGAAGGCAGGAGAACATCACGATCTTGTAAATATAAGCTGAAGTGATATATATAAAGACGAGGTAGACTCAATTAAATTTGAGTGTCAAGTGTAACCGCCTAGACTGTGACGCACTTACCCTTCGCAAAAGAAAATTAGAAGGTCATCCTACTTACAAAGTGTTTTACCCTAGAGAATACCGCATTTATTCTAACCCTAGCCGTCCTCGCAGTTTCACCTGCGTTTATGATCACTGCTCCGCTCCTATTGGTCGAGGCGTAATGTTATATAGCCTTCCTCGATAAATGGACTATCCAACAGTAAAAGAATTTTCGATTCGGGCCAGTAGTTCCTGAGATTAGCGCGTTCAATCAAACAAACTCTTCAGCTTTATAATATTAGTATAGAATACTAGTATAGTGCGTTTATTCTGATGGTAAGTAGAGTCGTCAGAGCACCATGGGTAACAGCGGTTACTGTTGAAACGCACAATTAACACCTAGAAATGCAAACTTACAACGAGACGGGCCGAGTTTGCCAAATATAAGACAAAAGCGACCGGAGTTTTCATGTCTTGTAATTTTCTTTTAGACTCGGGAACCGCGTGTTTACTGTTAACGCAACGTTGACGTTCTTAATTCTCATTTAATGACCCGTGATGGCATGGTTATGAATTCAACATCAATTAAAATAACATGCATTTTCACTCAAAGAAATGATCAAATTATCACGTTGCAGCAATTATGGTAGCGAAGATTTAAGTGTTTTGCTGTTGTAACTCAAGCTGTAGAATTGCGGATAAATTGTCCCGTCACGATTGATGTTGATTACTATCACTTTACAAAAAATCGGTAAAGTGGTGGCGGACTGTTCAGGGTGCTGTATTCAGCCAATGTAGAACCGAACCAGTAAAGTAACTAAACAGAATCATGATACGTCTCGCCTAGTTAGAGCGCTGAGCGAGACCAGACGTAGCAATTTTGTTTTCTATTTCAATAAGGCAGGCAGGCAGCACGCCTGCTGGTTTTAGGTGCCAAAAAGATAATATTTTTTTTTATTTCTGGCAAGCCCAAATAATGTTAGCTCATTTATATCCTTGTATGATATAAGTCCTTTAGAAAAATACTGTTAATAAAGCTATTAGTGTATTAGACCGCATGTTTTGTTATTAAAGTCTCAAATTTCAGAATCATATTTTAGATTTTTTTTTATTTATCGCAATATCTATATATTAATAAAATTTTGGATCCCTTTTTACGAAAATTGGGCGGACGGAGGAGTATGCGCACACTTATAGTTTATACAGAGAAGAAGTGACGAATGCTAAAATTTTTGAACAATATTTGCTACATAGTTAAAAAAATGCAAAAACGGGTACATACAGCTATGAGTGTCCAGTATATATTTTGACCTGTCATGGTACAAAAGTCTATACAATGACAGGTCAAGTAATATTGGGTAATGAAATAAACCTTGGCCGAAATTCGACCACCACGGGATCTCTAGTAAATAATAAATACACAAAACAAAATTGTACATAAGTATTTAGAAAACCTATGCGGTTTGTAATCAATGCTTAGTGTATGTCTCTAAAGTCAAGGTGTTCTTGGTAAATTATTCGGATGTAGGTAAGTACACCCGCTCGAAATATTTTAAAGGACCATTATAGGTCGGGCCCTTTGCACGAAAATTGCAAATCGATGTCTCGTGAATTCGTGCAAAAAATACAAAATCTGTCACAGCTGCCGATCCCGCACCACGCGGTTGCGCGCACAGCGCCCACGCTATGCCGGTATCGATGCGCGATAATAATCAACAGTAATTTACTCTTGCGATTTTTGCTCTTAAAAAACTGGTTCCGCTGGTTATTGGATATAACGAAATTATTTCAGGCATGTTGTAGAAAGTAATTATGTGAAAAATAATTACATTAAACATATTTTTCGGCTACCTACTTTAATCAATTTTATAAACATCTGCACGTGATAAATAACGGTTTAAGTAAACCAATAAAAAAGTACATGTTTACATTTTAAGTTTGCGTGCAACAAATGATCCAATCCTATAACTCTACACTCATCCACAATATCAAGGCTAGAAGGTGAAATAAACTTCTTAGACAGACTGCTAGCAGACTACTTATTTCTAAGATAATGACTTCTAAGTCGTCTTACTAACAGGGTAGAGATTTATCCTATTCGGATCCAAGTCACCCTGATTTTATTTTAGTTTGCTACTTATCTTAAACTAAAACTCTCAGGCACTATTACTATTATTTTGATACAGTTATATGGGTCCGTAAAGATTTTGTAAAAAAAAACTTACTACATACTACAGCTAAAATGTTGAAAAAAATAATATGTTAATTTCAACAGCTGTCGCTTCTTTTGGTTTCATGGTTATTAACCTAGTGTGAGCGAGACGGGGCATAATGTACCTAAAAATTAAGGCGCGTGCGCACCTGTTCAGGCAAGGCTTCGCTTTTGTACATCTGTCCTGTCTTTTTATTATAACGAGCGCCTACCTGCCAATTATAGTACAAACGAATTTGCACAAAAGTGGTATAAAGAAATCTGAGTTTTTGAAAGTAAATCTTAGTAAAATAGATTGTCCAGCAAATAAAAAAACGCCTGTTTCACGCTTCAGAGATCCAGATTCTACTTTGTCTTTCATCTTAAATAACTATCACCACATTTATATAGGTATCATCGCTACAAACATCGTGTACATTTATTTATTTCCTCAAATAATCATAACATGTGTAGTTACAAAATTTTAACTTTATCCTTCGATTTTAACTCTATCCGAATCCCTTCGACTTCTACCAATGTAAATATAAATGTAAAAATAAATTATCTCTAAATGAATGTTTAGCAAGTTTTAAACTTTTACCACTTCTATTCAAACCCATTAAATAATTGCAGCATACAAGGTGATATTTTAAAGAGTAAATAACTAGGTACCTATCGGACTACTTCAAAATTTGATGATGTTTTAAAAGGACACATGCTTTCACAAACAACAACAAACTTATATAATTGCTGCTATCTGTTTTGTCCATGATTCTATATAAATTTAACACACATCGAAGAAATTATTAAGAACTGGTACCGCCCCACGGTTTCACCCGCGTAAGCCCTGATGCCGTGGGAATATCGGGATAAAAAGTAGGCTATATGTTAATCCACGTCTCCAGCTATCTACATACCAAGTTTCGTAGCAATCGGTTCAGCAGTTTTTGCGTGAAAGAGTAACAAACATCCATACATTTAGACATCCATACATCCTCACAAACTTTCACATTCATAATATTAGTAGGATGTATGTAATTTTGTAGAATTTTATGTAACCAAACCACGAAAACACTACATTACAGTCGTACTCGATTGTACACTGTTTGCTATCTTCGTACGCTAGACATTTCTCTATTCGGAAGTAGAACGTAATGAAAAGGTAATAAGACAAAGTACACAATAAGATGTGACGTAAAATCACTACCACGTCGTGATAGTAAGGGCAAATGCCTCGGGCCGGGTCACAATCGTGTCCACTCCCCGTCGCATGACTATAATGGGCACAAAACCCCGATTTTATCTTCACTGACAACCATTTTGTACAAACGCCCCGGACGGTCCGACTATCCGCTAGATGCACCGCGCGTCGCCACTCGCCACAACTTTTGATATGTTCAAGATAAGGCCGAAGTTCTGATAGAGTTTATTTTTATTTAAGTTGCCGAGATCAACAATATGGATTATTGTATCATGTTTTTATGTATTTTTCCTACAGAGTTATATATAGTTGCTTTTCCTGTTGTGTTATGCCACAAATAAATAATGCATTTCAACTAAGCATCGTTAAATTAACTATGGGAGGATAATGTTATATTATTATAGCCCAGACTCGAGGCTAAGTGAAAACGTTAACCGTTATACTCAGTAGGTATATGTACTTACCAACAGTGTATTGTTTTGCTGAAATAATTACACATTATCGATCTTTGAACTATAATAAATTAAATGATTATAATTTTTTAGGGTTCCGTTCCTCAAAAGAAAAAACGGATTCGTTATAGGATGACATTGTTGTCTGTTTAATTAAATGTAAAATTAGTATAAATTAATACCAAATACTTATGTCTACGATCCCTTGAGGCTGTAAAAAAATCAAGCTTCTAAGTCAACGCAATCAAAAGAAACGGCCGTTTAAGCCTTAGATTTAACCAAATTGAAACATTTCGCAGGTGAATTAACACCTTTATGGTACTTCCCATTAAGTAGAATCATTAAATTTAGTAAGAAGCAAGGTGTGCTGTGATAGCACAAGTAAAGGATAAATCCAAATGTTAATTTGTTGCTATATCATATAAAAAATAGTTTTTGTGAATAACAAACATAAATTTTGCAGTTGGAAACTTGACTTTGTTGTAAATCGATGTATGGTAGAGTTTTTTTAGAACTGCAAAGTTAAGTTTGTGTATTTTATATAGTATAATAACTCGTAGACAAACTAGATTTTACCTCAGGAAAATAAAATAGATAGGGTTGAAGAAAGTATATCCAGCTTGTGTATTATTCGAGTCATGAGAGTACGTTTTGAGTATGAAAGTACGTTTAGTTGCCATCTATACAAATAAATAAAATTGATGTGTCTGTTTGTAATATCTTAATAACAGCTTTTTACCAAATGCATCTGAATTTTTACACGGTAAGTGCTTACACCAAAAAAATCAATTTAATTTTTTTTGTCCGTGTGGTTGTTGAGGCTAATCTTCGGAACTGGTGGACCGATTTCCACGGGCCTATTACCAGGCCTATGTCACTCGATGTACTTGCGCGCGCTAAATACCTACCGCCCGCTCGTCCGCCGGCGGACCTTGTACGCAGTCTCGCGTAGTGGGTTGCCGACAGCTGCATCGCGGCACACGCTTTTATTTTAAAGTACAAAAAACGTAATTCGATATCGTACTGATATATTCTTTAAATACTGTAAAATACATAGTGAAAATTGACATGGTTGTTTATGTGCTGTATAAGATTGTAGATAAAGTAAGAGAAAAAAAGACTGAGAGCACTGTTCATGTATTTTTTTAAAATGAACCTTTTGCCCTTGTTTCCCTCAAATTATTTATTAAAACTTTTTGTAAGATTTAGAATATTTTCTACCATACATTTTATACTATAAACGAAATTTTAGAAAAGGGTAGAAGTTTATTAATCTTTACATTAAAATAAAACAGCTGTAGGATTTGGAGGATTACTAAGACATTGGAAATGAAAAATAAGCGTTAAGTACTTAATTTACAAATAACAATTGCATTTTTTTTTATAAAAAAAATATTGAACAGGTAACCCTACACACATTTTAAAGTCCGGAAAGACCAGGCAATTAAAACCGTAGGTATCAATATTTTTGTAAGGAGTGATTTATCTGTTACATAGTAACTACTTAGTAATCTGTGCTATTACTGGCAGATAACCAATATTATAAGGAGTAAATTAGGCTACTTTTATTTTGGAAAAAAAAGGGTTCCGCGCAAAAACATATATATGTAAACGCAAGCAAAGCCGCGGCGGGCACAGCTAGTTATTTGATAAATACACAATTAACAGCATCCCACTTAAAATCGTTTATTTTTCCTTAACACGCTGGCAATTATGGTGTCGTACAACGCTTCGTTTTAACTGTAGGCGTTACAGAATAAGTAGACACTTCTCATAATTTGGTTTATTTTGGCCGCGGTCGAGAATGTTTGCTTTCTTATATTTTACGTTAAACTCCTATTTATGGATGTCTGCACTTTTTCTGAACAAAAAGAGCAAGCTTGTTTTGAAAAATAAAATGGAACAAGCTGTGTATGGTGAAGTGTAGGTATGGCAGACTTTGAAGTTAACTTTATAAGTGAAACAACGTGATCTTTGTAAATGCCATTAAGGGTAATATGCAAGCTATTGTTTTCATAATTGTATAGGACATTAGAACCTGTCCATTGGTTACGCTTAAAAAAATAAAAATCGAAAGTAACCTTCGTTGTTATTAGTCACTACATATTATACTGCTCGAAATGGAGTTAACCACGTTTAATACTACCTATAGCCTAAATACATAATATAGAAAGTCCCCCGCTGCGTCTGTCTGTCTGTTCGCGATAAACTGAAAAACTACTGAACGGATTTTCATGCGGCTTTCACTAATAAACAGAGTGATTCATTAATTATAATTAGAGATAGAGAAGATATAATTTATTAAGATTTTGTGTAAATTGATTGAAATATGATGATGATTGTTGAAGATGTCTCTGCTACCCGTGCGAAGCTGGGGTGGGTTGCTAGTTTATTAATAAAACACAGGATACAACAACGAGCTTGTTAGAAACGTGTTATATTAACCGTCACGAATCTTGAACATTAATGTCATTTTATTCTATTATTTATTCATTTTAAAAAGGAAGAGCTCAGAGCACATTCTGCTGGTTTTTTTTTAAATGCTTGTTACATGATATCTTTGTTGTGTTTATAGACTATTTAAAAGAAAAAAGACTCATATTAAATTCAGTCCTAAAATAGAAAACACCTAATGAAATCTTGTGTTTAATACACTTTCCAGCGTAATTTATTCATTATCAAAATTATTTTTAAAACAATTACCTGTGCCGCAACAAAAATATCATTAATAGCAAAATAATCTATGATAAATAGTAAAACAAAATGACCTGCGTGCATATTTAAAATGTCATATCTATAGATAAATATGGCCGATATCCTTGTACAAATCTAATATCAATTCTATGCTATCTGCTCTATTTAAATGGCTTCCACTGCACGTGTCATCGGTAATAATCGAGTAATTCTGCTGGCGACCTAAATATGATGGCAGTATGATGGATGGGCATCACGAATCACCATCAATCCTTTGGCAAATGTGGTGATTACAGCACCCTCCGTAATATGCCTCCATTTTCAAAGACTCCATTTGGTCATGATTGAGAAAACTTTTGTATTATAACAAAAATGAAAACTAAGATTTGCTTGAATTGAATGTTAAGTCAATTTATTTCAAGTTGTATTATTTAAGTTTTAGTTGCTTTCCAGACATACCACCGAGATGTTTTTTTTTTACGATTCTTTAAATGAAAACAGGTTCCGCTGTTATTATTTACATAATTTCTTTCTTTATGAAATCGTAATTTCCAAATTTGTTGATTAGGTATACATATATTTTAATTACTTATATGTACTTTTAGTTGTGACAACTAATTACTGTAATTTTGTTTTATAGTTCAAAATATTTTTGTAGACGGTACTAAGTTAGACTTTGTTTTTATTATTTAAATATCACGTATACATATACGACGACGTCATAAGGCGTTAAGTGAAGTTTTAACACACCGAGGATTGTCGAGGACCCGCATAGCTCAAATGAAACAAGGAAACCGAATTCTGTGTTGCGATTCCATAGATCCAGCCGCAGTTACGATTTACTTAGTTTAAAAGAACTGTCATAAACACGGATATCATTCAACCGCGACATTACCAGTATAGCTGAGTCACTCAACCTCATTACCCTCCTTTCAAAGTCAGGTAGAGATGTTTGAACATTTATTACACAACAGTAACTCGGTCGCTGAGCGATATCCTTCTCGGAAACCGAACTCCGGATCCACGAACATTAGCCGCATCATCTGCGTTCGGATTTGTGACGTCGGTACTTACGGTATCTTACAACTTCTACAGTTAAGCTATCTTACTGCCAGGTTGTTTGTTTAGTAAGAACGCACGGAGTTTTGTATTATTTGAAACATTCTTGTTAGGAGCGCGGCAGTTTCAATACTGAGGTATTGTGTTACCTCTACTAGTAAGGACCGATGAAATAAGATTGTGAGCTTAGCACTCAGATGTTGGAATACAAGGTGCTAAATTAATGCGTGCGTGTGTGTGTTTAGTCTATATCGTGAAATACAAAATGTTTGATGGCCGTTGTGAGTCTATGATGCATTACAGTGCGCAGACCTAGACCAAGTAATTATTTTCTTATCTGTGCCTAGACTTAAAGCTGTATTATAAAAAAAAACAATATGCAATTTAGTTTCGCAAATGGTTTAATTGTAATCGTTTTTAGAAACTGCATTAAGCTAATTTGTTGGACAACATTGACGATGTAATCCTATAAATTAGCATAGACAAAAATTTGGAATTTGAAATTATTTTTTCTCTTAATATAAAAGTCTAGAAAGGTCGTGGAAATAAAGCGTTCAGCCAAAGAGCCCCGGTTATTGTAATCGTTTTTAGAAACTACATTACGGTAATTTATTGGACGAAATTGACGATGATGTCAAATAAATTAGCATAGACAATAATTTGCAATTTGAAATTTTTTTTCATCTTAAATATAAAAGTTTAGAGAGGTCCTGAAAACAACGCGTTCAGCAGAAGAGCTCTACAAACAAACACATCGGATAGTCTTACATCATAATGACTTACTAACTAATCTACAGATTAAAGATAGGAAGTTTGTTGGAGGTTGAATTGTGAAGCGGTGATTCACGAGATAATGACATACTGATCTTGAGGTTATTCTCTGAACTGGTTCCGTTTACTCTGACTCACATAACTTAATACATTTTTTTTTCTTTCACGCCTTTTTTAACAACATTCTATTAATAACTTGAAGGGATATTTGGGTCGTTCCTGACTCAACTGTTAGGAATTTTATATTTATTTTGCTTGTTTATTGGTGCATCTAATAGGGGTCATGACCTATACGAGAGATTCAAACATCGTGCAGGTAGGTTTCTTGTGCTTGTTATTTACTATACCTATATGTAGTTAATTTGCGAAAAATTTAATAACATTGATGGAGGAACTTATTGTTTACACGAGTGGGTATAACTCTTATTTCTTAATAATTTTAATAATATATTTAATTTATTCGCCCATTATTTCTACGCTTGTTGGGAGCGCTAATTATTTTAATATTTTCAAGTTGGTTAACAAGCTAATGCCGCCCAATGGTAAACGGTTACCAGTGTCTGTACCCTTAGCACCAATGGTTTCTCTTGTGTATTGCCAACGCTATGTCCGTGGTGCGAAGCACTATGCTGGTTAACAGCCATTCTCTGTATGGTATTGTAATTCTATGTTGAATTGCCCATTTTTGAAGTCGGACAGTTCCAATTCCAACATTCTTCAACAGTAGGTTCCTAATATGTATGTATTCGAATTAAGAACGTGTCCGCTTGTCAGTGTCATCGGTGTTTTTTTTTTAGTATAGTAAGTTTTTAGGATTTGGATAGGTGCGATATCGGTTTTCAGATCACCATCACTTCTTCCGAATTTGGAAAAATATGGTTAGTTTTCCTACATTCTACGATAAATATTTCAAAATTATTATTTGCATGAATATAGAATATTTATGACTGATTATTAACAAGAATTTTATTGTAGCTGCAAGTTTATTTAAAGCCAAAAAAAAAAAATGGGATCTTACCCAAACATGATTTCACTGACAAGTAGGTACCGCCACATTAAACTGTTTCTACGGTATTCAGTAATTAAAAAAAGTAAGCCCCCACAGTAATAAAAACGATCGTGAACAGAACGCGCCCGACCAACCCTCGCAATAATATATATTTTTCGCAATAGGGCGGTGTGCGCACGACTAGGGACAACAAGCTCGAAATTGTCTAAATTACAAAATACAATCGTGTTATTTTCGGATTATTAAAATAAAAAATAAAAAAACTTTCATTCATACATACCCTTTTTTACGTTGATATGTTGCGATTATATTATTGATCACATGTGTATGTACACAAACCATACATTAAACCTTTTAAATAGTCAAAACAAATCAATTTCTGTTTTTTGGGGTGAGTTTTTAGTCAATATAATTGAATTAAATAGTAAACACGACCAATAAAAATATTTCCAGTTCACAACAATTCTATACTTTATCCAAATCACACGACACAACACCATCCCCCACCCGATGTACTGTGAGACTGAATGAATTGAATGAACAGAACAATTGATTGAAATTGTGTGAATGAACTAAAGCTTACCGATTTATCATTGGTTGTACATTTTACTGAATGCCCGGATCGAGCTATCTGTTAAAATTAATAACAGCGTCATCTAGTACTGTATTATCATAAAGACAACAACGGCCTGTGACTAGAATACGTACATAATTTGAGACTACTTTAAAGTTTAACATTATTTCCTAAGGAAGGTCTAGATGGCGCTTGAATTAAAACGTTAAAATAAAATTGTGATTTATATTTCGAATTCATTAAAATCGAACAGATTTTTTTAAGTATACTACTAAATTATTTTGAAAAAAAAAAATTTGACGATAGGTGGCTTATCATAATCTAGGGGTCAATGCACCTAATTTATAGCTAACTTCGGTTTATTCAACGCTGTCATTTTCACACGTCAAAAATGGAGGAGGAACGTCTTTTTGACGAAAGAGTTTCTATTCGCGATTCAGCTCGACCCCTTAAAAAATATGGAAGTACTTGCAACCATATAAAAAGGAATGAAGAATATATCAAGCATGTTATGGCAAAAGGCGATACCCTGCAAGGGATCGCCCTCAAATATGGTGTTACAGTAAGTGTACTAACATCGCAATAAAAGTGATAATATTTTATTTATTTCTATTAATTTTAACTCGATAAAGTGCTATACACGTGATTTGGTTGTTCTAGATGGAGAAGATAAGAAGAGCGAACCGTTTGTTCGCCTCGGACAGTTTGTTTTTGAGGGAGTATTTATTGATTCCTGTGACAAGAGACTCGCCTTTCTACGAAAATGGTGAACGGGTCACAGAGCTGGCTCTGCCGAATCATCGCGCCTCCATAGCTGGCATGCCCACAAGGGATTTTTCTCCAGGGAGTCCCGACGAGAAGAAAAGTTTTGATGAGTTTCTCAATAGACTAGACTCTTCTCTGGCAGATATTAAGAAGCATGTAGAAAAGACTAAGGAGTCTAGCGAGTAAGTACATTTTCTTTCTTTTTTTAGGAACAGTTTCTTATTTACATCTGTTTAGTAAATTTTCATAGAATAATACAATTTATTGCATTTTTTATACATTTTTTTGAAAAATTTCTCTTTAGAAATAAAATGAATGTTCAATATATAAAAGTACACGGTGCTCACATCAATCTGACAGAAGAGTATGTTCTATTAACATTATAAATAAAAGTGTATACATTTTTTTACTTTCCTTTGTACAACAGCAACCACTGAATTGCGTATTTCTATTGGGATAGATTATAATCTAAAATATGTTCTTCCTGTAGACAGGTAAGTTAAAACAATGTGAGTGCAGTTAATTTAAATTTATAACAAATAGAAAGAATAACTTATAACATTAACTTATTAAGTCGTGATAGTGTAAAGGTTACGGCATTGGACTTGCAATCAAGTTGTTGTGGGTTCTATCCCCACCCAGTGCACTACCAATGTGAACCCACTCCTAACGCAAGGTTTTAGCTTAGCCAGAGAGGTTAACAAGAAATAAAATTTAAAAAATTATAACAATATAAATATACCACAGTATGGTAGAACTATTACTGTGTAGGATATTGAGCTATACTTAAACATTTAGGAAATCAAAAATACAACATTAAAAAATATTGAATTTCTGCATGAGTTAAGCATAATCACTTTAAGAATATTTTTTCAGTCATTAGCGTTGAGCGTATAAGAAGTAATAAGGTCCATATCACATGTATATTTTATGATAAAATAATCTCACATTTAAGTAAACAAGAGTAGAAGTCAGTGTCTCTACCAATGATAAGGTTTATTTGTGGAGCACTGATAACACATTACTTATTTGTATTTTAGGGGCACTCATATGTTATGTTATCAAGTAAACTGCCCTAAATTGCAACAACACAGTTCCCATGTTTTTTAAGTAGCATATTATTACTGCTACATGTTGGGGAATCTATAAAATGTAGCAGAATGAATAAAAGCTAAAGAAAACAATGAAGAGCACACTAACTTTTAAACTTTCGTGTTCCATGATATAATTATGTATTTACATGGGAAAGAGTCAGCCTGTGACCACAGCCAGTGCAACCTGGTTGAAACAATTCAGAGGTATGGCAGTTCAGCGATCACATAATCACGTTCATTCCTGTGTAAATACATAATTTATACATAATGAATAACTCTAACTCCAGTTTTGATGTCTGGAGTTGATCACTGTCCATGTTTATAAAACTAATAAAATAAGATAGCTAAATATATTTTGAAGCCATAAGTATTTGATATAATTATTAGAAAATCAGCGTTATGTATTTCAATTTTTAAATATAAATTTCAATTACAAGTAATTCAAATACTTTCTAGCCCCAATACATAGATATCAGTAATTGGTTACCATTAGCTGTGAAGTGAGTTTTTTTGCTAACTTGGTCCATGATGTCTACAGGGGCAGTAAAAGAAAGTGCAGTAGGCCACTTGAGATACTTCTGGAATGTTCAGACAAAATCCCTTATGACAAAAAGTTAAACATAGCTATACAAAAACAGGCCTTATAACTAATACATTAGTCATTTTGCCTTTCACGCATATATATTTAGCCTACATTAAGTAACTAAGGAATTATAGAAGACAAAACTGTATGTAGGTATAACCTAAAATACTCTTTCTTCTCATTAATATTTTTTGGGTTTAAGTGCAGGCTACCATTTTTTTCTACCATTGTCATATTTTTATAATACTCTCGAAATATGGCAATTATAAGAAAACAGTACCATTCTTTTTTAGGGTTCTGTACCTCAAAAGGACAAAAAGGAACCCTTATCAGATCACTTTGTTGTCTGTTTGTTCGCCTGTCTGTCAATGAGTTTTCTGATCATCTATAATTTTTATGACAGCAAAATAAAAAGAAATTTTCCTCAATATTATAACACCATGATTTTTGTACAAAGATAATACTTATATTAATATAGATATACCACAGTTATCTTCCATATTGATAGTCTTAATTATAGACATTTGTGACCTAGTGGCTTATATTGTATATCACATATATCAACTTATTACTTTTTATTTCCAATCAGTAAAATATACCTTTGTCCCCAGTGAAATCATTTCTCCTTTAAAGAACAATTAGTCCTATTACTAGGGAGTAACTCCCTAGTAATAGGACTAATTGTTCTTTAAAGGAGAAATGATTTCACTTAATTTTATTTTTTTTTACCAGTTTGTCTAAGTTGACAGGTAATTGACTGATGTTGTGCCTGATGTGTGTGAAGGCGATTTATTTGGTTGTTGCTAAAGTTGGTAAAAAGCACACAGTCTGACTGATGAAATGCAGTCACACATGCCCCTTGCCCATAAATCTGGTTGTGTCTGACATTCGCACATAGCCCACTCAGACCCTCTGTCTCTTTTATGGAACTGGCAACATACAAATAAACCATGCTGATTAATAGCAGTTTTATCCTTTTGGAGATCATTGCCCAGTCAGTGCTACAATTTTTTGCTTAAATTGCGTGGTGCTAAATTTCCCAGCTAATAACGTTTTTACGACGTCAGCAAATCTTTTAATTTGGTTCTTCTACTTGGATACCATATTTCAAGGACTTTGTTATTTTTGGATTGAAAATAATTACCTGACGGTATGCGACGGTCAATGCGCGGAAATATTAATTTTAAAAGACAAGAGGCATATTCTTATATGCCTCATGTCATTTGTAGCTGTAATATTTATTGCTCGTGGATTTTATGATTATTTGCTTTTACTTTTAGACCCATATTCATAATGCCATAGAGTTTGTGGGCAAAAAAGAATTTGAGACTCACAGGCTCCCTTTTCAGTCGCTAATAATTTGAATGACATGTAGCAGCTAATATGATGGATGTTAAATACATATATATTTTTATATAATGTAGGTATGTATAAGATTCACACTATACTCTTGAAGGCAAATACATACAATATAAAATTTAGGTCTAGCAAAATATTTAATCAAAGAAAGACTTAATAATATTAAGATAATAGTCTTTGATAGTTATGCCAAGTATACGCGCTATAAACATTAAACTATGATTGGCAACGATAACAATATTTCTTATGAAACTTCATTTTGTCTACCGTTAATGTACGGAATGAACATACTTACGATCGTTTCGTGAAAAGCGGTAATCCTAGCTTTAAGGGCTAAGCCACATAAGTGTGTCATTCGCCGATTCCTGATCGGGGAAAAAACTTTACTTTCAATTTTGTTCCCTTTCTTCCTATTTTATGAAGTGAAAATCAGTTGTTGTGAGCTTTTTAGTTAAAATATTATATCTACTGAACATCAGAAGTGCATCACTCTGAGTCTACTTGTTTACCTTGTTGCCTTTTCATTAATTTGCATATCTTAGTTTAACATCAGTTGCGTGTATCATACAATATATTAACTTAATGTTTATATGTCGCAACTTCACATACCTACTACGCAACATGACTGTATGTGATAGAACAAAACATGTAATGCAGTCATAATCATAATATTCAGACTGATTTGTTTTATCTTTATTTTTTTATCTTTTTCTACATTACCTTAATTTATGTTTTGACATACAACGATTTATATAATAACTCTGATAAAGTAGTATAAAAAGCTGTAAAAAATATACCTAAACCCAAATCTAAGATAGTTCAACTAATTAGGGTTTTTAAATCTTAAACGAGTTTTTTTCTTCATATCATGTCCAAAAGTTTATTTGTTGGATTTATCATTTTATAAAAAAATAATTTGGACAGGGATTCATATACATATATACATATGTATATTGCAATAAGACTACAGAATAGACATATATCTGTTGTCTGTAAAAGTATCCTGGCTACAATATACAGCAGACAGATGCTTAGTTAGAAAACTACCTTTGCACCATTTTTTATTCTTTTGGATTTTGGTGGACGTGTTCTGGCACTCGTAACGCTAACGGACGAGAATTAGTAGCAGGAATGAAGGCACGGTCTTATAACTCCGCTCGGCTAACACAATAATAACCCTGACCTGCGTGTTTTTGCGTGGCTGCAAGAAAGAAAACTGCTTTAAAAATCACTGCGGAACACATCCAAATATGATATGATTATAGATTTCGTAATTCGTAGAAAACCATCCTTAGCAACGACCACTTTTTCTTAGTTATTGTGGTTCGCGGTGCCGTCTCGGGACTTTGTTTTTTCATTTCACTTCACGAAGTCGACGACAGCAGATTCTAAATAAAATAAAGAAATATAGAAGACTTGCTTTCGCCCGCGGCTTCGCACGCGTCAACGTAGATATTGTTAATCAAATGACTATCTCTTGGGAACACTACCTTTTTTTGGGATGAAAGGTGGGTGGGTATTTTCTGTACCTGTGCATGCATCATTTCAAGATGATCGATTGCGTGAAACTGTAATAAACAAAGTTACGTTCGCATTTAAATGATTACTAGCTTTTGTCTTCAGCTTCGTAAAAAACACCATTTATATGAGTTGTCGCTATGCTAGAATGTGAGAAATAGATTATATAAATATGTATTATTCATTCTCATATTCACTAACCCAAGGTCTTTTGATGTGAAATAACGTAAACATTTGCTCAATCGATACATTCGATACGTGCTTAAAGTTCATGAAAGAAGAAAGTGAAAGTGTGCAAAATCGGTTAATAGTCGAAATCGTAACATTTTGTTTAGAAATATTTGTAGGTAAGAGGCGTGGAGTTCCTTATTATCAGCATTTTCGCAGGTAGGCCAAGTATGGGTATTAGTTAACTCGTACATAATGAATAAATTAGGTAGGTACTGAGTGTGTTATAAGTTGCGTAGAGATGTAGCTTTACTCAGCATTCTCTATCGCATGTATCATGGGGAATGCTCCGAGAAATTGTTCGGACTTATAACTTTCATCTCCATCACCTGGATAATTGGCAATCCACCACTGCGTGGTTTTCCAGAAATTTTTTGCCTCGCACAATCAATCTCTGGAACAAATTGTTGTCTGCGGTATTTCGGACCGATACGACGTACGTAGAGCGTACTCCCATCTTAAAGGCCGGCAACGCACTTGTGACTCTTGAGTTGCAGGTGTCCATGGACGACGGTAGTCACTTACCATCAGGTTACCCGTCTGCTCGTTTGCCCCCTACAATATACAAAAAGAGTTATAAATAATCACAATCACACTGTCAGTGTGATGACAATGCTCCACCCAAGCTAATATTGTTAATTTGTTTATATGGTCAGTTAAAACATGCATGACATAACGTTCGTGACTGACTTATTAATAGTAGTGATGATCGAGCATCGAGCAGTATTTTGTGTGAAGACATGTTACTTTAATTGCAATGTTCCGTCTGAATGAATTTGTATGAAGCATTTTCTTTTAGTTCGTAATCTTTATGTGTGCACACTCTTTCAGAATGCTACATCAACAAAATATGGTTCGATTTTATCCAAACTTGTCTAAACTGTGTGTGTTTAAAACCATAGATTATTATCAGTGTTTTGAATTAATATGGTATCAGTTTCACGCTTTAAATTGGTTGCTATGTGAAAAGCAAACGATAAGTTTATTTATTAATATACTAGCAACACGCCCCGGTTTCGCACGGGTAGCAGAGACATCTTCAACAATCATCAACATATTTTAATTAATTTACACAAAATCTTAACAAATTATATACCTAAACCTTCCTCATAAATCACTCTGTCTATTGTGAAAACCGCATGAAAATCCGTTCAGTAATTTTTCAGTTTATCGCGAACAGACAGACACGCGGCGGGGGACTTTGTTTTATAATATGTAGTGAAATAGAAATCTTATACTTATATATCTATTTTCATTAGATTATACTATTTATAAGCGTTCATAGACATTATGAAACTGTACATGTAGTGTTTATACTATATTTTAACATAATCTTTAATTGCACCTACTTCTTCTTTTCTCTGCATCACCCAATGGTTGACTGGTAGAGAATGCCTTAGGCATTAAGTCCGCCAATGTACCAAATGTGCATAAAGTTATAAATAAATAAATAAATATTTATTTATAAAAAAAAATGTTATACGCAATAAAAAGAGTTACGTTCTATTGTACGTAGTGAGATTTCTAAACAAATGTGTCTACTGCATGTTAAAAAATCAATAATTACTATTTCTAAATCAGTATAAAAAGCCTTACTTTTATAGCTGTTAATTATATTTGGAATAAATAACTTAAAAAGTATTGAAATTCAAATTTAAACTTACTAATGAACAAATGGAAGATGATTAACTAGATTCCTCACTTGAGTACTTTGTAGTATTAATAATCAACGCTTATGTAAAATATATTAGACGTGGGTAATATAAATATAATTTACTAAACAAGTTCAGTATTTTTTTTACTACTACTTTTTTACTATCAAATCGATTAAAATTTCCTCTCAAGTAAAATCTGTTGTTATTTTTAATCGAATCGGCAACATTTTTGGTCACTTATTGAGTACTTATCGAACTGTCAAAAAGGAAATAAATGAGTGGACAGAGTGTAATTGATTCGTTGACTTACTAATGTTCCAAGAGGTAATGAGTGTAATGACTGAGATATTTCTAACGCTTTGAATTTTCCTACTTCTAGTTCGCCGCTCTAATATGGTCAATAAGAATACATTTTTTTTGCTGTCCAGCAGTGAGTCAGTCAAGGTCTGTGTTTACGTGCTCGAACACTTTCTATTGCGCACTCGCAGTCATATGACCACGCTTCCTTTCTTGCTTATGTATTCATTGCGTTTTTTTTTTATTTCTGTGTAATTATTTATGGTACGATTGTATATTTTTTATTCAGGTAATATGTGTTATGTTATGTTTAAGTCATTAAATAAAGAAAAGGAATATACTTCCTGTATAGTTACATATAGGTTGACTAATATTTCTTTGGTTTTGCTTATTTTCGAGACAAGTATGGGTAGTAGGTATAGTAGGTAGAAAGTAATTAAACTTTGTTGCTGGAAACAATAAACAATTGTTTTATCTCATTACTATGTAATAAATAAAACACTCGCAAATTATTTTATCGCAGAAAAATAAATAATTTCATTTATTTAAAATCCGATTCAGTTTTACACATCCGGTCAGTATTATACTATTTTTTTTTTTAAATTTTATCCCAGTACCTAACAGATAAATTTTCAAGATTCGTTCTACAACTTTTCATTTCTTTAACATATCCGAATGGCAAATCAGTTAAGTTTAAGTAATTATGATTTTTTACGTAATTTATATGATTACATAGACAGAAGTATTAAGCTAAAATGCTTAGTAGATTTCCTGACCCTATCGAAAATAGATGCGGTAGACAGAAATAATCAAAGTGCTGCCGGGTTAAGCAATTTGTGGTCTATGATGTGCAAATAAATCCTAATTGCGCATTTTCCTAGACGGTTCATTTAAGAATATGTAAAAGTTATTTAATAGCTAGTCACGTAAAGAAGCTTTTATTGCCTATTTATACAGCCTCGGTGCCAAAGGAGCTGTTTTCCGACCTTATAAAGACTGGTATCCAATAAATGTGACTATTGCTTAGGCGATTCTATTTTTCTCAAAAAGCTTTGGTGATCGATAATGTTTCCAACGTAGAAGTGACAACACTGGCATGGCGTTGCAGGTATATACGGCGGTCAAACTTGTTATTACATACAGCGCAGCAGTATGCTAAAAACTCATCCACGATTCAGCTTTGACCTTCGGTGTCATAGAAACAGTTTACCCGAACTCTTGTAGGTTTGTTATACTTATACATGTTGCAATATGGTCACATGGACTCACATGTGTGCTGCCCTGGTTAGAGCATAAATTGTTTTTTCGACCATGTTTGCTTTGTAAAATCAAGCATGTATTTTGATCTGTTGTCTTTGTTCATCATGGTTTGGCTTCATGGATACCTCTGATATAGAAATACATATTATTCCTATAGGTGTGAAATGTATTCGCCTAATTTCGGTTATAAAAGGCTTCATCGTATCGAGATATGCATGATTTGCATTGGCAAAATCAAACTGTTACAGTTAACGTCTGCGATGAGTGACGAGGACTTTTTATTACATTTGCTGTTACAAGGAAATTTAAAGAATTGTCAACATGCATTATCAACAAAAACTGTAACCTCATACCTGTGGTACTGACGATGACGGGTTGACTAAATACAAAACATCATAGCTTTATTTGAAACGAACAAATATTTAGAATGCATTTTCTCCCGTATCTTTGTTTCTTCTGTCTGTAATTAAAGAGAAGACATTTCGTTTCATTTACAACAATTCTATGAGTAGTTTTGTTTGCAATACGTTTACCTACTTCACTTAAATTAGTTAAATACTCGATGTATTTCACATAGATATTTGGGAAAAAAACATTTTGTCATACATATAAATTAGAGATGCGCCGAATAGTGGTTTCACCGAATAACCGAATACCGAATATTATTCGGCTTAACCTTTACCGAACCGGATATTCGGCCGAATTATTCGGTTTACCATTGCATTGTTTTGCCGCGTATAAATGTTGATTTAAAGTTTAAAAATAAATATTGTTTTGAGGTTTAAATTAAATGTTGATTTAAGGTTTAAAATAAATGTTGACCATATTAGTATGGTCAACATTTATTTTAAACCTTAAACCTATGGTTAGCCAAAGGTTAAGAAATACATATGTTTTCTTTGACTTATAATATAACATAAATCTTACATGAGAAGTCTTGTCTTTTAGTTCTACACCTTGGCTACATGAGCCAAGAAAATAGAAATGCTTGAACCGAATATATTCGTCAACAAAACCGAATAATTTTGCCGAATACAAATAGTGGAAAAGATGCCGAATACGCCGAATACCGAATACCAAACGAACATTCGGCGCATCTCTAATATAAAGTGGAATTTAAAGATATTCAAACACCTAGTGGATATACATTTCACTTTACGAGTTTTAACATTTATTGCCTTTTTAAAATTATTATGTTCTTGTATAAATAGAATAAAGTTAGTTGTATTTGACATAGATTCAGTGTATTGTTATCGCACAGCTGTGGTGTTATCAGTGTTTTTGTTCCAGATGTATGGGATAGTTGACGTAAAACAGTATCGTTTAAGTAAATTAAAACATTCAACCTTAGTCATGGGAATATTGGCGAACAAAAGCGTCATTGGTCACAAACATTTAAACAACATACACAAAGAACTCCACTACACCCAGACTCGGGACCAGTATTTGCGGATTACATAACTTTTTGTCCCGTGTGGGATTTGAACCCACATCACTGGCGTAGTGCCGAGGTGACCACTTAAACCATTGCGCCATCCGTGCAGTCACATAATTGTATTATATTAAGGCAGCCACGAGTGTGTTCTTACAAAGATATTTTTAGTAAAAGTGAATCGTCGATAACGTTTTGTCAATCAATCAAAACTATCTACACTAGAAAGTTTTAGGTACCTATATAACTAAATGTAAACAAATCATATATCTTTTAGGTTGCACGGTCTCGTTTTAAAGTAGGTTTCACCTAAGTTAAATTTATTCATAATTAAGACGATGCTTTCTACATTTTTTATCTTAAAAAAAAGTTTTTTATTTAGTATAAACCAGCCATTATTAATTAGATTGGATAGCAAAGTATTCATTACATAAATCTATTATTATTACATTAACAAAACAACTTGTTATCTATCTACCTTAAAGAAACCAATAAGCCAGGTTTCCCAAACTTTTGTATTGTAGGCGTTCAATCTTATCATTAGTTTCCTAGTATAGCAGTATACAGTATTAACCTTTTAATTTTGTAACAAACATTTTAAATAATTATAATTAGGTATGAACTGAGAGTTCTGTTATAAGTTTTTTTTTTTCACCACACTTAATGAAGCAGCCTCGAGGTTTGATAATAGTAATGTATAAATGAAGGCGTGCCTGACAGTTCATAATGGCTTTCTGGTGCTCACCTTAATGTTATAGTAGCGAGAGTTGGGTATCGCAGAAAAATTATGAAAGTAGAATAAATGCTGTTGAGATGAGATATCTGCGAAGTATGTGCGGAGTAAGATTGGTTGACAGAAAGAAGAATGTATGTATATATTTAGGAGCAGTGTGGCTTGAAAGAGGACGTAGCGGTGAAAATTAAAAAAAAAAGGGTATGTTGAAGTGGTTTGGGCACTTGGAAAGAATGAGGGCGGATGGAATGATAAAAAGTATATAAGGCGAACGTTAGTGGGCCTACCCACTAACGTAGGGGTCGACCACGCAGAACGTACTATGATCAAATTGGTGACATTTTGAAAAAAGGTCGGGCTTTTATGAAAGGTTTAATGACTAAGGAAGCTCATGAGGTAGGCCAAAATAGAAGCAAGTGGCGTGCTGCTGTCTCTGTCTATCCCGAAGGGAGAGAGGCGAGAGCTTATGTATGTAGTGTATCACTACATATTATAAAAAACAATGTCCCCCACCGCGTCTGTCTGTCTGTTCGGATAAACTGAAAAACTACTGAACGGATTTTCATGCGGTTGTCACTAATATTCAGAGGATTGAGATGATTCATGAGGAAGGTTTAGGCGGGTTGCTAGTAAATTATAAAATGCATTTCAAGATTCAAGTTTCAAAAACATTAAGTTGTACAATAGGTACCTATGCATACAAGACAAGCCCTTTGATCATTATTGTATTATTTAAGGATTTTTTGGAATGCATAATGTTGAAATTTAATTTGATGATAGAAAAATACTTTATTATTAAAAAGTTTTAGAGCCAATCAGTCACGTAGTTTTTGTTGTTTATTCGAGTAGGTATAGCAAGTTTTTGTCCGTATCCACAACAATAACTTTTAGAGGCATCTCAAATTATATTATAACTTCTTTTTTTGGAATTGTGGCCTTTTTAACAGTTAATGCAGTCCATCCTAAAAAGAATAATAGATAATCTAGACAAACCTTCTAGCATCGAGAGAGTGGGTTATCAATAAAACTGAAATACTTGAAATCATTTTCGCGTTCTATATTTTCAGTCTCGGTTATTCTAATTTTGTTACAGTTTATTTCATCGATGTTATTTATACAAGTCTGCTCTATACCGAGATGATGTTTTGACACATACTCCTATGAACTATGATTTATTTAGATTCATATTTTGTTTGAATGACCGCGTTCTTTGAGATTCACATCAAATAATATTTCTTGACTCACTAGAGCTGAAAGTAGATTTATACTAATAGATTCGAATTCGGAGCTCTTCAAGGAGAACTGAAACTATTGGAACGTAGTTAGTATTTGATGATAGTGTTCTTCTTGTTTTTAAAGGTAAGCTTGTATATTACATACACTCTCGTCTGTACGCTCACAATTGCCGACTATAATTTAGCCCCACTTACATAAAAGGGGGCAAGCCTATACTACCGTCAACCGAGCACTGGGAATTAAATGGGAAAATTGGCAATGGAAGGAAGGGATATTGTTTAGGTATACGGATGGATTGGGAAGGTACTCTTATCTTATTGTATGTTTTTATTACGATATACTCAAAGATACATTCTAAAATGTTTTGCTATGATTCTATAAACTTCTTGAGGACAGCTTCGTGAACATAGAATCGTAGCTCACTATACTTATATTAAGCGTTGGGATGTATAACTGCAATAACAAACATAAAATCAAATATTATCTTTACTACAGAAACATTTTCTCATAAGACGTTTCTTTACGAGAGGAAAATGTCTCGGCTTTTACTATGTTCGTGACCTACACCTTAATTAAAAAGGTTTTATTAATCTGTAACCTTTTTTATCTTTTTTAACTCTTTCGTTCCGCATATTTGTGGAGACCGATTATCTTTCTGTATAGTTACTAATAACATAAATCTGTATCTTTAAGTGATTATTGGCAAATGTCACGAATTCACATAACGTGACATGCAATCCTATTAAGATAGGGTATGATAACGAAGTAGGGTTGTTAGTGGCCTACGTCAAGCGTTTGACATACGTCAGCACAGCACTCCCATACTTTGCGCACTTCGTCAGTGTATATGAAGTTTACAAACTTTCCATAGAAAATTAACAAAATAGTAGTCCTTTTTTAAAGGTGATCCGAGAGCATCTCAATAACCTCTTCCAGGACCCGCCAGTTCCTTACTCGTGCGGCGACAGCAGGGGTATCGACCACCCCCTGCCGTCGCACGCACGTGTTTGTGGAACCTCTGTGGCCCACGCTTCTGCCTTCCAAAATAAAAGTAGCCTAAGTTACTCCTTATAACACCAGGTTATCTGCCAGTGAAAGTCCCGTGGAAATCGATTTAACCGTTCCGGAGATTAGCCGAAACAAACAGACAGACAGACAAAAATTGTAAAAAAAATTGTTTTGGTATATGTACCGTGTATACATCCAAAAAAAAAAAAAAATACAAACAGACACTCCAATTTTATTTATTATTTATTTGTATAGATTTAAAGTAAACTGGATAATCTTACCGTACACCGTTGAATATATCTCTACCAACAGATGTATTGGAATAGTACAGAACTTGGAATGACGAATATTGTTACGGAAGCCTAAATTGATCCGCGGGTGCCATCAATTGACGAGTAGAGGAACTAACCGTCTATCGATAAGAATGTTCTACTGAATTCTTCAAATTAGCACAGCGGTCGAGTCAAATTGTACGCGATTTTTCAAGAAAATTCATGAACTTCCTGTGAGGTGTTTTTATGGCTATATGAAGACATTGCAATTCGAGATGGACATTCAGTTCTAGTACTGCGAATATACAAGTGCGAAGTATAGCGAATATTACGACGTGGAAATAGTGAGAGATAATTGTAATTGTTTTAATTGCTAATTATTTTTAAAAAATGTGTCTATTTCGTTATAAATTGGTGTACTTATCCCAAACCCTGGCTCGTAACAGTATGATATGGTAGAATATCCACTGTGCTTTATTAGCAAAACATTTGAAGACACATATATCTTACTTTTTTTATCTTTAAAAAGTCTAGGCCTCGTTTTAAATTTAGTATATCGTCAATGATATAACTATGGCCAAAACAGTAAAACACTTACCGTTTACAACTCGATCAATACCATTGACATTCAAAGGGCTCTTAATGTCAGTATCGTGAACTGTACCAGCGTGATAACGAAGGTGCTCGCTGTGCAAATATTTTCAAAACATTTCAGGTCGTCCGTGAGCGGCAACGGTTTGTAAACTTTTTCTTTGTGTATTAAAGTTTGGGCACAAACACGTGGTCTGCGGGGAATGCCATTGTTGATTATAAAAGTTTGATATTCTAAATAAGGACGTTTTCATGAAATAGAATTAAAATACTTTCTGCCCTTCATTTTATTTTCCAAAATCTTATTATCTCTATACAAATAAAAATGAATCGCTAAATGTGTTGCCAATAGTCTAAGAGCCCACGACACTAAACCTAGTTCGATAAGACTACCAGATGATATATATATATATAATTAATTAGTCACGTCGTTAATGGGGGAACACAAAATGGCGATGTTGCATTGCAAAAAATCTGGCGAAGCCATAAAATTTTTTTTATAAAAAAATCCGGTTTCTAGTATGATAAGACTCCCAAGTTTTGTTTGTTGCTCTAAACACGGGAGGGATAGGACTATACGATAATGCAGTGCTGCAAGACCTCCTGATTGGCCTAATCAGTGGCAGCAGCATGATAAGCGACACCTCGTATCTAGGTATCTAGTCTAGTATGATCGATCTCCTCAAAAAACCTAAGCTTATCCGAAAGATAATCATTTCTGTGTAAGAAAAATCACTGCTGCATTTTCCAAACAGTGGAGAAAGTGGTTACTGCAGTGATGGAAGGTCGCCCTCCGCGCAGCTGCATTCGGCGTTTCATTTAGTTTTGTCAGCAATCACCCGGTTCCTTTCAATTTGTACTGATTGAATACGCGTGCTACGGTCACGTACAAATAATTTTACGTGTCGTTGATTGTTTAAACAAATTAAATCGGTATATTGTATGTGATATTGTTTGATTTTTCAGCCATTTTCATTGTTGTTTTTAATTTTTTTTCAAGTCTTTCGTAACATTTTAAAGTATTTTTTTTTGAACTTTTTTTTGGATGATAAAGTATTTTTTTTTCAACGCAAACGAAGTCACGGGCCACAGGTAGTAAAATAAATAAAACATCCTACTAATATTATAAACGTGAAAGTTTGTGAGAATGTATGGATTTATGGATGTCTCTTTCACGCAAAAACTACTGAACCGATTGCGATGAAACTTGATATGTAGATAGCTGAACACCTATTATGGTCAATTTCGACCATCAGGCGAAATCTAGTTTCCACAAAAACCTTACCGAAAACGTAGTAGATTAAATTTTCGAAAATATTATCTAATTTGTTCTTTTTCGTAAGTATTGGTAAATATCGCTAATATCTATAACTACCCGTCAAATTCGAAAAATTCTTTTTACATTTGATAGCTCAATTCTTGAATGTTATAAGGCTTTTTAACATCAAGCGGATCTTAGGAGCGGAGTAATGACTTTAAACGTGGTTGAAACTGCGGAGAACAGGTAGCGATTAATATATATGGATGATTAGCTGCGCCCAGCGGGTTCACGTACGTAAGTCCTGATGCCATGGGCATATCGGGATAAAAAGTAGCCTATGTGGTAATCCAGGTCTCCAGCTATCTACATACCAAGTTTCATCGCAATCAGTTCAGTAGTTTTTGCGTGAAAGAGTAACAAACACCATACATCCGCACAAAATTTTTACGTTTATAATATTAGTAGGATATTGTGTAGGTGTCTCTATTGTTTTGTGTTGACGGCTGTGTTTATTTTGTTTATCATCGTCACCATCTATTGAAACGTATATTATTATTATGCTTGTCCAGCCTTTGTTTTATTCACGATACTTATGCATTAGTTATTAGAATTTTACCAATTCTGCATTAGTAACCTAGGGGCATTTAGTCACCGTCTTGATATTATTCAGATTACAATAAAGTTTTGATCATGTAACCAGGCCCACTAATATCATGCCGGATTCAAAAATTTCTAAGAATATTAACATTCCTGCCCCACAAGCAACTAAGCGAGTTCAGATTGACAATACCCATAGTCTCAGATACCAACGTAAGGACCTATGAAACCTATTAAGTACTGGAAACTATAGAACATATTATACACGTTTTTGGTAGGTAAATAGTAAAAAAATATCTATCAATTATTACGCAAGGGGTCACGCATTCCATGTTGACTCTACACGTCTCACACTAGACATAATGTAATCAATCAGAAATATTAAGTTAATACATAATATCAGCTTTAATAAGTAACCGAATAAATCAATTACCTAATTGTTTTCAAGTCACAAGGAAAATGATCTTCGTAAAAAGTGTAACCGACTTCAATGAGTCTACATGATGCTTACTCACTTGAAACTTTCATTAGCCATTTTGCAACTCTTGGGTTGTTTTTCTTTTTTAACATTTTCGCGACTTCTCTTTAGCTATAATAAATATATCGCCTCAGATACCAGATTTCGTTAAATAGGGACATTATCTAAATTAAGTTTCACATCTACGAAAATGATTTGTTTTATTGAGACGCAGTTTTTCGTTTAATATAAAAGTCAGATAACAAGAATAGGGTTCGTGCAAACCCCTGAGATATTTTAACCGACAGTAAAACTAAGTAAATGTATTGATTTTGCAATTATTTCTGGTATGATACCCAACCTTCAAGTCACCTTTATTGTTGAGTTTACGGCGTCGTACGTCGTCGGTTTCAGCTAATATTACTACCTGACAAATTCCGGAGTCTATCTAAATACGAATTTAAACTCCGGAATTTGTCAATTACTCCTATTTTTACGACGCTCTCTGTCCAGAAGTTGATATACTTTTTATCTAACACGAACATTACCTAAAGTACACGTCCGAGTAGTTTTTCATACAAAAAAATCATTCTGGTCAATCATTTGGTGTTGCTATTGTGTGCACAGGCAAACTTACAGCTTATACAAACCGTATCTTTCTTTAAAACGAAATGGTCATTTAAAATAAACATCTATGAACTAAACAATAAAAGTAAGTTTTCTTTGAAGCAACGTTAGGATTTGTGTCAATTGTGCAGTCGGTCGGTTTTATTCCGTTGAGTGGCACGACGGCGCTAAAAATAATATCCTTTGTGTGGGTTGGTTTAACTGGCTGTTTCCGATCTTGTAACCATGAAGTACATTATTACGGGATAAAGTAAATGTACTACTACAACTTGCCTATGCATAAAGCTATAACAGAAATACACTTCATCTGTTTGCTACTACTGGCTAACCTTATTTACTAATTACTAGAGATCGCGTGGTGGTCGAATTTCGACCATGCTTTATTTTATTGGCCAATATTAAAGTAATAAGATTAAATAGGTTAAATGGGAGATATCGTGTTACGAGAGAGTATAGTTTTAATTCATAGGATAAGTACGAATTAAAAGTACTAGAGATCGCGTGGTGGTCAAATTTCGACCATGGTTTATTTCATTGGCCAATATTACTTGACCTGTCATTGTATAGACTTTTGTACCATGACAGGTTGCAAATATATACTGGACACTCAAAGCTGTATGTACCCGTTTTTGCATTTTTTTTAACTTTGTAGCAAATATTGTTCAAAAATTTTAGCATTCGTTACTTCTTCTCTGTATAAACTATAAGTGTGCGAAATTTCATACTCCTCCGTCCGCCCAATTTTTGTAAAAAGGGATCCAAAGTTTTCGCTTCACGTATTAATATATGGATAATGATGTCTGGCAAGCAGCTTCTAACATAGACCGACCGACACCGACACGCGTACTTTATCTCATAAAAAAATACCAACGCTATTCCCCAAGACAAAGAAAACCTAGCTGTGTTTAAATTTTGGGTATCTTTTATAACCTTCAAGCATCATCATCATTATCATCAATCCGAGTTCCATGTCATCATTCTCACTAAGGCTAATTATAAAATTATGTACAACTGAGGCAACACCTAATTAACACGACCTGCTACCCGGCTACTCCAGCTTCTGGACGCTAACACTAGGGACATACCTATATGTAAAACCCTGAAATCCTGTAAAAACTTCAAGCCGAAATTACTGCACTCCAAGGAAGATATATATTTCCACCGCTACTGACAGTATTACATCTCTTTGTAGTAGTTGTCTATTCACTGCAGATTTTTTTTCTTCTTTTGGTTGTCCTTTCGTACACTGCTACTAACTACTTAACTACATGTTTCCCAAATCCCGTTCCTTGAATTCTTTGACAATATCAATAGCGATGCACAATGAAAATGCCCATTTTCTTTGTTTATGTTTGTCACAACTCCTGACATTCGAGTTTCAAGGTTATCTTCACCAGACAAAAACAAGGCGTGAGAAATAGTCTATTGCATTTGGGTCAAGTTGCGTTCATACAGATTGGTATGTGTGAATCATACTGGTACACGCTTAACGCATGCCTATCATCATATCTATAATATTTTATTACATATAAGCCCTCATTTTGTATATAATCTGAAGCTATTTACTACTAACAAATTCCTAGACAGAGTAATAAAATATTGCCCATTTATTATATTTCTTCCTCGGAAACAATATTATGTATGTATACCTACATATAAATGTACACTATGAAAGTAATATTTTATACTCTGATGATATCTTGAATCTAATGATATTTGAAGAGTTAACCGATGGTGACTAATCCTAGAAGGCGCAAAGAAAATGGATTTTATTTAAAATATCGCGGACATTGGTGTCAATTCTATTGAATTTCTCTTTTAACTATAATTGACTAAATTTTCGTCATACAAGATGTAAACCTTGTACCCTTTGAAACAAGGTCTTATTTCAAATATAAACAAGTAGGTAACATACGTCGCTATCTAAATAAGCAATTTATTTGTCGACTAAAGTCTGACACGCTTAAATAAACTTTAATACCACATAGCGAGAGCCGCTATCCGTCAATGCCATCTCTTTTGCTCTGTGTTTTTAGTAAGCGTATCGGGTGTCGATTAAAATAACGTCATCTTAGTTCGTTTTGAATAAGTTTTTATACCTCAATTATACGGCATTTGAACAAATGGGGACTCTCGCTGCGTGGAAATAAAGTTGAGTATATGTTGACAGGTTTTAGTGAAATTTAGTGGCGCTGAGAAATAGATGCCAATAACAAATAGACCTTGTTACGAAGAAGACAAGGTTGATTTCATATGAAGAAATTAAGTTAGGTTTTAGTTTAGTGAGTCTGACAATAGAATCGACACCATTATCCAAGTACCCATTATTTATATGTCACCGTAAGACTATTTGACATTGATAGATTATAAACTATCAGGAAATTATACGATAAATTGTAAATGGTTAGGTGCAGTTCATAATATTTCGTCAGTTTATAATATCTGCGAGATTGGTTACAAACTAACGATGTTCGCAATCGTAAACAGTCGTTTTTTTAAACAATCAAAGGTAGTGTGTGTGTAAAACTAGCAGTGTGGAGGTAGTTCGGGTCCCTCTAATTCGAACAAAAGTTTGTTGTAGCCTCATTTAAATTACATAAACAAAATAAATGTTACGTTATCATATTGTTTTGAAAATAGAGCACTAGTTTTAATTTAGCAAAGTCGCGTTTTTTCTGTTATTTGAATTTCAAATTTTTTTTTTTTAAATAATACGACAAGTACTGGTTCTGTTCTGAATTTTATGCTGCTCCATAGAGAAGTAAGCTGGCCTGTTGCCAGTATCCGTTTGCACATACGAGTTTTCGTCGCGCGTCATTTCCGAATTCATGATATTTCGTATTTTGAGCATTTTCATTTCAGCGGCTTATAAAATATTGATTGCTATATATAAACTCTTAAACCAAGATTTCTGTTAAAATTTCAGTTAATATAAATGACGGTACTGTCATTCGTGATCGGAGCTGTTGTTTTAACGTCTAGGGCAATATCGCTATCATACACGGTAGTGTATGATGAAAATTGTTGAAATCAGCTGTCGTGGTAATCCCACAGCTTATTTACATGGATTTGGTTGATTTCCTGCCTTTAAAACTTTAGTTAGAAGTGCTCCTTGGCTTGGTTTGACATTGCACGTGTTACAGTCGCTTACGATAAGGCCGAATTCTTGTTACTGTTTAAAGTATAGAAAAGCATATAGATATCTCTAACTAGTGTTGTCTCTCTTTTCAGATTTGGAAAAGACCTTGAAGATGGTTTCGTGCGCCACCGGCCGCAGGCTCGGCTGCGACAATCGGCATCCATGTCGGCGTCGACGTCATACAACGAGGTGATACCACCTCCGCTGCCTCCTCCACCCGCGGCTCTGACCCAGGGGCGTCGAGTTGACACCTCGTTGAAACGTTTGGAGCGGGCACATGATGATCTATTCCAGTTGTAGCGGCCGAGACAGCGCAGGTGATCCTATGCTTAACATTTTAACCTTACAACTTACCTCACTCATAGACGTTTAATGGTGATTTAAGTTAGGTCTGCCAATTCTATAATGTTTTAGGTAGGTTATGAAATATGGGACATACGAGCGGGTTTTAGAAAGGTGTAAAGATAATAGGTAATAGGTTTATGGTGATCATGTCTACATTTATGCATGTATGTATGCTTATGTAAGTATATGATATGTATTTATATAGTATATATATATATGTACCTATATATTTATATGTATTAGGCTACAGGTTACGTATATTTTTGTGTATTATGTGGAAAAATGTTAGTTTGAACTCCATTTACTGTACAATTATTTAACATAATCTTTAATTGCACCTACTTCTTCTTTTCTCTGCATCACCCAATGGTTAACTGGTAGAGAATGCCTTAGGCATTAAGTCCGCCAATGTACCAAATGTGCATAAAGTTATAAATAAATAAATAAAGAATGCGTGCTTAAGACCTTTTTTTTTTGTGCGTGTGAAAACCCCCTCGGGCCGTCACCCCACCGGGTTTTTCGGTGGGGCGGTGTGTCGGAATCGAATCGACTAAAACCACACGGTGTGCCGTACTGCGCCTAAAATAGGAGGGATCCGGGAACAGCTTTTATTAAGACATCCGGCTATCCCAATCAGGGTGTATTTTATGATAGATGAATTGTGGATTTTTCCGTCCGAGTTCAGCTTGAGAAATTGACTCTTAGGAGCACTGAAATATATACTCTACGACGATTCCAGTGCATGCTTCATGGTAAACAGAGTGTAAAAAATCTCGAAGGATATAGAAATGATATATCCATAACAATTGTTTTAGACACGTTCTCTAAAGGAGTTGAGAGAAAATGAATGTATTCTTTCTGTTGTTCGAAAGATGAAGTTGTAGTAATGAAGATTGAAAAAGATTATGTCAAGATTCTTTGGCCGTGTAGAGCGTATGAATGTATGATGCGAATGTAGAAGAATGTTCAATATTACTTATTATTTAAAGTAATAAAAGTCGAGGAATTAAAGAATCGAAGTAATGCTTTATTGTCTGTCTACTCATGTGGGAATGCACCTCAAGTATGCACGTAATAAGGTACTTTTATATTTAGCAAGAATTTATCATTTCGAACTGTCTACTGTCTTTTTTAACACTCAAGTGTTCCCACACAATTATAAGCAGGTGCACTTCACTTAAAATGAAGTATTTGACAATAATTATCTATCAATAATATAAGTGTATTATTATGTTAACAAAGGCTTTGGGGCTATTGTACTCGTGCTTATCAGCGTTTTCACTCACCGCGTGAAAGTAATTACTGTAGAAGTCGTGACTTAAGTGTTGGTACTAGAAGTCTGCAAAATCAGAACCTTACACACTTGACTCACTAAGCGGTCGTCCATTAATCACGTGAGTCTTCGGAAAAATTCACGAAATATCGAAATATCACAGGGGGGGGGGGGGGGGGGTTGAGGGTGTGTAGTGAGATATCACGTGTATTTATTTTTCCGTTAAACTCGCGATTATATCTGTATTTAAAGATAATATTCTGTTTTTTTTTAATATACTTTGTACTAAAACAAATGCTCGTGATTTTGGGTAGGGGAGCCCACTTCCCCTACCCAAAATTACGTTTCGTTGCGTTAGTCTAAAACCTGACCACGTATCACCAGGGGGGGAGTTAAAAAAAAAAGATCACGTGATTAATGGACGACCCCTAAGCTACAAACTATTAACATTATTATTATTTATTATAGTATCTACTATCGGTTTTCTAGAAAGATCGACATAGGCATATGTTAATCTATACTAATATAATAAATATGAATTTTTTTGTTTAACAGTTTGCTTGTTTAAACGTGCTAATCTCTACAACTACCATTCGGATTCCGAAAAATCTGAATTGAATAAATGATTAATGGAAGAAGGTTATATGTAGACTAGACAGTAACGTTTTATTGTTTGAGATATAATAGTAGCTAGCTCGAGCTATAGTATATCGTAGCTAGAGCATATTGCTCATCCCATTTGTTATTTTTATGATGTAAATATCCTTCCAGTTTATGAGAAATCTTGTTGTAAATATAATTGTAATTTATGTGAAATCTTGGTGTAAATATCATTAGGTTAAAGTTTATGTGAAATCTCGGTGTAAATATCATTATAAATCAATGTGAAATCTTGGTTTGTTGACGTCTGAATAGCACGGATAAAGAAAGGTTCTAAGCGACAAATTGTTCTTTTGGTCCCGCGAATGCGTCCTTTGTTGCAAGGTTATTTCAAGCTGACTGTCTCATATCTCGTTTGTGCATTGTGCTCGAAATAAAGGCTGATTCACTTATCACCAACAAAAATAACGTTATTATTGAAGCGCCAACACAAAATAACGTTATTATTGAAACGTTTCTTTCACTCACTCAATCAGTTTTACGTCCAGAATGTGCTATGTCTGAGGTTTTACTGTTGAAGTATTGACGTCACTCGTGTGGTAACTGTTATGTTATTTATGTAAACCCACATTCATATTTTTATAGTTACATTTTCGTTGCGGGTGTGGAGTCATGTGATATTGATATGTACTTGGGTGGATGAAAATGAGTTTGACAATAATCCGATTCATATACCTATTTGGATTCCAGAATGTATTTCACTCTTTGGTTACACGGCATTCACGACTTTGTAGACGTAGGGATTCATCAGATCCCAATTCCATTAATGTTTGCATAGTACTGGTTAGTAAGCTTATCTTTAAAAAAATTGATTCCGGTGTATTTTACTAATCTTGGAATTTCTTGGTTGTTGAATGAAAATCCCGCTATCCCGAAATCCTAGGATAAAACGTGGGATTGTAGTCTGTTGTAAACATTTTTACTATTTTTAGTCGTCGCATTCTGATATTTTTCATATTGTACCTAAATTGTTTGTTCTCCTGGATAGGCGTGTTTCATCTCTTTATTGTTCCATCAGGTAAGTTGGAAGACAAACGCTTATTCCATTTCATAAAAAAATCAGGATTATTTCAATGTTGTCATGGTCAAGGTCAACCCTCATCAAGGTTTACAGTAATTAATACTACAAATGTAGAACGCAATTGCAGGTTTCCTTAGGTACAGCAACTTTGTAAGTGATATTTGAACAGTTAATTCACGAACAGTATACACACTTATCTAGGCTAATACTAGCAAGCCGTCCCCGCTTCGCACGGGTAGCAGAGCAAATATTGATTGTTTTCGACATCTTCAACAATCATCGTCATATTTCAGCTACTTTACACAAAACCTTAATAAAATTTTACACCTAACCCTTCCTCATGAATCATTTCGTCTATTGGTGAAAACCGTGTTAAAATCCGTTGCGTAGTTTAAAAGATCTAAGCATACAGAGGGACATACGGCGGGGAGCGACTTTGTTAATACTATGTAGAGATAATAAAGTTGAAGAGTTTTTTTGTTTGTTTAAATGCGTTAATCTCTAGAACTATCAGTCAGATTTAAATAATTCTTTTTGTATTGGATAGAGTATTTATTGAGAAATAATATAGGCTATAAAATATCACGCTACGCCTCGTGCGAGCGGAGCTGTTACTATAAACGCAGGAGAAACTGCAGAGAATGACCAGTCACTGATATACATATATCACGCTCTCAGAATACATTTGTTCTTTTTAACCCCCGACGCAAAAAGAGGGGTGTTATAAGTTTGACGTGTCTGTGTACCTGTGTGGCTGTGTATCTGTATGTCTGTCTGTGGCGCATCGTAGCTGCCAAACGAATGGACCGATTTAAGTACGTTTCTTTTTGTTTGAAAGGTGACTTGATCGAGTGTTCTTAGATATAATTCATGAAAATCTGTTCAGCCCTTCGAAAATCATCAGCACTTTTCTAATCGTTGAAGGAGTTTTCGAGTCAGGGTTGTTTTAAATTTAGGATTATTAACTAGTAGGTACTGACGTATATTTAAATAGCTAGTCAATTTGTAGTCGCGTATCAAAGCGAACTTGTAACCTTTTGATATCTAAAATTACTACATATTGTCAGTAGGCTGGTAGGCGTTTTATCGGATTTTGTTATTAATACCTACTGCGTTTTATTTCATCGCCTGGCACATACTGGTTGAGACCCGCTTGGTAACCCTCACGAATTTCCCACGTGTGTCATCGCGCTGGGAACTTGATATGATATTAGGAAATTAGCAGTCTGTGTATAAAATATATAAATTCAGACTTAGTTGGAATAATTATAAGTACCTGGGAGATCAAGCTTCGCTCGGTAGCTTTTTGTAAAATCGTAATCTTTTTTAATACATTTTTTTTTGTTAAATTGGGTTTTTACAGGTAATAGAACTATGCAGTTGAATTAAAAATGCAGAACTGTATCTGTATACAAAATCATTAGAGCCGTTTCCGAGATACCTAAAATATAAATACATACATTTATTTATTATTGTTTAAGTGCTTAGTGCCACCTCGACCATTTCTGGTCTTTTGTAGTGCTAAAAAATACATACAAGAATTGCTCGTTTAAAGTAATAATTTTAAATAGGTTAAATGGGAGATATCGTGTTACGAGAGATTATAGTTTTAATTCATAGGATTAGTACGAATTAAAAGTACTAGAGATCGCGTGGTGGTCGAATTTCGACCATGGTTTATTTCATTGGCCAATATTACTTGACCTGTCATTGTATAGACTTTTGTACCATGACAGGTCAAAATGTATACTGGACACTCATAGCTGTATGTACCCGTTTTTGCATTTTTTTAACTTTGTAGCAAATATTGTTCAAAAATTTTAGCATTCGTCACTTCTTCTCTGTATAAACTATAAGTGTGCGAAATTTCATAATCCTCCGTCCGCGCAATTTTCGTAAAAAGGGATCCAAAGTTTTCGCTTCACGTATTAATATATAGATAATGTAAATTAATAATTTTAATAATAATTATATGGACTATAAAAATGATAATCTGAGTTTGTTTGTGTTTCCTATAACTTAAATTAACTGGCCTGTTGGTCTAGTGGTTAGTGATCCTCACTGCTGAGTCAGAGGTCGTGGGTTAGATTGCCACCCAGGACAAACAATTCTGTGATGAGCACTATGATTTGTTCCGTGTCTGGGTGTAATTTATCTATAATATGTATGTATTTAGAAATATATAAGTATGTTTATCAGCAGTCTGGTTACCATAGTACAGGCTTTGCTTGGGATCAGATGGCGGCGACGGCATGTGAGGTGTGTCAAGTTGTTATTATATAACTCGAAAAATTCTAATCCGAAATACGTAGTTTTTGTCAACAAAGTTGTCAAATAAGCACACGATCCTGAAACTGAGCCGTTACTGGTGCTATTTGGACGCTGAAAGCCCTTCCCGCCATCTGATGAGTTCAGGCGACTAGCGACTGCGAGTTGTTACTGTCCTCCGCAGTTCCAGTGGTGCCTAGGCTTTTACCTGTTTGAATGAATAACTTACTAACAAACCGCAATGTGTGTCTAGCCATTATATGTGATGTTTGGATTTCTTCTGGAAAATCATTTTTTGTCGAAATGCTATTACACATGAACGCGAACGCCGTAACAGCATTATTTTCTTCGTAAATCCTCCTATCTTATTTCATATCATCATTTAAAATCTAGCAATGTAACAATCTAGTTTTTATTACACTTTAGTCATCGTTTGTAGTTTAAATAAATACATAGAAATAATAAAACTGTCAGGGTTACCCATAAGACAACGCCGCAGTCTAAGGGCGTTGACTAGTTGTACTCTCTTCTCTACTCTCCCAACTCCCCTTCTTACCTAGCGTGCGATTTCCAATACCTGGCCTCTAATCATGTCAGAAATCTCCGCTCTTCTAATAATCTTCTTCTTTGTCCCTCCCATAATTCCAGTATAGTCCATTCCTCCTTCACTATCCAAGCTGTGAACCTCTGGAAAGCGCTCCCACTAGAAATCAGGATGTCCACTAATCGACAAACTTTCAAGGTTAAAGTACGACAGGTCTACACAGACTTATTGACAGAGTCATCTGAATAATTATTTGTATGTGTATTGTATGTATTTATATGTATATATGTAAGTGTAATTTGTATATATAGTATACATAATTATGTAGGTTTATTTATCTAATATATTCTTTATATTGTATTCTCTTATGTTGTTCTTCTTTTGAACTTACAATTCTTCTTATTTCTATTATACACCTGCCACACACATCTCTGTATCACCCAAAGGTTGACTGGTAGAAAATCCCTACGGCGTTAAGTCCGCCTCTTGCAATGTATCTGCAGGAAGTGTTTTGAAATAAAAAAAAAAGAATGCAATTATGTTGACGGGAATTAACGCGATCACGTATTTAAAAAAATGATTTTGATTTGCCTGACGTTTCGACCAGGTTGCACTGGCCTTGGTCGGTTTAAAAGTTATTAAAATGATTTTCACTTTGTGAAGACAAGGTATTGTCGACAAAAATAAATTAGTTTACCTTCAAACGTAGGTACATAATATTTGTACATTAACAGTCTTCCACGAAACCACTAAAATCTAACGTAAATCATAGCCTTATCCCTATGTTATTGTTATATTCCAGGTATGTGCGGTTACAATAAACGCGATGCTCCTGCGCAGTGCTGACGTCACAGCGGTCGGCAGCGATCACGAGCGCGATCGTGCGGTCCCGCCGTTGATCGTGCGGCCAGTAAACTCAAGTACAGTCGGTGAGTTCGTGAGGCCACTACGTGTGATATTCTTTACTATTTAGCTAATGGTATGTGCATGAACTAATAATGGGTACATTTAATTAATGTACTACATTATAAATATTATTTTTATTAAGAACAGAGCAAACATTGAAGTTAATGCTTTAAATCTGTTAACGATTTTATTACTTCCTTTTGTATTTGGGGGTGGATAGCCCCAGATAAATATGATAGATTTACATGTCGTCTTGATGAGGAAAGAAATTTTAAATTGTTTTTTCGAATAAATCCATATACTTACTTAATTTTTTTTAGTTTTATACAGTTATTATTTTAGTAGGTACATACATTTAATTTAAAAAGATCTAGTGTATTAGATTTATAAAGCTTAAAACTTGTTTAAATGAAGTCTGAAATTGGGTATCTTCATAACTGATAATTTTTTGAAACATAACAATTTTAAAGCAGAAAATTTCCTCCATGACACGTGTAAATAACAGTTAAGCTTATTATTTATTAATTTATATTCAGTAAAGAATGAAAACAGTTATATCATTTACCAAATCCCGAGTTCGAGTGTGTCAACAATTTTTCAAGTGTTTTATAAAATCGCATAAAATGTTCTTATTGGTGTTATGAGCACAGATTATGGCAATTACATTTAACTAAAATAAAACATATTTATATGTATATCTACATACTTTTTATACATATACAATGAAGAATATGTATAATATAGCGGATGATCAATAAAAAAATAATTAATTTAATCATTCATGTAATCTCAGCCTCACACGACTCATCGTCTAAAAGTGATATAATTGTAATACATAATAAAACATTGTATAATATATATCAATAGCGATAGTTGTTTTGTAATATATAATGGGCGGGTTTGGGTGACATGTGACAGGTCATGAAAAATGTAAAGAACAAAATCAGCTTACGCTTGCCAAGGTCAGCATAGGTGGTTTCTTCTACTTGAACCCCATATTAAAATACTATCTTAGGCAGATAGAAGAAAAAATAAAATAGACATTCATTATTATTACCCGATCCAATTAGGAGAAAAAATAAAATAGACATTCATTATTATTACCCGATCGAATTCAGTAATCACATAATTTTTTTATTTAGTGTTGTGAAATTCACAATTCAAATCGTTAGTAAACTTTTTCACCCAATGTGATTGTAATCGACAATTTTCTGAAGATGTAAAAGAATATTTTGTAAGTTACAAATTGTGTCACCAAATATAATTGAATTTCACTAATGTATAATGCTATTATACAATCTTTAAAATCCAGAGAGCAACGAAAGACCGCTCTTTCTGAAAATATTTGCAAAAGTTCTGTTCAGGTTGACATATCAGTGAGATGATGAGAATAATACAAGACGATTATTTTTGAAGCGAAAACTTCTTTATGCACGTTGGGCACTTTTGGCATGCCGAAAAAGCACAACTCGCGTGACCGTCACGTTCAGATATGTATCAGATATGTATGTTCAGATATGAGAAGTTTTCACATACATCGGTATACATATATGTATATGTATACCGATGTGTTGGGTACTTTTGGTATGGGGAAGAGCTCTGAAGTCGCGTGACCGTCATTTTCAGATTGTAATGTATTATACAGATGTGTATACATATTTGCATATGTAAGTTATGTTTTCACTTCAGTTTTAATGACACGTCATTTGTAATTTAAATGTAAAAGTAAAAATACATATCATTATTTATATTCCAATCGGAATGTCCGTTCACCTGCTCACGTCTGAATAAAATAGTGAAACCATTTAACAATTCTATTCTGGGGTGAGCAGGCGTACATTTATAGATGGTTCAAGTGGAATAAACACCTTTTATCATCTTGGTTCACTAAAATATTTTAAAGTTCCTTTCGTTCAGATTCCATTCAGAAATGACAATAATAGAGTAAATATTATTTTGAATTAGCGGAATAAATAACTCGGCTGTTGAATAAGTTTTTGACGGTTGATTTTATTCTCAAATGTGTAGGTAGTTGTCACATTTTAACGAACCCGCTCGGTTTAACGTCCCTGTATCCGCTATTGATAATGTGTAAACTTGTGAGGCACTAAATATAATAAATTATGTGTTGTTGAGCTTAAACTTATATGTAAAATAAATAACAACATAAATAATGTAGTTCTAAGATATACAGTTATAAGTTATAGTTTTTATAGTCTTAAAGTAATGGATGTTGAAATTTCTATAAAATATCAGCTTTTGATAGATGTTTACGCTCAGATTATTTGTGTTATAAATATATTTAAATATTGTTGTTTCAAAATTATCACTAACTAAATTAAGTCACAAATGATTAAAATCCAAATCCAAAAAAACTAAATTAAGTGAAAAATTATTAAAACCCAAATGTTGTAGGGTTGTGTTAAAAACTGTACCTTTTATCATCGATACTCAAACTAAAATATAGTCCTATTGAAAATTATATTATCGCTACACATAAATACGTATAAATATGTAACCATTTAGAAAATCCAAAAAATGACGCGTGGTTGATAGGTATTGACAGCTAAAATAAAAAATCAAAAAAGTCAATAATATCTATAATATCTCTTTAACATTTTCCTGAGTTGCCTTTCAACTGCGTAGGAACTTAACTTTGAAACCATTAAAGGCAGGTATGAACGGGTTTGTGTTGTGTAGTTTCTATGTCGGATTGTACTAATCATATGTTAGATATTTTAGATACATAAATGTCTGACTGAGGTTCTAAGCAACAGCAACAGCATTATTATGTTGTGAACCAGAGGGTACATAGTGGTACACTTGGTACATTTTGTAATAGACATTTCTGTATGAAGCTATTAGCGTCAATCTGCGTAATATTCCTTCAGAATAATATGGGGTCCTAGAAAATAAATTATATATTTATAAATAAGCTCGTAAATATTGATCACTTCATAATTGTGCATGTAAATAAATACTTCCAGAAGACATCTGAATTACTTCCTGTTTTCAGTGTTTATCTTTCACAAATGTATGTTAAAACAATAAACTAACGTCTGTTTAATGAAATCTAAATGTATAAATATTAGTAGTAAATATCGTGTATCGAGTGTCTATGACAATGGAACACTTACTTAAATCACTGAAAGGGTATGACTGCAGTAACAAAAATAATCTTTAAAAAACTACGCATTTAAAAGTTATGACCGCTTGAATTTCCAGGTATTGTATTATTATTATGTAAGTAAGTGTTCTTTTTGTCAAATTGTCAATTGCACTCTGTATAAGGCAGGACTTGACTAAGGTTCGACAACAAAACTACTGAAACATTTCAAAGCCGTCTCCTTTAACATACAATATTCAAATTTATGAGTGTTTAGAAGTAAAGCGCCCATTACACGGTAGATTTTGCTATCAGTTTTGCCACAATCAAAATGGTGATTGACGAATAACTTATCGTCTAATGCAGTGATTAACGGTTGCATGATTTGATTTTAATGTCCACCAATATCCGTCAATCGTGACTTTTGGTAATGATTGACGTTTGCATGAGTGTCTAATGGACGCCTAAAAACATGTAAGTGTACGTAAATGTAATATAGAACTTAATACGTGCTGTTTGAAGAAACACAGACGGAATAACGTTTAGTTCAACTTGTCATTCAATGTCCTATATACTGTGCGTGGCCTTTTGCATGACTCACCAAAATCTTACTACTAGTATAAATGCGAACGTTTGGATCGATAGATGTTTAGAACTCAATCATGCCTAAACGGCTGAAATGGTTCTGGATGAAATTTGGCACAGAGATATAGTCTGGAATGGCACATAGGCTACTTTTATCCCGGAAAAAAATGTACAGTTCCCTTGGGATACGTTCGAATTTACACGCGAACGATGTCGCTGGCAACAGCTATCCAATAGTCTAAGAAAAAATTGCGGTGTTGTGTTACAAAGACATAGAATTATTGCTTGGTCAGTCGCAATCACAGAAAAATGTAGAAAAAGAATTATCTCCATTTAATTATGGCAAGATCCTATCCAAACAATTAAATATTTAACCGAAAGGGCGACTTTTGTGGTGCACAGCAGTCTTGCTTTTCGACTAACTATTTATGAATTTAGAACACTTAATTTTCTGTTAATGAATGGGATTTAAAGAAGAGTCTTGTACCTCAACGAACACAATTTAACATGAAAGCGATCGATTTTCTCCGATGAAACGGACAACAATATATATAGCCAGCAGTTTTTTATGTACACTTGTTACGATTCTTTATTTGTGAGTAACTATGATTTTTTCAAAAGATTAGCTTCTGTTCGAGCAAGAAATTTTAACTAGTAAGTACATATTCTTATAAGAATAGTTCAATAACTAATCTCATGTTACTCTCTAGCAAAAATACTTTGCTAAAATTGGTCAGAATATCAATTAAAAAGTAGATAAAATTAATTATATAATTATATTATTAATTAATTTATAATTTATTAATTAGTAATGGCCCTATTAGTAATTAATTTTAATTAATAATATAATATAAAGCGCATTTGTAACATGGCCCTTATATTTACGATGTCAGTGCCTTGTGGTAGATAAAGTTAGTAGTATTACTTCCTATAGTCTAGCATATTGCAGCTAAAAATTGTATTCTTTTTATTTGAATTTCAGTCTGCACCACGAAACTCAAACGACTAATAGTAATGAGACTGGCTATACAAAACATTAATACATATTTTAGACTCCAGACGCTAAATTTTCTTCAAATCTTTCTGTTATATATGTTATTTTCTTAGTTGTTATTAATGCAAATTAAGAGGCTCGTTACTGTTTCACAAATCCCAAGCATTTTTAGGGTTCTGTACCTCGAAAAGAAAAAACGGAACCGGAATAGGATCACTTTGTTGTCCGTCCGTCCGTGGGTCTGTCTGTCTGTCAAAACCCTTTTTCTCAAGAACGCGTGGAGGTATCAAGCTGGAATTTATATCAAATACTACTGTCCCTTGGAGCTGTTAAAAAATCAAACTTCTAAACCAACGCAATCAAAAGATACAGCCGTTTACGCCAAAAAAATTCCGCAAATTTTCGACATTCGCAAGGGAATCAAAATCAGAATCTTGAAATTTAGTACCAAGCAACTTCTTATAGCACAGATAAAGGAAAAATTGCGAAAACCGTATATTTTTTGTTACATCATATAATAAAAATATTTTACGGAACCCTCGGTGCGCGAGTCCGACTCGCACTTTCCCGGCTTTTTTAGCAATTGTAAAGCATTTGGTAAATTCATAATGTTCACTTGAAATAATATACCAGACCAAGCCAGCATGTAATTATGAAATCAAATTGTTCTATATACTGAATTATCGACAAGACCTCTGATGCTGATGCTGCAACTGAGACATATGTTTCTTTATGAAGATTCAGGACATCACGAAGTGAAATGTATTTAAAACGAACAGCAGCAAGGCTAGAAACTCTACACTCCCAGCGAGTTTTACAAACCTTTTTTTCAGCGATAATCCAATAAGATATTTCCCATGGCTTTGTTGATCCAGAGAAGCAAACAGTCTTTAAACAAATCCAAATAAAGAGACTGATTTCAAGGAAGTTTTGGCTGCATGGGCTATTACTAAATTCAAACTGTGACAACCATGTGTCACCGACTTCAATGCATCTAAATTACGAAAAATTTTACTAAAATTTCCACCCTTAGAGGTGTAATATTTTCTTCAAATTTAAATGGGACCAGCGTTTAGTTCCACCTATGGCCATCTAAGGCCTTCATCATCTTTTCCACTACATCAAATGCGTCGAGAGTAAATGCACGAGTTACCATAAAAAATACCCAAATCGCTATAGGTGTGTCTATAATATTTGAAGTTCCCTCGATTTCTTCAGGATCCCACCATCAGATTCTGACCTGATGGCAATGGGACCAACTAAGAAGTACTCTTACAAACAAATGACATTTTTTTATCGGTCCAGCCGTCTTTGAGTAATTGGGTAACGTATGTAAAAAAAGATCCGACGAAACTCCTCCTTTTTTTTGTTAAGCTGGTTAAAAATACTTGAGGAATTGGTTCAGAATTTTCTCTGTGACACATTTATTTATTTCTACCGTGTTTGCTCTGTTACCGTTCCCTTGACCTCGACAATGGTTCATGTCCAAGTTAAATTCTTGAACAATTGCATCAAGAAAGAGGCCAGTGAGTCCTGCTTTTGAAGAGTCTCTTACCGGTCTCTACTCTCGTACTTCGACTTCTCCTTCATAAGTGTTACGTCAGTAGTACAGTCCAGTACATAAACTTAGATTACTAATACTAAGTTTATGGTCCAGTATGATAAAGAAGTTTTTAGACGACTACGTAAGTATTTACCATAGATATCAGCCTGACAGCAGATTGTTAGCCTGCCCCTATCGTCAATGCCCAAATGATCGTTGGTTAATAACGATTATAGTAGCGAGATTTTGACCGGCGCCTGCTGGTAATGTTTCTCTTGGTTTCGGCGCCCCACGCAGGACGGCGCCCCGTGCGGTCTAGGGTCTTTGACTTATTTACATAAACGAAGTTCATTCATACGTCTATAAAGTCCACGTTTACCTACCTACCATAAAGAACTATACGAGTATCGGTATTAAAGAAATTTTCACTTTACTAAGGGTGCTAATATGATATCATTTAGTTACAGCTTATTACAAGTTAATCAGCACTACTGTTATAACATATTTTAATATCATTACGTATAAGTTAAATGAAGTTTTAAGAAGATTAAACTCGAATGCGAAGATTATATATTCAGTATAAATATATTTGATCAAACCGAGCCAAATTAAAATAAGTTGATAGCCATATATGCAAAGCGGCTTGTAATATAAAGAAATGCTCTCAAATCAGGCCTTCTTAAAAAAAAACTTCATTAGGAGCGATCGAAATAATATTTTAATTTCTTAACCCCAGTTAGTTTTCAATTGGGTTCGGTACACCTACTTGAATATTTTTAAATCTTTGTATTTGAGTTTTGACCTAGTATGCAGCACATCCAAATTTAAGGTAATCAGGACTGTTTTAACGTATTGTAACCTATTGCTATATTGTACGTAAATTCTGTATTCGGCCTCGTCTCTATGATGTATATTTAAATACCAAAACTGATCTATAACTAAACTACATCTAGTCTTGCACACGGCTTAGATATTAAAATATCATTTTAAAAGCTTGGCGTGTAACTTCTATCAAAAAAAAACAACAGGTTAAATTACCTTCGTGCAATGTAATATTACTAAGTACTGTACATTTATGTATAATTTTTATAGATAGTGTATCTAAAATTGTATAATAGCGAACAATTGTTACGGTTATATTATAGTTTGCCAATTAGCATTATGCTTTGAATTTTTGTAAACCCTTCTTGTTTATTTATGCTTGTTAAGCTTTAATAAATCATATTTTATTACTCGTTTTATTGGCGTTTTATTGGTGTTGTTTCCCAACTTGTAAAACTATTAACATTAACACGATTATTATCCTTCATCCTTTGGAGAAGAACAAACAAGAAACTCTAAGGACACTCTTTTTCAACGTGTTATTACAATTTTATGGTTATATTGCCTTTAAGTGAAAAGTATATACAACCTTTTTTGGTTACCCGACGTTTCGATCGAATTGCACCGATCATGGTCACGGGTAGACTGGTGAGAGCTTAGGGAATTGTCAGCGAATACACGCTACTCGACAACAGTCAACGGACGTCGTAAGTGTGACTGTGGTGTGTCGAAGCACCGATAGTGCGAAAGTAAATAAAAATAATAAACTCCAAGTCGCTAATTTAAAGTAATGTTGCCATATTAGAAAAATTAAACAATTATAAAAATAAAATAATTTGTATGTTTAGAAATTAAGTAAACACCACCGTTAGCAGAACTTCTAGGCATGAAATACTCAGAACTGCCAGGCTACATAAACCATATCTTAATATAGTTGACTACAATTCAAAATTTCCTGAATGAATCATTAAAATTCATGTCACACCTGTAAGAAACAGTCTCATAACCACTGATATAAACTATGAAAATCACTAACTAACAGTAACTGTCAAGTTGTTCGTACCTCTCTCTGCACTCAAGTGATAGTTCTCCGCTGAAAATACATTCCTACCCTTTTATAACACCACTATTCATTCATTTTTATCAATCGACCAATAGCATTGCGTTGCCGGTATAACCAGTCAAAATAATGTCTATTAACTTATTTTTATTAAACAGTGAACTGTGTTATCGTCTGTTATAGTTTGCCCCTATTTTTAATAAAATAAATAAGAGTTTTTGATGTGGTGACAACATACCTTGTAGGTAAGTTGTCAACACTTAAAAAACTCAGTTTTGAGGGGAAAATAAAAAACAGAAGTAAGTATTCTTAAAAATGTAATTGAAAACATATGTTTATTTATCAAAATCGATCGAAATTGATGACATCAAGTGGCACCAGATCTCATCATGCTATGCATGCATGCTGCATCAATAATATAATAAAATCAAACTACCAACCCGCCCGGCTTCGCACGGGTACAAATTATACATCTAAACCTTCCTCGTGAATCACTCTGTCTATTAGTGAAAACCGCATGAAAATCCGTTGAGTAGTTTTTCAGTTTATCGCGAACAGACAGACAGACGCGGCGGGGGACTTTGTTTTATAATATGTAGTGATACACTACATACATAAGTTCTCGCCTTTCACCCTTCGGGATAGACAGAGACAGCAGCTCGCCACTTGCTTCTATTTTAGCATGTCTCATGAGCTTCCTTAGTCATTAAACCTTTACCTACGTTGGATGTATCGACAGCAACTAGGACACAGTGGTTTATCATCAACTGACGCTGCTACGAGTGAAGTGCATTGCGAACATTTACAAACAATGCTTTATTTGCATCCATTAATGAAATATTTGTAAAGTCCCAGCGACACAGGAATAAATCCCTAGGATTCAAGATTTTCTTCTCGTCAGTCATATAACAGGGAAATAATCAACCCTACTCTTATTAAAAACCCATACAAAAACGTCCTTTCTAGTGGATTTTGTAATTCTTTGCCAGTTGCCATCTAAGATAATTTAAATACACATAATTTAAGCAAATTTTTATTACAACTGGCAGTATTTCTACTACTAAAGTTCATAGTGACATCTCATACCCCCAGTATTAGTCATTTATTACAAGACAAATATATCAGTTGTTTTTGGATTCTAGAATGACAAAAATATATCCGTATATTTTTGTGTTAATAACAAAACTTCATCACTAGAAACCACCTGGTTGCGTGATTACTACGAAGCGAAACGTGACCGCCTTCGCCGTTGTCTGATCTGAGGAACTTTTTTAATTAAGCATACCGCCTCAGCACAAGAATGTTCGAAGATCTTGTGTGAAAGTTTTATCTGACTTTGGAAAGTCACACATTCGCTCCTTCGCAATAAAATGCCCATAAATTACGTAATTATAACATATAAGCTAATACACGAACTTATATATGTGTATTCACTTATTTAATGTATGTATCTGGTATGTATATAGAAAATGACTAGGGATATCCTTCCTAGTTCATATACAGGCTTGCGAAAATAGATATAGCCTTTGACGGAACATCGTGTGGTTTTAGTCCGTTCAATTCAAATATACTACTTCATAATAGTGAAGTAGTATATTTGAATGGATCATTGAAAATGCTCGAAGAATGAAAAATGAAAAAGATTTCTTACGCGTGTTACATGTAAAAAACTACAGAAACAATGATAATTATACATGCCATGATGAACATGCACACATTTGACACCCCTTTTTGGGGAAAGCCTGGTTTGCCTTAGACCCAATAGGGAACCTTCATTAATTAGAAAAGCCACTAACCACCTCGTCGGCGCTCAAACAGACTGCACTCAGCCCCAGATTACTGAATAGTTACTATGTAAACGCGGTATTACTTAATTATGTGATGTGCTAACCTACTCGGTTACCACTTAGCCACGAGCCCCTCAATTAATTCAGGTAGACGCCCGCCTAAAAGTTATTTTTCTATTTCTCGGGAATAGTACTCTTTTTCTGGATGTAAGGTACTGTCATTTACCCTTTTTTTTTTTTCTGCGTGTGGAAGCCCCCTCGGGCCGTCACCTCACCGGGGTTTTCGGTGGGGCGGTGTGTCGGAATCGAACCGACTAAAACCACACGGTGTGCTGTACTGCGCCTTAAGTAGGAGGGATCCGGGAACAGCTTTTATTAAGACATCCGGACCCCCCCTAGCGCCTGCCCGCAAAAGTGCGGGCACCACCTCCGAGTAAAAACTTAAAAGCAACTTCCAGGCACACGCGGACGCCGCCTCCTCACGGGGGGGCACTATAGCGGGTGGAGGGGAAAACCCGTCCCGTCCACCCGCGGCCTCACTCAGGGCGGCATGAGGCGCTGGTAAGCGCGCCTCCGCCGTCCGGTTCGCCGGCGGCGAATTAAGTCCGAGTGGAGGTCATCCTCCCGGACCCTTTCCGCCGCCTCCTTCTGTGAGATGACTTCCTCACAGAAGTTCGTGACCGCGGTAAAATTCCTGTCGCTACCGGCCATGGAGCATATGACGGCCGGTAGCGAGAGATCCTCTCCGATGACTGCAGTGAGGGCCCGGTGCTGCGTTGCCCAAGCAGAGCAGACCGCTAGCGTGTGCTGAGCCGAGTCCTCACTGCAATCGCAGTGGTGACAGGCGGGACTCAATTCCCTCCTGGCGACCGAGTGCAGGTACTTTCCGAAACAGCCGTGCCCGGAAAGAACCTGCGTCAGTCGGAAGGAAAGGGTCCCGTGCTGTCGTCCTGCCCACTCGACGATGACCGGCTGGAGCGCCTTCACGGCGGCAAAGCCAGCACGTGGAGCCTCCAGCCGGGACGACCAACGAGCCGTGGTCGCTCGTTCTCATAATATATAAAAAAATAAAACAAAATAAAAATGTATTATTTTAATATTAAACCATGGTTTGGTTAACTTATTGAATTATAATTTTACAGTTTTATGATATTAAACCTATTTTATGTTATTTTATATTACATATAAATCTTACATTTAAATAAATGACAAAAATATAATAATCCACTTCAAAAATTAGTTTTACAAATAATGTACGAAATTATTTCGATTTAAATAGCTTAATTAAATAGATATAGAGACTGAGGGTTTTCTGATACTTGATATATAAGGATCTGACGTAAATAGAAGACCATGACATACGTTTTCGTTTGTTGCGGACCTAAAGCATTTTCTAGCATGATGCAATCTGAATTTTTTGTAATCTTTATTACGCGATTCTTGGGCATCCTCAGATAAATGACCAATGGGCAGAACAGCAAAATGTCTTATTATACTTTCCCCATGTATTAAGATTTTATGTACTGAAGAAGGCATATTATACCACATATATTTTGTTACGTACAGTTGTACGGTTGCACGAGTATATTCACCAATTTTTTCTGGATTTACAGCAATACCGGATGTCAAGGTTTGCAGAATAACATAGAACCTTTTAATAAGTTCCTCGTCAACTCCTGTAATTTCTGAAGCGCAATAGTAGTTCTCAAAAAAACGCCGAGCTGTATTGCCGTCATTACTGTTTCCACTTCCTTGTCGGGGCTTATCAACGTGCAATCCCATCCGGCTTCGAAACAAACTTTGTACAAGCTTTTTCTTGTCTTCTTTACTTTTTTTATCTTCCGAAGTTCTCGCAGCCCATTTTTGAAATTAAAGGTTATATGAAATTTGTAAAATTAGCTTCATGCACCTGATCCACGTGTGTAACGTAGACAAACCGTATTCGTAAGCATTTATATTATCTGGCTTTGATGCAATCTTCTCCAAATTATTCATTTCACTTGGCTTAGCCCCACACACTGTACATACAGCTCCAGAACTTGTGTAACTTTTCCATCCACCATAGTTAGAAATAGATCGTGACTTATTTCAATTACCTGCGTCTCCTTGTGTATCTTTGATGTTTGCAAATTATTAATTTGACCCCGAATATCACCAACCACTGATCGGGTTTTCTCGAGCGTTTCTTTTCCAAGTTCCATCAGGATTGGTCGGCAATAACGAATAGAAGAACAAGCCGGATTTTGCCAAATTATCTCATGTGTTTCTGTGTCAGTCAGCTTTATTGGTACCAAAGACGCTATAAATAAGTTTGTATCTGAGACTAAGTCACTCTCATCTGTTACAACTTGTTTATATTCGCTTTGCCCCGATGAACCATCACATCCCCACTTGGTAAAAAATTTAAGAGATTTTCTTCTTGGGTTGTAAATATTTTCAATCTTTAAGATGCGAGCACAAGTGTGATCCAGCAAATTTTATAGATTTACTTTAGCACTTATATCGGTTATTTGAATGCTGGATAGTGGAGGATAACACAGTTTTTTGGCGTTCGTCAGTATATTATATGATGGCAATATGTCGAAGTTTTTGTTAATCAGACTTGCTCGAAGTAATCCGTATTGTGATTTCGAAAGATCTAAATCTGCAAACATACTTAAAGCTTCATCCACCGTAAAATCTGTTCCATTGCGACTTTCATACAATAATTTTTCCTTCATGATCCTTTTTTCATTTCTTTCACAATTCCGCATCATTGAAACAACAGTAGCTTCTTCGAATTCTCCTTCAGACCGCAATCCTTGAACGTATGCATTATGTATATACTCGAGTCCATATTCTTGTACCAATTCCATATTCTTCAGATTCACTTTTTTCAGACGACAAATGGTGGAGTTGTTCTAAGTATTTTTGAATATCTTCTGATTTTGTTCCATGGTCAATAAAAAAATCGCATAATGCTCGTCGAGGCACAACAAATTCACTCATTTTGTTTTTACTTTTAACTACTACTTTTTTTACCGAGGTTGGTGAAGACTATATTATGTTAAAGCACACTAAAGTACTGGTAAATGACAACGTAAATCAATAACTTTCATACTGAAATTTCGTGTGAAAAAATATTACTATCTAATGTCATTATCAAGTTCCTAACCACTATCTATGAAGGTGGTTAGTAGTAGGTAGGTACTGATATAATGTACACTAACAAATATAACTAGATACCACTTGCTCCCTTTTCCTTCACCGCGATAGAGAAATACATAAACTATAAGAGAAACATGTAATTCACACAGTGATAACAAAACATTAACCACATCTGACCGAACGATAAAAAAATGAATACATTACCCAAAACTCCCACTTTACCTAAAGATTGAGTAAATAGATAATATTGTTTCAGAAAAAAAGGTCAAAAGTAATCTAAATATCCAAAAATCTCATTAATCACAACTAAAATAATTTTTGGAATATTTTGTATTTTCTCCCCATTAGCCATTTTTCGTTTCATTTCAAGGGGGGCAGATTCGGGCAATTAATTTTTTTTGCCCTGACTTTTATATTAGCTGCTCTATATGATGCTATCAAAATTACGACATGGGCAGACACCGCTAACTATCAAAAGTCTATGCAACGTTTCTAATAAGCATAGAATATGAGGTCCTGAAATAAAAATTCTATACTTTCCCAGGTTTCACATAATGGTTCACTTAAATTATTTTTAAATAGAGTACTTCATCACCATTCTAACCATATATCACACTTACAAATTTGCTGGGAAAGTAATGCAAATATGACCATGTAAACTGGTGGAATTGTGTTCTACATAATTGACATAATTTTGAGCGTCAACTTGCAAGCCTTATTCTAATACAAAAAATGAGAAATAGTGTATTTTAACTGCTATATAATATGCATTGAACATTCAGTTAGACATATGCATTAACAAAATATCCAAAATCTAATTTTGAGACGGTACGCACGGTTCTGTACCACTGTGCGTCGTCCGGATAGATAAGAGTTTCGCGGTAGAAAGAAAGGCAACTTCTAGGTGAATATAGCAATAGGTAATTAGCGCTGTGTGTCCTAAATTGCAACTTAATGTGTCGAAACAAGAGTAGCTATTTATTTAAATGATTTGGCGGAGTGGGGCTTTTATACCTGTACTATTATGTATAAATATGGTTAAACTTACTTTTTTTGTTGCTATTCAGAACTGAGGATCAATTCACCCCTTTACACCATGCCAATTAGAATATGAAGAATAAAAGGATATTTTTACATTGAAGCGGTTATATTACGTGTGCACTTTTATGGTGGCAACCCTGTGCACCCCGTCAGGGGTAAACACAATGTAACTCTACGATAGATGCTGTTTAACTACGGTATTGTAGGAGCAGCTTGCCCATTCAAGTACGTACCTACAGATACCTGCTGCGTCCTAACTCGCGAAGTTGATTTACTACTACAAATTATCCTAGCAAGTTCACCTACGAGTACGCCGAACTTTGCTTATGAGCCGACATTCAAGTTATACTTTACAAACAAGCAAGCTCCATTACTAAATTACTACTCTCGGAATCTAAATAAAAAAAACACTTGTATCCGGAAAACCAATGACACGAAATACCTAAATCCTCTTTCATTTTCTGTACTATTAATGACGATACTTATTATCAAATTATTTAAACAGATAGTTTGCTTACTAAGGGAATTATTCCAATAATGATGACTAATCGCAAGCATAAATTTCAAATAAGCTTGATAAACTTGGATATTCAAGAGAATTCGATACCCTCGTGACTCGTGACTAGTTAGATCACAACATTGAGTTACGTCTAAATTATTGCTCGGCGATAAAGTAGTTCTTTATAGCTTAGCAATCCGGCAGTCAAAGCCGAACTCAGACAAACTTATTTGAAACATTTAAACGATTTTGGCACAGTAACTATGTAATATATTTACTGTGATTTTGTGGTTCAGGCTAAGGCTTATTATATATTTACGCTTTACAGCTTACATCGTAAATACTGACAATAGGGTAGATGACTGTCAAGTCAAATCAGTATCTTTTTAGTAAACGTCAAAATGGTAGCGTCCTTACAACAATTTTGTATTGTCAAATCACTTACTTTTAATGTTAATTTAACAATTAAAAATTAAATTAAAAACGTTAAAATAAAACTGGACGACAATTTTCACAGTATTTTAGGTTATTTTATTGCGACACTTGGCGAAATAATTTATTTTGATTTTTGAGCATAGGCATCTACCCAATTCTCTTTATACATTTTTCTTAGATTGTATAGCAGAGTGCAAGAATAACACTGTAGAAGCGTAAGAAGTGGGTTTAATAAAATAAATATAATAATATTAAAGAAACAGTATTTACACAAGACATTGGTAAAATGATAAACAAATAACTAAGCAACACTGCAGATGTTCGAAATATAAAACATTTATAATCAGCCTATATTGTTGGGCCATGAAGGTGATACTTCAACACACCCCCTTCAACTTATGGGCAACACTTTTAAGGTATAATCACATCACATCCGCATACACAATAGGTTTGTGTATGCGGATGTGATGTGATTATAAACTCGTTAGTTAAAAATGCTAGGTGAGGATATTTGCCAACTTCTTATCAGCTGCCAAATGATCTAAAGTTATGAATTTATTATTACGCTGCACATCCCTAACAAAAAAATTTACTCTCAGGAAGACTCCCAAGTTTGTCATCAAAACCACGGACCAGATTTTCAGCAGGACAGATGCCACCCACACACAGCGTTTGTGATGATAAAGGCAATTCAATAATCGACGATAGACATTTAAAAAAAGGTCCACTTATAGGTCCAATAATAACGAGTAGTAGAGTTTTCCAGAACCAGTCAAGGATCTCAGCTAAAAGGTTCTAAGTGCCTCCATTTATAAATTAAAGTAACCGTAAGTGCTTCAGTTTAGTTTTACTACTTTTTTATTTCCGACCAATGTTTGTATGGCTACGACGACTCGTAATTGAGGATATATGTCGAAAAAAAGGAAGTCTTATTTTCTTCGCCCATTGTGTGGAGAGGACATTCGGGTTAAAGGGGTCGTACTTTTTACTCGTGTCGTCGACAACGAAAATAAAACCTAGCCCCAAATGATGGCAAAAACGTGGTGTGCTTTGCTACGTAGTGACAATTGGTTTCCTTATTCATTTAAGCTGATTGCAAATGAATGTAGTGGGCTCTTTTAATTACTTACGTGCAGCTCGTGCAGGTGGTGCAATATTTACACATTTTAGAGTGCTTCAAAAGTGTAATACTCTCCGCATTCTAATTGGAGTGTGACCAGTAAAAGCGATCGATATATCGTTGTGGAGTAAACTATATCTTGGAACCTGGAATAGTAGAGACCATCCTACTAATATTATAAACGTGAAAGTTTGTGAGGATGTATGGATGTTTGTTACTCTTTCACACAAAATCTACTAAACCGATTGCAATGAAACCTGGTATGTAGATAGCTGGAGACTTGGATTAACACATAGGCTACTCTTTATCTCGAAATTCCCACTCCACCGGGACTTACGCAAAATTAAATAACAAAATGCTCAGAAGCTGGTATGGCTGTATAACAAGTTTAGGGCCATACAGTCACTAAATCCTGGTTTTACTACTTTAGGCAATATAGTTCTCAGAAGGACTCCATAATGATCTGAAATCCGTCTTCAAAATATAACTTAATCTGATTTTCCCTACTAAGAACATATCAGTGAGTATACTTAGTATCAATCAATCAGTTAGCCTATTCTAGTCCACTGCTGGACATAGGTCTCTCCCAATGTGCACCACAGCACCCAGTCCTCCGCCTTCCGCATCCAGTCCCTCCCAGCTACCTTCCTCCTATACTTAGTATACTCACTGATATTTTCTTTCGGTCTGTATTTGACTGCCTGCCACTACTTAACGGTACATGTGTTTTATGATACTTATTTAGTAATACTTGAGTCGAATTTCGACCATGGTTTTTCATTGGCCAGTATAACTTGAGCTGTCATTGTATAGACTTACTTACCATGACAGGTAATCACATATACTGGACTCGTGTAATTTCATTAAGCCGTTTTCACGTAATTTTTAAAGTTGTCAGAGATATTGTTTCAAAATTTTAGCTTTCTGCGCTTGTTCTTTATATAAACTGTAAATATTCCAAAATTCACGTTACTACGTTCGCGAAATTTTCTTAAAAAGGGGTAGAAAGAATTCTCTTCACGTATTAATAAAATGATTTCGTTGTAGTTGTCTGTTATTTATAACCCCAAAACATGAGTCGTTGAAAAAAGTAACTGGTTAAGCCAACGAATATTCAACGTTGTTGGATTATACGTTGTCAGTTGAATGAAATTATAATAACTATAGATTTTAAACCGAATTAAAAATTAAAAAAGAGTACCATTATCCACTTCCTCGTCTCATTATCAGACCACTGTTACCAAGCGCAATCTGTTGGATTGCTCAAAACGAAACGTCAAGATCAAAGGGATTTAATAGTAGCCACTGAAGAATTCCACTGACCACCTCCTAGCCCCATCGTCAGGTTAGCTCCAAGATGCCAAATTATAGTATTGTCATCCGAACTACATAAACATACAATGTTTTTACATAATATTTAGGTACGACAATTAAAAGTAGGTTAAAATTGACTTCCATTATTTGTTTGTAGTGTTCAAGTGAAGATAATAAAAACGTAATAGAAACGTCGGGTAACTAAAAAAGGTACAAGGCACAACCTTGTAATTGTCCGGTTTACACATCTGATAAAAACGTGTTCAAAATAATATCTATCTCGTTCTATCTCCTTAATAGTCGTGTTGTTGAACTCTTTCATGCTCCGATGATACACGGTTGTAAGTTAAAAAAATATGGAATTACACACTAAACGGTGTGGTATGAAACCGTATCGTCTATTTCTTTTTTAGAAGCTGAAGTAAGTTTATGGTACACCTTAACAAAGCTATAAATTTGTTACGGTACATGTAGGTACTTCTTCAATAATTTCTGCCGTAAATAATTGACTGAGTGTTTAGCGAAATAAGCATCAGCTAAAACAATATTAGGTAAGTCTTACAGTTAAGAGTAGATTACATTTTATTCCATTTTGTTTTAGTTATCAGTATTCCTGAAGAGTACCAACATAATAATAAAAGAGTAATTTTGTCGTGGTATCTTGAAGTATAAATTAACGAGGCAAACTCAGCGAAAAGCTCGGTTGATTTATTAGGGCAGCTATTGTTCAGCCGCTTCTGTCAACTTGACAAATGTGAATTAGGAATGATATACGACTTGAAAATTGGTGGAAAGCCTTAATCTTAAAGTTTCTGTGGACTGAATGTGACAAGGCCGGAAGAAGTGTATAAACATAACATTAGACATATTGTGGCATTGGCCCTCCTTCAGTGCAGAGCGGTCCTGGCAGCACAAAGTTCAAATAATGTCGATTGTTCTATGATTTGATTTTGTATAGTTTAGAGTTATCACAGAAGACTCTCGCCGCAGCCAGCAGTCAGGGTGGACTATCTGTCATGCGGCTTTACTTCGATGAAGCAAAAATAAAGTTTATGTATTTATCGTAAAGCCTTTTACTTGAAAAATATAAAGTAATAGTGTTTGGTGAACGTCTCTTCATTCAGCTTCCCTACACCTTGACGCCACGAACCTATTTCCCTCTCAGCCAAGCGACGCCTTACAATATGTAAGCAAACGGTCATATAAAACACACTCCTAAGCCTTTTTCATTTAAAAATCAAGATTAGTCATTACCGTTTCCGTTGTCCAGTATAGGTTATCGATCGAGAATGCATAATAACGACGCAGACGACACAGAGCCTAGATTGTTCAATGCTTGTTTATAACCGTAGTGGTATGTAAAATACTTTACATAAAATAGGTACTAGTAATTTTCCTAAATGCTTTATTACACAGCAATACTAAAATACCAAACAGTCGGTTCCAATGTGCGGTGTTTATTTTATTTACGTATCTTCAGTCAAGTATGAAATAAGAACTACTATTACCAATAAAATATTTATATTTTACGAAATATTAAGAAACAGATTACTTCATTCTTATTACAAAATTAAGGAATTTATGAAACAGGACAGTTATGAAACTATCTCCACAAATACCCAAAGACATTTGAAGGAAGTTTTCTTTATTTAAGACAGCCTTCTTCTGATGATGTAGATGAAGATGAATTATTTGCTTCTTAGAGAATAAATTACAGCCACGGAGATAAGACTTTAGTCTGGTATAGCAGATTGAAGTCCTAATTTAAAAAGTCTGGGTAGTCCTCATTTAAGTAAGCGCAATAAGTCGAGGTCTTGATTGCAGAGGAATGTACAAACCCCAGCAGAATATGGAATATAGTTTAAACTACCTATTTATTTTATTGTTAAGGATGTTTGCAGCCTTTTTATTTTTGAGGAGTGGAAAGTCCCATAGGTACTACCTGAAATGTTAATGGTGTTCTATCACACGGACATATGGGCGGAGGCTTAGGGAATACTTAGTAATTAAATTCCCAAGGAGCCTTGGCAAGGATTGTTTAGGCTTTGTACTTTTCTTATATTGTCATCTTTCTGTTAAATAAACTTACCACCTTTAAATAATGACTTTGTTTCAACAACATCATAGAAGTTTATTTTCATAATAATTTACTTCACCTTTTCTACATTTCTTTCATCAAGCAATAGAGGAATACTCTCAAGTATGAAAATAAACTTGTATGTGTGTATTTGTATTGTAACTGAAGTCATTTTCAGCAATTCAGGTGGATCTTTGCGAAGTGCAAAGATTGCTTGAAGATCAGTTTCTCCCACGTATAAAAATAGATTTAGCCAGAAATGCTAAGTGCTCTAGTGGTTAATGACCCTGACTGCTAAGCCAGAGGTCGTGGGTTCCATTTTCAAGACGGACAAATAATTGTGTGATGAGCATAATCATTTGTTCTGTGTCTGGATGTAATTTATGTATAACTAGAAGCGCCCCCGCGGTTTCACCAATCCCGTGGGAATATCGAAATAAAAAGTAGCCTATGCGTTAATCCAGGTCTCCAGCTATCTACATACCAAGTTTCATCGCAATTGGTTCAGTGGTTTTTGCGTGAAAGAGTAACAAACATCCATACATGCTCACAAACCTTCACGTTTATAATATTAGTAGGATTATTTTCTCGGTAACTCGAAACACTGTCCTAGAAACCCATAGGACTTAGCAATAAAAGATAGATCATAGAACTTCGTCTCACTAAATAACATATCGTTTTAAAGTCTATATAACTATTACTTATATAAGAGTATAAAAACTACGTTTAAAAAACCGACTTCAAAAACTAAAAACTATAAAATAACTTAATAGTAGGTACCTACACTCGCCGCTTGGCACCGACTTCAAGCCTATCAATAGGTAGCACATACAAATAATAATATTTTATTAATATTAAAGGTATTAGGTTTGCATAAGAGGTGTATTAAATTAAATCTTTATTAAGTTATTTTATACTTTTTAGTTTTTGAAGTCGGTTTTTTTAAACGTAGTTTTTTTATTTTATACTTTTTAGTGTCTGTAATAGGTTGTTTTGTAAACTACAGTAGGATTTTTCTACATTACATCAAGTAGACTATAACATTTCATAAAAAAATGTTATAATATAATACAAATGTTCATAAAAAAACTACTGGGCCAAACTGTGTTAAATTTTTATGGGACCAAATGGCAACTATTCCGCATCAAACTAAAGAAGAATCACGTAAATCGGATCATAAATCTCAGCGTAATCGGTGTACATACATAAAAAAAAATACCAATCGAATTGAGAACCTCCTCCTTTTTGAAGTCGGTTAAAAATAATACCCTCTACATGCATAAACATATCAATCCGCGCACAGGATATTGTGTTATAAAATGAAGTCTGCAAATTCTGTAACAACTATAAAAGTAGCTATTTCAAAATATTACGTAAACTTCCTGAAGCAAAATTTTCTGAAATGCAAGCAAATATTGTAGTTACTCTCTTGCCAATAGTAAGGCAACTATGTATTGATATACTAGCTAGAGTCGGTCTCGGTTTAGATAGTTGTTAAACATACATATAACTATGATTGTTTTAGCTTTAGGAAAACAATATTTACTCCTTAATATATTTTGTCTTAATTTACGTAAATTTTGAATGAATTTGAGTTAAAAATACAAAGTATATAAAACTCAAAATGAGTGAAAACCGTTTTGTTTTCAATTAAATGTGTCTCGCTTTTTTTGACAAACGTCTTACCTGATTCGAAATTGTGATATAAACTGATTGCAGCGTTAAATCGTTTTAACCACGGACCCAAAAATAGGGGTGTTATAAATTTAACGTGTGTATCTGTGTGTCTTTCTGTGGCATCGTGGCTCCTAAACGGATAGACCGATTTTAATTTAGTTTGTTTTTGTTTGAAAGGTGAGTTGATCGAGAGTGGTGTTAGCTGTAATTCAAGAAAATCTGTTCAGCCGTTCGAAGATTATCAGCTTTTTTGTAAACGTTGAAGGGATTTTTGAATCGGAAATATTTTATTGTCGAAACGTCAGGCAATTCAGAGGTAAGTAATTGTGGCCTTTTCGTGATCGCGTTAGTTCCTGTAAATACGTAAATAATATTATATCATGGAACGCGAAAGTTTAAAAGTTAGCAGCTATATAGTTCATTTTTCAATAATCCATGCAAGTAAGGTAATAACCAAGAGATGAATAGGTAATGAAGTAGCTCTGAGTATTAGGATAACTAGACCGCTAGTAACATTCTCTTAAAACCGCTTAAATTCACATTCGAACAAGCAAAGGCAAGACAATTTAATTAGGCTTGAAGTGATTCCAATCTTACCCAGTTGTGAATTCGAAGCTTGCGGTACTCGCTGGAATTTTCATTAAGTCGATATCTGTTTATTACAAAGGGATCGCGTAGAACAACTATCTATACACAGGCGGAATTTGAGTTTAATCTCACTAAACATCGATCAGAATCTTTTCATGTCAGTAGCAGATCACGTGGTTTGACGGGATTCACAGCTACTACACAAATATTTACACATATTATCATGTGTATCGATCTAACGGGGCTACTCGAGCTAGACCGAAAAAACTAGTGGCAATGCTTTGTTTGTTCAATGTAACTCACGAATTTATTAAAAAGATCCAATGTACCTTAACTATTTTGATAGAAATTACAATAAATCGCCTGATCCATCCAGGAACTATTTGTTTTGTTGACCTTAACTTACCAAGCGCCTTCTACCTACTATTATGAGTATAAGAAACTCGGCTCCGTCGTACGAATTTTCGATTTGACTTTGATTCAGGTATGACACTCGGACGGACAAGGACACACGGACACATTTTCGATCAGGGTCCCGTGTCCTGACGCGAGTTTGTCATTTTTTACCCATCCCAAAGTGCAGAATGCCGCTAAAGAAGTTTTCACTTCAAAAATAACTTTAAATTTATTTTAAAACTTTACAAACAAGTATATCACACAAGTCTGAAGACACCTCATGTGTCCTTACCCTACAGTAATCGACTTTTACCTACTAACAGTATGTAACGACACTATTCAGGTGTTGGTTTGTTTAAATCAAATATACATATAGTAGGTACTACACACAAATAGAGTTTGCAGAGTTCGCGGAACTGGAATAAGAAATGTTCCTAAGAGGCATTCCTACTTCGTAAACGGGACTTTAGCGAACACAGTTGTTGTAGGTACAAAATGGAGATTGGCACAGACGGGAACAGTGAATAATGCATGCTGCAGTATGTGCTTGGACTCAGAATAGACTTGAAATAAGAGGATTACTCAAATATTTTATCCTCCGGAAACAAATTCGAAACACCAAGCGATCTTCAGCGAACCGTACTAGGGGATCAGATGGAGCAAACTAGTTTTTTTTAAATTCGTACTTGCATAATCTATATTAATATTTAAAAGCTGATCTGTTTCTTTGTCTGTATGAAGCTTCTAATGTTAGAACCTAGATTAAGTTTTAGGCTATATGACATTATTCTACGATCTATTTTGGGTGCCTAGACGATCATTTTTTTTATTATACTTGAAGTGTTAGATAGAAACGTATTAGAAACAATACAAACCCATATGTCACCAGTAATATCTTTGGTCATATCTGCTACTGAATTTTTTTCCAAAAAGCCATAAAAGAATATAGCCGATCCTGGAATCAAACCCATTACCCCACGATGGCAAATTAAAGCAGTCTTAATTTGTACATCAGCCAAGTATATAGATATAGGTGACTATTTGCGTCTCACGCCGCGGTGGCTCGGGTACGATCACTAGTCAACAACAAGCGAGATGGCTAAGAAGTTGTGGAGAAATTAATTATCACTATAACACTTTAGTACCTGTATACCTGAGAGTTCTTCATAATGTTATGAAAGGTTTGTGAAGTGAGCAGTGGCGGCCTTAGGGGGTGGCAAGCAGGGCAACCGCCCGGGGCCTCGCTCTTGCAGGGGGCCTCGCGCTCTCGCACAACCACCCACGGAGAAAAATCTCTTTGCTGGCTCAAGTCAAAACTGCTATCTGAAACTACGTGGGAATTCTGGGTAGAGTCGATAGGCCGTTAAATATCAACTAAGCGATATATGTGATGCTTTGATAGATTTAGCGGAAAATAAAACAGATCGTCAATTGGTTTGTGAATACCGCTCCATGGAAAAGTGAAGAAAATTGACATAAAAATTTTGTTAATTTCCTATTTACAATTTTTTTTATTAAATTTTTCATTAAGCATCAGCATTAAATATAGGTTTAATTTACATAAATTCCTCAAAGGACAATAGGGCCTCGCAAAGATCTATCGCCCGGGGCCTCGCAAAGATCTATCGCCCGGGGCCTCGCAATGCCTAAGGCCGCCCCTGGAAGTGAGCAAATCCGTATTACATCGCTAGTAATAATAACTCAGAGTATTACATCAATGTGTTGAACTATGGCCTAACTCCTTTACGACAGGTCATGCCCAGCTTTATGAAAATTGGTGCATTTGTGTAAATGAGAGTTTAGTTTATTCCTTATTTACATATTCCCTCGTTCATAATAGTTTTATTGACGCTTACCAGTTAGACTATTGACGAATGATTGACCTAAAATAAACTTAATTACAGATCTTGTTATGTTCCATGTGACTGAGTATCGTTGTAAAGACATATGACATAGTAGTTCATAGTTGTGTTTCACCACTTCAAAGTCTCGAGATGGGTTTTCAAAGACTTGGTCTCGTCGCTCGCAGCTACGGCGGACACATCAAAGCGACTGCACTTCGTCAGTAATAGCTTTTACAACTAGCTGCTTTTAACTTAAACGTATGTATTTGCAAATAAATTTACTTTTTTATCAAATGTGATGTTCATAATCACGATAAATCGGTTACATTTTTGGGTAAAAGTTTCTTAACCGGTAATAGAGGAAATATGGGAAAACTATTACAGAAAGTAACACATTTTTTTAATTTTTTTTTATGGTATAGGGGGCAAACGAGCAGACGGGTCATCTGATGGTAAATGACTACCGCCGCCCATGGGCACCTGCAACTCAAGAGTCACAAGTGCGTTGCCGGCCTTTAAGGTGGCAGTAGGGGAGTAGGGGAATAGTGGGAGGGGGGGGGGGGGAGGGAAGGGTTAAGGCCTTCGGTAACCTTATTCACTCGGCGAAAAGCAATGCAAGCATTGCTTCATTGCCGGTTTTCTGTGAGGCCGTTTTAACACTCCGGTCGAGCCGGCCCATACGTGCCGAGGCTGGCTCTCCCACGAACACATATTTTTTTATATAATATCTGTAACTTAGTCGGGTTTAAAAAATCTTTCTAATACCCCAAAATTCTTTAGGAAGGTAATAGGCTACTAAACATCTGGCTGTGACCCTTAGAAGCTTAGCAGTGACACGGGGTGAACCGGTGAGGAACGTCTAGATGTAGATAAAAATGAAAAAAAAAAACTTATCGTTGGTACTAATCGACCCAGTTGAATTTAAGAATATAAGTACATCGGTTTTTCTGTGTTCTTAATTTGAATTTTATTTCCTAAAACTGTATTCACAGAAAAATAATTTGGCTTTTTGGTAGTAGTATATTGATAGTAATGCATTTTTTTTTTTTTTCCATGTCCATGTCGTGCCCACTCCAATAAGGGTTGGACAGTCTACGCTCGAAGTTGTCGACGATTATGTATACCTAGGACAAACGATCTAGTTAGGTAGGTCCAGTTTCAAAAAAGAGGTCAAACGTCGAATACAACTCGGCTGGGCAGCGTTCGGTAAGATGTTGCGTACAACATCTTTGCGTCTAAAATACCGCAGTGTCTTAAGAGCAGGGTCTTCAATGTGTGTTACCAGTGATCACTTACGGCACTGAGACGTTGTCCTTGACAAAGCGCCTCATGACGAAGCTCACTAACACCCAGAGGGCAACGGAAAGGGCTCGGCATGTCACTTCGTGACTGAATCCGCAATTATGTGATCCGAAGGAGGACCCGGGTCACCGACATAGCCCAAAGAATTGCCCGGCTTAAGTGGCAGTGCGCAGGGCACGTTGCTCGCCTCCCACAAGGTTGACGGATGACCTTTTAAAGGTCGCGGAAAATCACTTAATGCGGGAGCGCAGGACCGAAAAATAAAATAAATTGTTAATTAAAAAAAAAAATTAAATAAATTAACCCACTGCCTAGACTAAGCCCAGTCCGGAATAACAGTCTGCATAGTTTAATGTATCATGGTCTAAATAATTAATGACCCCAAAGCGGTCCATCAAAATGTTAACTGTAATTACTCAAGGTTATCTTGAGAGAGTTCGCTTGTTCTAACTTGTTGCTAATTAAAGGATAAGCGTCTCTTAGAGTAGGTTATACCCTCATGAATCCAGTTAGAGCCCTGACATATTATAATGTTGAGATAGTGTTTAAACTTAAACATTTACATGTCGTGGATTACGACTTATATTAAGGTCTCATTTTGATTGTCTATTGAAATAATAAGACGATGTTACGAATAATTTTAAAAATCATACGCCGCGCCGTGACATCTAAATGACTAAGGCCTGTTGCAAGTTCGAACCCCACCCAGTGCACTACCGACGTGAACCCACTCCTAACACAAGCATTTCGCTTAGCTGGAGGGGTTAACAAGAATACTATTAATGTGTGACCCACGTCACAGATAAGATAATAGTTTTTTCGTAACTGATACATCACTCCCATAAAAAAGCGAAAGCTACGCTATAAGAAGGGAATGTGCAATACGATAGGAGCAACTGGCAACTATGGTGAAATTATTTGTACTTCTTAAGGTGTAGATTTATGAATGAATTAAGATTGTCATGCTTTAAGACAACAAAAATAATTTGTAAGGACCTTGATAATAAATTTTAATAAATTTTTCGTATGCTGCACCAAAAACATCTTCAACGGAAAAAATACGTCTTACGGGAGAGTATGCGCACAAAACGTAAAAGCGTCCATAAATAATCCTTAGAAAGTTTTCGATTTAAAATTCAGCGTCTTGCTCCGCTGGGACGGAGGGAAAGCAGAAATAACCAAAGAATATACGCAAAAGTTATACCCACATTCGCGTAACTTTTTAAAATTTATTTTTTTGGAACATTCTCTTACGCGATAGCACACCCGACCTCAAAGGAAGACTAAGCACGTTTAAAACTTCAAAATCGACACCCAGCGATGTTTCGAATTTTGAACCATTTTAGTATTCATAATTCGTTTTTTTAAAAATGTTGGTGTGTAAGCTTCAAAGTAGCACGAGTAAATCGTTGGTATCTATCTTCTATTGACTTATTTGCATTTTTTATGCATTCGCTGCAAAGATTTAAATGAACATTCTTAGCTGTGGTCAATTTAGTCAAAACTATAATTTAATGTCACTGGTATGCATTAAGTTAAGTTAACGCAGCCTCACTTTTGATATAAATAAATAATGTACATTTATTTTTCTTTCATTTCCAATTTTTTATGGTATATGAGGCAAACGAGCAGACGGGATACCTGATGGTAAGTGACTACCGCCGCACATGGACAACTAGAATTCAAGTGTCACAAGTGCGGTGTCGGCTTTTGAGGTGGGAGTAGATACGCTTTTTTCTTGACGGTTTGAATCGTATCGGTCCAGAAATACCGCTATGAAGCCATGCGCTTCTTAATTAAGTACATATATCAGATTTCTCGATATTGATCGAAAAAAAATAATCCAAAAATATAGTATTGGTTAAAGAAAGATTTGATTTTCGTGAGTGATTACTCAGCTAGCGATTCACTCATGAAGATTATGTATGAAATCTTCTGCAGTAATATTTGTGTACACAAATATTACATAAATTTGTGTACACAAATATTACTATTTAGTAGAAATATTTGTGTAACGGAATAGTGTTGCCATACCACGAAAAGGATTATGTTATGTAAGTGATATGGTTTCTATTTCAGGGAACGACGTACTTGAGAGCGGAGTACCAACGTTTACATAATCAGAACGAGGAATGGAATCATAGTAAAGGTAAACAGTTACGGGGAAAGTGAGGTTTGTTTGTCACACCTATATTAGGTCTGCTTCGTATATATTTAGAGCAATTGTGGTATTCTTCTGCTCTAGGAATAATTCCTAGTCCCGGGACTCGCCGGGGACTTTACAAACATTTAGAAAAGGGTCTCAAATAGCACCCAGACCCGGGACAGCTATTTGTGGATCACAAATTTTTTTGTCCAACAACCAATACTCGGCACCGGCGTAGTGGCGAGTGAGATGAGGCGACGTATAGCGCCATCCTTGCACTCATTACCATACTATATTTATTATCTCTTAATTGTACACTATTTTTGTAAAACAATTGCTTCGTTGACTGTTAAGTCAAATCAATAAGTGATGGTGATGTCGTTAAATCGTTTACTTTTAATAATAACTTGAAAATTGTAAAATAAATTTAAAAAGTTTTAATGAAAACGAAGGACAATTTTCATGTGTGTATTTATTAATAAGATGTTACATTACCTGATTCAGGTGTTGATTTTACTACGTTTCCTGGTCCGTTTACTTTATTTCATGCTGTAAGTATATAACACGCGTACTGAAAGTCGCGTGGCAAGTGGAATTGTTAACATCATATTTTAATTTGACCTTTAATGTAACAAAATAAGAGAAGGAAGCTAAAGGTACCAGCGCGTGGCTTCTGTCTGGCACACACTAAATAATAAATCTCTTTAGCGCAGCCGTACGCACGCATTTTAATTAATTTTGCTTTTGTTTTTCTTACTGTTGTTCCCTCTTTATACTGTGTTAAATATTTCGTGTAATATGCCTAAGAAATGATATTGCTTCTAAATTAATGATTAGCATATTTATATATATTAACTTAATTAATTAAAACGTATTTATTATTAACAATTTTTTCTGTCAGTGATTTTCCTTACTTGTTTTATATCTCCGTTATCTTGACATTTTATTAACATCCAAAATCGTTATCGTTAACTTTTAGGTTTATTTTCAGTTTCCAGAATTTTCTTAAACTTGTGTCTTTCTTTTTCTTTTTTTTTTAAAAGACAACTCCCGCATTAGGAATTACTTCTTGTGTCGCGGGGGACTTTACAAACATAGAAACAACGGACACAAAGAACACCCAGACTCAAGTGGGAATCGAACCCACGACCTATAAGCATAGCGGTCAGGGTCACTAACCATTAGACCAACAGGCCAGTGTCTTCAGGTGTACTGTACTGTCCATCTTCGTCTTTATCATCAATTTCCATCAGGTGAGTGGGAGACAAACGCCTGTTCCATTACACAATAAAAAACAAACAAGATTGAATTATTTTTACACTTTTGTATGTTACCTTGTAACTATATTAGTACCGATTTACACCAATGTCCTGAGTATCTACCTGACGACGGCTTTTTAATTGATACTGAGTGGCAGAGCGCGTGCCCTAATCCAATACTTCGCCCGCCGACTCAACGGCAGAAGAGTGACAGCGTGGGGACAAGACACTCAAGGATAATATATCCTCTGTAACATAAATATATGTGTTTATTAGGGTTCCGTTCCTCAAAAAGAAAAAAGGAACACTTATAAGATCACTTTGTTGTCCGTCTGTCTGTCTGCCAAGACCCTTTTTCTCAGGAGCCCGTAAACGCATCAAGTTGAAATTAATACTAAATACATAAATCTGCGATCCCTAAGAAGCTGCAAAATAACCAAGCTTCTAAGTCAACACAATCAAAAGATATGGCCACTTAAGCCTTCGATTTGACCAGATTTGAACATTTCGCAGGTAAATCCAAACCTATAGGGTACTCCCATTGATTTAGAATCATGAAATTTGGTAAGAAGTCGTTAATTTGTTGTTTTATCTGTCTGTCTGTCTGTGTGTTTGTCAAGACCCTTTTTCTCAGGAACCCGTGAAAGCATCAAGTTGAAATTAACATCAAATACTTATGTCAGCGGTCTCTTGAAACTGTAAAACAATCAAGATTCTAAGTCAACGCAGTCAAAAGATATGGCCATTAAGCCTTACATTTTAACAAATTTGAACATTTTGTGAATTAAAAATAGAGTACTTCCCCTTGAACTAGAATATGAAATTTGGTAAGAAGCAAGGTCTGATAGCACAAGTAAATTCAAACGTCGTTAATTTGTTTGATATCACACATAAAGAAATATTTTTGTGATTACAAACATATATTATGCAATTGAAAAGTTGACTTTGTCGTAAATTGATGTATGGGAGAGTATTTTTAGAACTGAAAAGTTAAGTTTGTCTTTCGGAAAAGACAGGCAAAAATTTTTCCGGCTCTCGACCGAGTCAGACTCGCACGAGTCAGACTCCCACTTGTCCGGTTTTTTTTAATACTTCTATTAATACAAGAAGTTTAGTAGGAAGACTTTTACCATAAGTGACGTCAGTAACTTGGCGGATGGCCTAGTCTATTGGTATGTCTGCTTATTTTGCGAGCTATGTCGGTGGCTTTGGTGCTAATTGTCCGTTTAATGGTTTTGGTACCGTAGAAGCAACCTTAAAAAAAGTAAAAATATGTCAAAACTTGTTTTCACACATCTGTTACATGCAGCCGAATAGAGAACCTCCTTTTCTTAAAAGTGTGTTAAAATTCCAATTAGTACGGATGTCGTTGCAAAAGCGTTTCCTAGAAATATAATAAATAAAACTAAATCTTTTACTAACGAAAGAAACGACACAGAGAACGTCTAATGAGCCTTGTTATGGGCGTGTTCCTTTGAATGGATATTTTATGTGTACCGAAGAAATAATATCGTGATGATGTTTTTTTGGAGTTCAATGTAGACTGGGTAATACCCTCAAAAACGTAGACAAATCATTAGTGATTTTAATGAGAGATTTAGATGAGAGTACTGATAGAAAATTATGTCCCCTGATTTTTGAATTTTGTAATATAGCCACACCGGTAGAAGAAAAAATGAATTGATGTAGGTATTTTATTTGATATGAATGAATAATTAATCATTACTGTAACTAACATAGTGAGAAGGCAATATTAATGATTCATTTAACTTTATTAATTACTTAGGGGGCGTCCATTAATTACGTGAGGCGTTTAGAGGGGGGGGAGGGGGGGAGCCAAATCTCACCCAGTCTCACGTGGGGGAGAGGGAGCTCCGGCAGATGTCACGTAATTTTTTTGCAACAAACAGTGCAAAATTGCGAGAAAACTGGGTTAAATTAAATGTGTAAAAATAAGAAATGTTTCTCCACTAAAATAGTATATAATGTAAAATGTAAATACGAGGGCTACACTGAAAATTTCGAGAATTAAGGAAGTGACACAACATTACTATTTAAAAATGTATTTATTGTTTTCGTAGTATTCTCCGCGAAATTTGACACATTTTCCATACGATGGAACCAATCATTGAAACAACCATTCCATTCGGAAGTTGGGGTCTCCAAAATGACCGTTTTGTAGGCGTCCACAGCTTCATCAGGTGATGAAAATCTCTGACCACGCAATTTATTCTTTATTTTAGGGAAAGTATAGAAATAATTAGGGCTTAGCTCGGGACTGTACGGCGGATGGTCTAATAATTCTATGTTTTCTTGCTCTAAAAACTCTTTTGTTCTGTGCGCGGTGTGAGAACTTGCATTGTCGTGATGGAGGATGATGCGGCGGTTGCAGTTCTCTTTACGGAGTTCGGAAACGACCTGTGGCAAACAAATGCTAGCATACCATTCTGCATTAACCGTTCTTTGTCCCTCAAGAGGAATAGTCGCAACATGGCCGGTTTTGGAGACAAACGTGGCCACCATTTTTTTTGCAACACTCCGTGAACGAACAATTTTAGTTGGCTTTAACTCATTTTCGAACACCCAAACTCGTGAGTGGTTTTTTGTTTCGGGTTCGTACGCGTATATCCAGGATTCGTTACCTGATACAATGTTGTATACAGCATTTGAGGATGTAGTATTAAATTATTTGAGGAATAGTATTCGATTTTTAAAACTAAGGAGTTTTCAATTAAAAAGATTTTAATATGATAGGAATAGTGGAAATATTCCATTCCCGATACTTTAAGTGCAGTCTATGTAGTATAATAATGTAAAGTAGTAGGGAGACTCTCCCTACCACATGGTGGAGTAAATGGTATTACAACCGCAGTTGCTTATTTTGAAAAATCTCACCTAAGATTAGGGGGGGGGGGAGTTGAGCAAAATCTCACGACATCTCACCAGGGGGAGAGGGGGGGTTGAAAATCGCCAAAATCATCTCACGTAATTAATGGATGCCCCCTTACTGGACCATGGAGTTTTACTATGTAATAATAAATAATAATCTTTATTGTACAACAAAAAAAAATTATAAAATATACATAAAATGCACAACGAGCGGCCTTATCGCAAGAATAAATATCTTCCAGGCAGTTCCAGGTAACCTTTGGCTGGACAGGAGTGTAATGATTTATGTGGGTGGTTTTGATGTCGAACGATCAAAGAAGAGCTTTATAGGGATTTATGCAATTTATCAATTGATTGCATTAATATTAATACATTCATATATTAAAATGTGGGAGAGTCATGCTTCGCACGTATGGGCCGGCTCGACCGGAGTGATACCACGGCCTCGCAGAAAACCGGCAGTGAAGCAATGCTGGCATTGCTTTTCGCCGAGCGCGTGAGGTTACCGGAGGCCCTAACTCTTCCCTCTCCCCTCCTGGTCCCCTACTCCCCCCTTCCTCTATTCCCACCTTAAAGGCTGGCAACGCACTTGTGACTTTTGAGTTGCAGGTGCTCATGGACGGCGGTAGTTATTTACCATCAGGTGACCGACCCGTCTGCACGTTTGCCCCCTATACCATAAAAAAAAGAAAAAAAAGAAAGGTTCAAGTTCTCTTACTATTTTCTTGATAATGGTCTTATGTCCATATATATATTGTAACTGTATAAAGACGCAGTACCTAACACTAGTTGAAGCTAACTGATGTTATTTCCTTTGTTGAAACAGAATAAGTTCATCTGAATTATGTAGGTACGTAACGTTTCTCCGCTTAACGTACCTAAACTACGAATATGCCAATGTGTTGGACAAGATCTTGGAACTAGCTCTCATTGCAAGATACTGCTGTTATGTACTTTGTGCAGCGGTCACAAGGCCCGTTTTAGAGTAACAGATATACACTGAGTCAGTCGAATAATCGATTAGCTTGATAAAGGATACGCTACACAGTTGCGCTGCGGATGAAGTTAGAAACAAACATTTTTTTTTATGGTAAAACGAGCAGATGGGTCTCCTGATGGTAAATGACTACCGCCGCAGATGGGTACCTGTAACTCGAGAGTCACACAGAATCTACCTCAATAAGCAAGCAGTCTATAACTATAAAATAAATAAAAAACTTAAAGTACCTCTGATCAAAATTCAAAACAACGAATAGAAAAGAGTTGATAATCTTCGAACGGCTAAACAGATTTTCTTGAATTATAGCGAAGAACACTCTCGATGAAGTTACCTTTCAAACAATAAAATTAAATTCGAAATCGGTCCATCCGTTTAGAAGCTTTGATGCCAGACAGACACGAAAATACACATAAAACCCCCTCGTTTTTACGTCGGATGTAAAAGTACTGTCTGTTAGCTTCTGAGGTAAGCAATAAACTTTTAATAAGCTTTGTAATGTTATAAATATAAATACGGCTAGTCGTGGATCTTTCTGTTTTCCTATTCACACAGGCCTTTACAACAGTTTAACAATATAACATTTTACACCGGAACTGAACACCACTTTCGTATCGAATCTCGTGAAAATATTCCAGGAGAATGGCTACAAAAGCCTTCTTGTGCGACGTCCAAAAGATATTCAGATAGGAACATAGGCGGATTTCGCTTTCGGACAACTGGAAAGCTCCTTGGCATATAAGTATACAAAGGAATGTCTGACGTTATACTCGTGTGGAAAGAGCAATAAGAAACGTCTTTAATATATTCTGATGCCTTTTCAAGTTTGATCCTTTTAAGGTTTTATGTAAATAGGTTAGAATATTTTGCTGTAATTTAAATGTTCGGAATGTAAAGCTGTCACGAAAATGGTCAAAGATATTATAATATTGTAAAAAAAAACTATACGGTTGTAAATGCGGTTTTAGGAAAGAGTTCTCAGTGAGTATTCCTGATTATATTAGACGACGAATCACTGGCCACATTCAAGATCATTTCACTATTATATATTAGAATATTACTTGGCTTCTTAATTTCTCCTGTTTTGTCATTTGCTGCATTTATCGGATGTAATCTTATTAATCTAGAAATATATATGTATTATTTATCTGTATATATATGGTGTATATATAGGTATAACATATTAAATGTTACTGAGTGATTACAATTGTTTCCGTGTATTACCTATCTAATTATATTGTATATGTTTATGGGTATCATTTACTAGTTTTAACCCTAACTTGTTTTGATTCCCACACTAAAACTACCCATTAGATTATTATATTTCTGGTCATTATTTTTCCATCCAGAGATTGCCTGGAAGAAATTACTTTTAGCGATAAGGCCGCCCTTTGTACATATCAATTTTTGTAAACTTACTTTAAGCAATATTTTCTGGTGTACATTAAAGTTTATTCCATTCTATATTATGTACCGTATGTAATAGATGTGTAATCAGGACTTAATCGCGATAGTATTTGCTAGGTATAATACCTTTGCACCATTCCTGGTCACGGGTGTGAATAAACTAGTGTGCAACCTAGTCACTGAGTATTTATCTGGTCCGGTTTACGTTTTTTAAATTAAAAATGATTTGGTTCAATTTGATTAAAAATGGAACGATACCTCATTAAAAAAAATACAAAATACAGGCTATGAGTGCGTCAGTTTTTTATTACTCCACAATTCTATTGTTACTGTAACGAACCAGCCGCCGGCGGGCGTCTGGCTGATGACGTCCAACCACAATACATACGGCATACTCATAGACGTCGAGTCTTTATTATATGATACAATCTTATGATTACGACCAATGTATGCAACACACCTATACGCACAATTTAAAGTATATTTTTTATATAATCACGCCTGAGTATCTCCGAATGTGACCTTGATTGTATAGATCCGAAAGTTTAGTGACTAACGTTACCAATATACAATTCTTCTTTTACAGAACATCTATAAATATTTTGTAAAACCTATTTATAAAATCTATTCATATTTACAGTAGAACTGTATTTTCTGTATTTAAAACAACATCGTAGCACGTAGGTACTAGTATTTTTTTGAAGTGAAAACTTCTTTAGGCACGTTTGTGCACTTTTGCTATGGGGAAAAGCACTGAACTCGTGACTGACATGACTGACGTGACACTAGAGGGCTCTAATCTAAACATTGAGTCATTGTCATTGACATTGTCAGCTCCTTATTAATTAATGTCACCAACCTGCTAATGTGACGTTTTAAGTTAGTTGTTTCGTTTAAGTTTTCACTTCTGTCGGCACTGATGATGCATCCCATGACTGCCTATTTTTTATTTTACAATACAATTATCATTACAGGATTTACCTGATTCAATAGTGTAGCGATCAAATAGTACTAATGCCTTACTTAATATTGTATTATCATAAATATAGATAACAGTATATTTATCATCTATAACAAATTTATCTAGAATTCTACGCTGGTGAATTCACTGAGAGCATAACAAATTAATGTACTGTATCGTCAAAGTCATGTTAGTTAGACAAAGTAACAATATTGTAAACGTAACATTTTGAAGTATTAACAATATCTTAGACATTTAGTTTTAGACATTTTTAAATTGTTTAATTATTTTTTCTTTCAGTACCTCAGTCAGTGACGATATTAGTAGAAAGAGATAATGAATTTATTTACTCTAAAAGTAGCAGTTTTTATAAACTTTATAACCAATAAACTAATTTCCTCCAACCACTTTTATTTAGATGATTATAGATTTATACCCAAGCACCTGTGGAACGGTTTTCGGAAGTTATTTTTAATATAAATTCCGTTTAAAACACAAGGTACTATTGTCGGGAGCTCCAGGATTACATCTAAAACTGAATGGACACAGCTGCCTCAAATATTCTGCGATGGTGCCTCCATTCCCATCGCAAATACAGTAAAAATCATCATCTACCTACCCTCGTCCCAATTATATTTGGGGTCGGCGCAATATGTTTTACTCATACTGACACGGTTTTGGCTGATATCGGCCGCCTGCCTGACGCCAACCCTCCTTGGGAATATTACGTTGTAAGACGGAAGAAAAGAAACAAGGTATATTGGGATAGGGAAAATGGGTAGGGGTAGATCTCCAGCGAGGAACGGGACTGAGACTGCAGTAGCTCGAAGACGCCGCGGTCGGGGTCGCGTACCCGTATGTACGCGACCCCGACCCCGGCTAACCCCGGCTATACACTAAGTCAAGTACACCGTAAAAAATCTGTGAATATAAATTGATAATAATTTGCCTTGGGGTCCGCAGCTACAAGAGGTAAGTAGAAAAATGTTTGCCTCTGCAGGGTCCTTGAGTAGATTACGCAACTTTCAACCGGTTACTACGAAAATTGCGCTTGCAGAATCCCTTCTTTTATTTTTTTGTTTTCTCTTTATTTTTTTTTTTTGGGGTTTTGATCCAGTAAGGATATGTCAACCCCATCGTACCTTAATCCAAGGTGAACACAAAAGAAACTTAAAATTAATTACATCATTGGCGAACCACTGTGATCAGATGACATATTTTTTTGGCTGCTACTGACCTTGGGCAACTCATCACAGTTTGAATTAAACCCACATTCAAAAGAATCCCTTCTTCCAATTCTTGATTACGCAGATCATGATCTCACCGAGGACCATTATCAAACTTGAGCGACTTCAAAACATTTGTATAAGGTTTATCTTTTGCGTGCAAATTTTATAACGTTTCTGTATATCGAAATAAGCTCAACTGGTTACCTTCGCCCGAATATTGTCTAATATCCTTTCACATAGTACACTTTTCAATCCTAACATTCTCCTTATCTCAAAGAACGATTTGAATTCTTACACAACACACATTCAAGGATCCTTAGGTCTTCAGTGAACTTGATATTGAAAATGCCAACGCATTTCACGAATTTCATGGACGTAGCTTTTTCAGTTTAGGCCACCCCGGGTCATCACCTCACCGGGGCCAAACGGCAAGGTGGTATGTCGGACTCGAACCGAGTAAAACACGTAGTGTTCCGTCACCGGGTCTTATAGCCGGGGCCTGAGGTGAGCCCTGGCAGACTTGGCCGCCTGTTAAGCAAGGCGACCCCACTATGAGGTGCGGATGGTTCTGCCCCCTCTAATTTAGGGAGGCACGCGCGAAACACGTCGTGCCACTGTTTCGGACCTGCTTCTGCTAGGGCGATAGATAGCCCCTTTCGTCGCCCTCGGGCAAGCGCTCATGGAGGCCGGCGATCATTTTGCACTCTCCGACGCCTGGTGCGTCTTCTGTGGGACGGAAGATGCATAGTTACTAGTCTCTCCGTCGCTTATTTAGCATGCATTACTACTTCACAGAATGAGGCGGCGGAATCCCACGCACTCTCGCTCTGGACCATGTACGTAATCATGGTCACCAGCGAGAGGCTACCAACACGGAAGGCCCCCGTGAGGTCGTCACGCTGCTGCGCCCACGCAGAGCGCTCCACCAAAGTGTGGAGTGCGATAACATAAACTGTAAATAATTTTCAACTGAATACCGAGTATAATTAGTTTGCCTGAAAAAGTCTCTGTAAATTTTACAAATTACTACTACTAATCCTTATAATGTGTCTGATGTTACTAAGTATGCTATATGCCTATTAAGGAGTTATGTTCCGATATACACTGAGAGCACTGTTCAGTGCTCGTACTGGGGAGAAATTCGTTCCGTTATAGACTGACAGTATAGTGCCGCAGTATCGTAGGAAAACATATAACGTCATAAACGTCGCCATTTTTCTACTGTGAGCACTGGAGTTTTCGAGGTAAAGTGTTCTCAGTGCTGTCACATGGCTGTCACACTGTCACTTTTATTATGCGATTTGACAATTCACTTGAATTGACAACTGACAGTATACTGAACTACGTTCCGTTATAAACAGTAATCAGTATAGCTAACTATAAAGGAACGGCCTCATAGTATACTAAATTGACATACCATACCATGTCATACCTTACAGTGTTCTCAGTATATATCGGAACACACACTTTGACTGTGAACAAGTTATATGAACAGACAAGTTTGAGTCAAACCTCACTTGCGAGTGTAACTTACGTAAGATTGGGCTCAGTATTCAAGGGTTTGTTATGAGTTGTACGTATATATGTAATATTTATGTATCCACTCAATAAGTAGAATTATTTTAATAAAAGCCGAGTAGAACTAGTTACTTTATATAATATTAGCAGCTAACCGCGGTTTCACCCGCGTAAGTCCCGATCCCGTGGGAATATCGGGATAAAAAGTAGCCTATATGTTAATCCAGGTCTCCAGTTATCTATATACCAAGTTTCATCGCAATCGGTTCAGTAGTTTTGGCGTGAAAGAGTAACAAACATCCATATATACATACATCCACACATCCTCACAAACTTTCACGTTTATAATATTAGTAGGATTCATTAAAATTAAACTAAAACTATATCAAATCTAAACTTGACTACAAAATATTGTTTCAATTCAAAACGCTACCCAACAATCCGAGAAAATACAATAGCAATATTTTCAACAATAAATGAGAATATAGTCGGATGGATTTGTGATAGTGCATGGATATGCTTGCGTATAATGTTTTCTATGACAAACTCAACTCACTGAAGCATAACGTCAACATTCCGCGCTGTGACATTATATTGTAATTTCTTAATATCAGCTAACTTTTGACTTGTGACTTTTTTTATTTTTATAGTATAGGGGGCAAACGTGCAGACGGGTCACCTGATGGTTAGTGACTACCGCCGCCCATGGACATACTAAAAAATATTGAACTTATTTTATTACTTAAATGTTGAATTAGGTACCAGAAAGAATAAAATAGAAATCGAAAGCTTCAGCATACGAATTTATAAGGAAAATGGACCAGTTAAATGTTAACAAATCTTCTTAATAAATAAACTTAATTACACTAATGCTAATTACAAAATTTAGTTTATTTACGTTTATTAAGAAAGGATCCGAGCGTAAGTGGAATTAGCAGAAGTAATTTGGTTTAAATACCGGTAATGGGTGGTAATGGCGCGGAAGATATTGTGTTAACGGTAAACTTTCTTCGTTGATTTATTAAGTCCAATATAAATTTCTTAAGATTATTAAATTTGACTAAATTACGCTAGTAGAATATAGAAGAATGTTACCTAATAAACAGGCTGGGAGCAGTTTGCTTATTTACTGGTGTTTTGTACTTCTGACTACGTTGGTTGATATTTATGTTAAAACAATAACTTCATTATTACATTTGTATGAAAAAGGATTCATATTTTCTACCGTAGCCAATTGTTCTTAATATTGACGTCATAACTCAATGTTTGAAAGCATAGTGAAAAAATATCATTTTGAAGATTCTGCTTTACGGTTTTAAAGACGTGCCTCTCCTACTAAGTTGATTTTTGTTAAAGAAGTTCCTTTGCCTTGTTGCGGAAGAATGCCATTGCGATTCTCGCTCCCCTAATCATAGGCAAGTAGCGGAACACCGGGATGGTTTTTTAGTCAATAAGAGTCCAACAGATCCCTTCGCCCCCCCCCCCCCCCGAAGGGCGGAAGACATCCATGAGGATCTTCCACCTCGTCACAAAAAAAAGATGTTCCTTTGCCTTACTTGTCTATGAAAAATTGTTGGAGTTTATCCTCGGCTGCTGGTAGCGTTGGAGTTTACAAACCCAAGATGAGTGGTGGGTATTTAATCCTCAGGTACTATTAATCGATGGATTTCCACCATATAACGCCTAATGCAAATAGTTAATCCAATTTATTTGAACTATTATTACATACTTATAAGTATATATTAGTTTCTTTCAGTAGAATATTACACCCGCTTTCTATATCGCTTTGGCTCGTTGTTGTACTAAATTCATCCTACATACTCTTATTTGCGTGGAACGTTGTAAGTTTATACAAAACAATACAGTTCATAATATATGGTATTACTTTGTTTAAAGTACACAATTTCATGTTTGCCACTGTGCCTCCTGAAATAAACGAGAAGATAGGACGGTAGCAGATGTTCCGCTTACTGTAAACACAAATGAATGCGAATGTTCGCAAGTAAAACTTATATAAAGTTTTTTCAATCGTAACAGAAACAACATTTCAAGTTTAACCATGGCTTGGATGACGCAATGAAACCGCCGTAATATATTTTCAAACTGAAACCGCCGTAATATATTTTCAAACAATAGTTTACGAAACTTGATCGTGGGAGAGTCATGCTTCCGGAGACCGGACCGGAGTGATGCCACGGTCTCACAGAAAACCGGCAGTAAAGCAATGATTGCATCGAGTGAGTGAGGTTATCGGAGGTTTTAACCCTTCCCCCCACCTCTCCCCTAAAGGCTGGCAACGCACTTGTGACTCTCGAGTTGCAGGTGACCTGTCTGCTCGTTTGCCCCCTATACCATAAAAAAGAAAAAAAAGAAACATGCCATAAAAATTTTGTAATCACCACACTGTGCTAAACATGAAACAAAATTCATTTTTGAATTTTTTTTAAAGTTTTATTCTAGTTCCTTATTAAGTTACATAAATACATATACTCACGAAGGGGTAGGCAGAGATGTATTGAACACCCATATTTTGTCAATAATTTGTTCCCACTTATAGGGTTCAAGCCTCTTGCCTTCAATCAGGCGTTTTGGGAATTAAAGATTTGAAAATTGGGGGGTATGGCAAGGAAAACGTAGTTAAGAAGGCAAGGAAGGAAAGGAATGTTGCTTGTGCTGATGAATTGGGGAGTGTAAGCGATAGGTCAAGCAAGTCCGGCAATAGGTTAAGCAAGTCAGGCAATAGGTCATGCAAGTCAGGCAATAGGTTAAGCAAGTCAGGCAATAGGTCAAGCAAGTCAGGTCATTAAATTAGATCAAGAAATAAAAATTAACATACAACAGGGCAGGCTACCCCTCTTCTAACAATATTTTCAAAATAAATATGTGCTGTTTTGTAGTAACAAATGTATTTCATTATCATTGCTGACCCTACACAATTAATGTTGAAGTTGACAAGTATTATAAAACAAAATGGCGTCTTCACAGCCTTATGCACATTTAACTCGGTGTAGTAATAGTGAAAGTAGTGTTCGAAATATCAGCTCCAAATACTGACTTAGTACACACGTTCAAAGCCCTGAAGGTCAAATGTTAACAAAATATAGCTCTAAGTCCATGTTTAACTTGTATTCCCAAGTATTTTATAAATTGTAAAGCGTGGCTGCCATTCCACTGTAGCAGTACCGTACGGCAGTATGTTAAACAAGCAATAAAAGAGGTTTTTTCATGGTTTAATTTAATACAGCTCTTGTGAAAAATACATCGTTCAACTAACTTTTTAAACTTCGCGTTCTATGCTAATGTAATTGTGTCGACGGAAATTAGCGCGATCACGTATTTAAAAAAATTTGAATATCTTTGATTTGCCTGACGTTTCAACCAGGTTGCAGTAGCTCGCCGTAGTCACAGGCTGACTCAACGTCAGCCAAATCAAATGCATGTAATACCTTTTACGTGATCGCGTTCAACGTGGCTAAGTTTTTTATATAACCGTTGAAGCGATTATATATATATTGAGAATGCTAGTTAAGGTTAGTAGGTGGTAGTTTACTCGCGGTTTCCTAAGCTCATAGACGGCGCACAGGATCAGCGAGAGAGCCCTTCTCCCTGATCCGAGCGAGCGATCTGGGAAAATCTCAAGTGTACACTTTTTCTAGTCCTCTTAGCAGTTGCGTTTAAAGCACGACTCGATTCTCTCCTGACGACCGAGTGCAGATGCTTTCCGAGCACTGAGCCCCCAGAGGAGTGGAGTGTTAATGGAGTGAGAGAGATTCATATATATATATATATATATTTATGTTATAGGGGGCAAACGAGCAGACGGGTCACCTGATGGTAAATGACTACCGTCGCCCATGGCCACCTGCAACTCAGGAGTCACAAGTGCGTTGCCGGTCTTTTAGGTGGGAGTAGGGGAAGGGTGTGAGTAGGGGAAGGGTGGAAGAGGGGAGGGGGAAAGGAAATTTTCTCTAGGAACAACCCGAGAACAAAGAAGGTAATGGCATTTGGCAAGACGGTCATTTAAACTATCTACTGAGTCCTCCGTCCAATAAGTAGATAAAAACGTTGTAAAATTTGTTTTTTTTTTTTCTGTAAAATAGCTTTACGACGAAACGAATGTTCTAATAGAAATAAATAGGTTTCCTTCGCGTTCTATATATTGTAAATTATTGGCAATCGTCCTCCAATCTCTTGCGGCTGTATTGAGTAAAAATCTTATCACGGAAGTAACGAACCAAGCCTAGGAGCAGATTGTATTTCTGTTTCGCTTCGTAGCACGACTTTCACGTTCAGTCACCCCAAACTGTGTAGACGTTTTCAGTCTCGTGTAGGTATATCGGAAAATAATGGTACGATTCTCTTGTATATTGAAAAGGAAAGTAAGTTATGAGATCTATAACATCTAATAATGTATTAAATCTGAAGTGTTTGTTTTTTTAAACGCGCTAATCTGCGGAACTATCAGTCGGATTTGAATATTTTACTGTATTTAGTAATCGTTGAAGAATAAACGTCTAATGAAAACTTAAAGACATCTCTTGTTATTTTATAAAAATTTAAATTAATATTTTTATTTTTGGGCCGGGCTTTCCAAGACAGGTACTTTGTTTTTTTATTTGTGGTCCTAACTTTACACATTTTTAACACTTTAAAATAATTATTCTATTATAAGGTGAAATTCGGTACTACGGTCCTGGTCCCAAAAGCCCAACAACCCTTTTGTATTATGGATAATTTAAATAAGAATGCATGAATCCACTTTATCTCACCTTTTCTTTGCTCGGTCGCTACACAACAAATAAAATACTTAGGATTCTGTTTACTATGTATATTACTGAAGTTTTAATACCGTTAATACCGTAAATTTTCACTTGATAAACAGTTTATTCAATTTATGGAATGTCCTTGCCTATATAATTAATTTATTCTCATCCTATAAAGCCATTCTTTTGGTCATAATTATTTCCAAGTTTCTTTCGAGAAAAGATTTCCTGAAGAATGAATTAGGGTTATGTTCTACGGTGTTGTTATTACTTCAAGATTTTTTAGTACAGGTAGGTAGTACAGACTACAGACATCTTCAACAATAATCGTCAGTCATTTCAACCAATTTACACAAAACGTTAACAAATTATACACCTAAACCTTCCTCATGAATGACTCTGTCTATTGGTGAAAACCGCATGAAAATTCGTGTAGTAGTTTTTCAGTTTATCGCGAACAGACAGACAGGCAGACGCAGCGGGGGACTTTGTTTTATAATTTGTAGTGATATGTTTACTTTGATTGTGACACTATTAAACTTGAATATTTCGTAATGTGACGTAAAACGTAAACGAAACGACGAAGTTCGTCGTTTCGTTTAAGTTTTCACTTCTGTCGGCAGTCCCATGACTGCCTATTTTTTTTAGGACCAGGAACTTAAAAGTATCTTAAAGCAATTATTAATTAATTTATTGTATTTTATTAGTCTATATCATGAGACTTTTGTTTGCATGATAAATGTTCTACACGCTTTAAAAGGCATTGTAAATTTTTGAACAATTATTGTGTAATGTCATACATTATATGTGATAGGTACATACCATAAAATATTATACATTTTGTTTACCCAACATTTGTACCGCAAACCACGGTGGTCGTAAATATTGCCGCCTTTAAGCTGCGATTTATAACTCGAATGCATACAACTCGTCAAAGTTTTAAAACAATTGAAGGAAAGAACAAAATGTTTTCTTTTACAACGGTTTTTTCTTGTTTGGCTTTTAGTAGATAGTACATTTTCGATTATGTACGTTAGCCGGGGTGAAATTAGGTCAGCAAACGCAATTAAGACGTAATTCCATTACAAATTAATTAGTATTACTAAATGGAAGTTTCTCAACGTTTTTCTAAATATATTTTCATCTGCTTTTCAACTAACGTTTACGAACCAAATGTAAAATATGTTTACATAAAATACTTAAATCAATTATAAATGAAACTGTTTATTTAACACAGCCTGGAACCATTTCCTTTCGTATGTAGTTCCCTTCCTTTCGTCAGTAAATTGAGAATTCCATTATGTATTTATTTTCTAAAAAATATAGTCGGGTATGAAGAAAGCATAAAGACTTCATGAGCTTTAGAAAATTAGGCGCGAGTTTGAAAGACGTCTCAGAGGTCCCCATTAAAAGGCAAATAATAATGTTTGTATAAGGTATATACTTTGTAAGACTTGAATATTCGGTATTCATTTATTTATTTGTGGAACATTGTTTTTTTTTACAGATCTTAGAATATGTTAAATGTGCACTACGTCTTACCATATTATGTTGACGTATTTTTCAATCTCAGATTGAAAGTCAATGGAAATCAACTGTGTTGTGGTAACTTTTGTGTAAAATGTATAAATATGCTAAAATACTTATGTAATAGGTATGCGAATTGTTATTTCCATATTCTTGACAGTCTTTGAGGAGAATATCTCTAACATTTACATATGGACAGACGAGAATGAAATTGCTTTATAAGTAATTTCATTTAGATTTTGAAGAGAAAACTTTTTTAGGCAGGATGCGCCCTTTTATTATGGGGATAAGGCATCTTATCTATATATACGAAGGTTATGTTTTCCTACGACGAAAGATATACGGTTTTACTTACGTGTGTACATGTGTGTGTACATGGTGTGTGTGTGACACGCTCAAGTGTGACGTCTCACACCGTCGTGCCAGGACGCTTCGCTCCTTGATAAAGAACCGATTGGGTCCGAAACTAGTGCGGTATCCCTGAAATTCACACTTGTAATGTGTGTATAATGTGTGTGTAAATATGTAAAATCGTATGTTTTAATAAATATGAATACTACTCACAGAGGTTTTTTATTCTAATTTCATTTAGGCTTTTCTACTTTTGACACCTTTTGACTGTGGCATTTAAAACATATTACTGTTGTTAACTCTATTCAAGTTGATTGAATTTCATGTACTGTATTTATATAATGATATCGATCAATATAACGCTTCATAATGTACATAGTTTCGTACGTAAGTGGCGTAAGGAACGAATCAATTACTGTTAGTAAGATTGTCATAAAAATAACAAAATGATATTTAGTTATGGTTAGCAACATTATACAAGGTGTTACAGAAATGTGTGATCATATTTTAGGGTCGTATAGTGCTGCTAGTATTATAAATGTGAAAGTATGGATTGATGGATGGATGTTTGTTACTCTTTCACGCAAAAACCACTAAACTGATTGCGATGAAACTTGGTATGTAGATAGCTGGAGATCTGGATTAAGGCATAGGCTACTTTTTATCCCGATATTCCCACGGGATCGGCACCTGCGCGGTTGAAACCGCGTGGCGCTGCTAGTATTATAAATGTGAAAGTGTGGATGGATGGATGTTTGTTACTCTTTCACGCAAAAACCACTGAACCGATTGCGATGAAACTTGGTATGTAGGTAGGTAAATTTATTCTTGTTATAAACCGTCTCACAACCACTGCTATAAACTATGAAAATCACTAACTAACAGTGTTCGCACTCAGTTGTTCGCACTCGTTCGTGTCGTCTCCGCACTCAAGTGATTGTTATCAACTTATAATACATTTCTACCCTTTTATAACCCCCCTATTCATTTACCAACCGATCAATAGTATTGCTTTACTATGTATATATAGCTATTAACTCATTTTTATTAAATAGTGAACTGTTTTATCATCTATTATAGTTTGCCCCTATTTTTAATAAAATAAATAAGAGTTTTTGATATGGCGACAAGTAATCACTTTACAAACTATTTTTTCTGTAAATAACTCATTTGACAAATAAATTGAAAGACACCATTTCATTACATCAAAACATAATTTGACAAACTAATCTTTTTATAACCATGTTAATTGGTAAAACAAGGCAAAGTACACATAACGTTTGACAAAACGCATTGCTTGATAATTACTTACTTAATTCACCAAAACTTACTTGAGGTTTAGGTTAGGTTGGAACTGCGAACCGAATTCTACCTATTTTACTTGGTTAGGGGACTTCAATAAATTTTATTAAGGCGAGGTGTTACCACATAATCAGCAAAACGTCGAATCTTTGGAACTCGAGTGTGACTAAACCGCACAAAAGATACTATTGAAAAAGATACTGCATATAGATGAAAGATACATGAAAAATGTTAACCGGGCAAAAATTTGATTAAATTTTTAGTTTCTCTAGAAAGCCATCGCTAATTTTACCATTAAAATAAACTTTGGCGTCGAGATTCTCGGTATTTTCAGCGATAACTACAATTTTTTTTTTAGAAATACCTTGATATATAGTTAAAATAAAATGTTAACCAGTTACTTTTTTAATTTAAACCGTGCATTTCGAATAATATAAAGAAATCCCTGTAAATTAACTCTCTGCGCAACCCCGCCATTTTGCTGATTCAAATATGATTTACAATTTCAATTCCTATTTGAATGTCACCAAATGTAATAGTGGATTATGTACTTTTAATTCAGTTGTCGGGCAGCACCCGACAAAGAAGGTTGGTCCCGGACGCTCATGAGTACGACACACAAAATAGCATCAAAAAACAAATATGTCGCAACGAGACGCGACGCCATGGTATATGTAACAAAAACAAACTAGCAGATAAATAAAAATTCGCAAAAAAATTAATAATGAATCGTGGTCATGGTCATAAAAGACTCCTCAGGAAATTAAGTATTATGCATATGACTTCGAAAAATTAGATTAGATTAGTTTACAAATTAGTTATGATTTTTTTTGTAAAACCAAACATTTAAAGTAAGTGATTTGACAACAAGGGGTATGACGTCATGGCCCCTTATTTCATACATGTTTCTACACAACGTATCGTTTTGACGTTTAATGAAGTAGTAGTATGTCTATTTTAAGTTCGAAGAATCGTAAAGTCAGTGATATAAAATTCAATTTTACACTCGTTAAGACCTTTACCTTCAATGTAAGAGTTATTATTGCAATAAAGAAAAGTCATTGATGAGTTCCATGGAAATAATAAATTCAACCTTTTGCTTTAAAGTAATAATTTTTAATTAAATTGGAAGTAATAATCTCAAAGTTTAGTGGAAGATGTCGACACCAACTCTGCTGAACGTTTTAATAGTGTAATTGCAAAGATTGTTGGCGGGAAGCGAATTTTTTCCATGAGACGAGCTTACCAAGAAAGACGTGCTGTAACTATTGTGACATTTAATAATAAACTACCCAGATACACTATACATAAGAGACTCTTAGGGAAAAGCCCAAGATGTTATTTAAAGAAAATGGAAAAAAAGGCGTGATGTCAAAAGATCATGGAATCCCGTCAACCCTAAAAAAAAACAGATTCCTTAACAAAATTGATACACATGAAGTTGACGAAGATTACGTAGTCAATTTTATTGTGCTGCTCTTGATATTACGGAAAATGATTTGGAGACGGCAAAGAATGACTTTTTACTCAATTTAAATATCCTAACTACGGACAAAGACCGCATTCAAAAAGAGACTCGTTTATAAAGTTGTTGTAGTGATTGGCTAGAGCTAAGAAAAAATATGGTAACTGCTTCTAATTTCGGTCAGATTGTCAAAAAAAAAGAAAAAACATGAGTTGTGCAAATTTCCTTAAAACTTATTTTATTCTAAAAATGTAACATACATAACCTCTATTGCTGCATAGAATAATAATATGAGGTATGTTTACATAATAAACCATTTGATTTTAAAATATTAACCTTGTTTCTTTTTTTAAGTGACTTCTAAAAAGGAAGAGGTTCTATGTTCGTCTGTATGTATTTTTTTTGTGTATGTTCATCGATATTTTCACCAATTGTGAACCGATTAAAAAAACTTTTTTAGTTCGAAAGGGTATACTCCCGAAGTGGTCCCATTATCATCAAGTCAGGATCTGATGATGGAATCTCAAGGAAATCGAGGAAAAACTAACTAACTGTAGTTTAACCTACGGGGGACCACGTGCAGACCACGACCCCACCCTCCACGTTACAACTAAACTATGTGCAGACAGCATGCATCTCATTCTCATTCGTTCGTTCGCCGCCGGGTCGCGCGGGGACGTAAATACCTACGACTTTTCAGTCGACGATTCAGTCGTTCCATGTTTATTGACAGTAATAATGTACTAAATGAACGAAGTCCTATACGCTCACAGAATATTTCATTTTAGTTCCATGTCAGCAATGAATTCTTAATAGTACTTAGGGAATTACACAAGCCTAGCTAGCGTCTATAGGCTGCAGTAGTTGCTTACCATCAAACAGGCAGTATGCTATTTTCCACTTTTGTAGCATAAAAAATAAAAGCTAAACGTCACACGATTAAAAAAATCATAACTATTAAAATAGCATTACTTGCTAAAAGCAAAATGATCATGCAGGTACTTGTTGGAAATGCCTAAATAAAACGGCCATCTGATTTCCTTACTTATACTGTGTAAACTTCCACGAGAAGTTTACAATTGTGTGTATAACCATATCGTGCATGTGTGCAAGAGTTTGATCTCAAATCGCGCTAAGACCGCGCCTTAAGTACAGTACACTAAGTTTACAAATTTGACAAACGAAGTACTCGTCTTATTCAAATAAATACGACGAAACGCTTCGAGAAAAGGTAGATAGCGTCCTGCGCTTACGTTGTCTCGTCTTGGCAGGGGCACCACCGTGCCACCAGATATTTTTAGAATTAAATTTTAACATTTGAAATATATGGAAAGTAAAACATTTGCGAAATCTGTATTTTGTCAAATATATAAATATAAAGTAAAATGTTTGCGGAATGAGATGTTTGTCAAATGATTAGCTTTTATAATGTTATTTTTAAAATGATCATTTGTCATTCGTTTTTTGTCGAACATTAGTGAACTATTTTAATTTCATATATTATGCCGTACAGGCTCAAGCACTTCGATATACCTAAAACAAATAATTTGGCTCTGAAGTTCTACATACGAATTTAATATCAAGAGACACCTCTCAGGAAGCAATGTAATATCCTCTAACTCGAAATATCTGAGTACCGTTGGCCTGGATTCTGAGACCTATTCACCTGACATCATTCAACGTTGTCAGTCTCCGTTTAGTTGTGAGTTTGTTTTTATTAAATAATAATTTTGAAGTTTAGAAATCTAGGGAGCTCACAGTTTAGAAGTCACATTCTTATACCACTTTCACCAGAGTAAGGAACAAGGTAGTAGGTAGCTTATAACCTTCCTCAATGAATACTCTATCCAATACAAAAATAAATATTGAAATCTGAGTGATAGACGACTTAAAAAAACTATTCCATAAAAGACTTATATGGTTTTCTCATGGATACCATTGTCAGAACTGGACTAAATTGAAATGGGACCACACGGGAAGCACCAGCTTTCAAATAAAAAAAGAAATATCAAAATCGGTTCACCCAGTCAAAAGTTCTGAGGTAACAAACGTAAAAAAAATGCAGTCGAATTGAGAACCTCCTTCTTTTTTGAAGTCGTTAAAAATACGTGCTACTCGTAGTTACAATTAGAACGTTACCATAGGATAATGGTAAACTTGATATAATAGTTATAATATATTTATTTTTTTGTGTCAGCCTTATTACTTCCCTTCTTGTATATTATTACAATACCAAGACCATATAAAACAATAAAAAAAAATAGGGATAGCGGGAACTACCTTATATTTTTGATGACTTTGTCTACTTAAAGAACACAACGTGAGATACAAGCGCACCGCTCTCTTAACCTGTAAGTCGGATAACCTACCTTTAACTCATTACCAGGCCATCTGACATTATTTTACAGCCTACCTTTAACTCATTTCCAGGCCATCTGACATTATTTTACAGCCTACCTTTAACTCATTACCAGGCCATCTGACATTATTTTACAAAAGTTTTCTTCCGCGCAGCTCCAAGCCAGAAAAGATAAAGCTGTGATATTAAGGATTTTAGCTGTGTCTTACTTCCTTGGTCTGTATGAAATTCGATATATCTCTCTTTTCGGTTGATTTCGTTTCATCGACCATCGGTTTGCATTTAATCTTTCAAATTAAAAATAAACATTTAATTTAAAATCAATGATTTTAATTACATATATGAATACTTAAATTATACAATAAATGTTGGTATATATATAAAATACAGCACATCGAATCGTGATTACTGACTCAGTACCATATCAGCCAGTTCGTTAATAATCACCTATTTAAACCCGTAACACAAACGAGTTGTGGTCATTTATCATTGATTTTACAGGCACTAGAGACTACAACTTCAAATAAAATAAACATGGGTAAATAATCTTTATCATTTTTATATTTTATATACTAGTATATATGTAGCAATGTACTATTTTGAATGTTATATATATAAACGTTTTATTTACAGGTTTCCTTGACGCATTTTTGCTTATTTTTGTGGCGGTAATGTTTCTAGTATATGATGTTGCTGTTGCAGGTGAATATTGTAATGCTTAAATATTACTTGTAAGAATGGAAAAAACCAAGCGATTTAGAGGTGTCGATAATGATCGACATATAGACAATGCCGGGATTCAGTCGTGTACTCGTACAAGGACACGGCATAAGGACAATTTCTTATAATACGCAATTTAATTCACTAAAGCATCCCTCTAACAATAACAACTTCACAAGAAAACGTCATTAAAGAATTCCCAAAGTATTCGAGAAAAACATCAATGAACTCACAAAATAATGTTTATATAGGTACCATATACATAACCTCCCTGAAAATTAAGAAATATGTTAAAAATTACCTTACCTAGATTTTAAACTAACTAAAAAAAAAAGTAACAGTTACAAAACAAAAGTAAAAAAATTGCTGTACCAGGCTCAGGGCGGTTTAGTCTATTTTTTGTAATTAACAGTGTCTTTGAGAAGATTGTCTCTCTCTGAACGTGGCATTTCAAACGAATATAACATGGAGATGTTATATTCGTTTTAGATTAGAGAATCTATTGTATCATTAATAATTAATTAGCGTAGCTTATAATATATTTATAACTATATTTGTTATTTAAACTATTATCAACAATTTTCGTCCCACAGCAGCGGCGAGTGGTGGGAATTCACAAGATTTCATCTACTGCGGTAATCGTAGACAGCTCGACGACTGTGTTATAATCAAGCAATAATAAACAGAAGTATCACTTAATTATCTTTAATTTTAAAGAAAACAAAAGTATCCTACTAAAAGAAGTCTACACTTATTACAGGTTAACTGTTTACCTGCGACCATTTTGGCCTCAATAAGATAGAATTTCTAAGGCTTTGTTCAGATTACAATTTACGGGTGACTCGATTCGCGCGATAGCCTACTTTTATATTGGATATATACATACATATGTATATTATATATAGCGCATCTGTGTTAGAATTCAACGTAGTTCAAATAATTGTATGATGAGCATGATCATTTATTCCGTGTCTATGTGTAATTTATCCATAATATGTATGTATTTAGAAATAAATAAGTATGTTTATAAGCAGCCTGGTTAATAGTACAGGCTCTTCCTAGTGTGAGATGGGAGATCAGACGGCCGTGTGTAAGATGTGTCAAGTTATTATTAAGTTGGGTCACTTGATGTACTTGCGCGCTTTAAATCTCTACCGGCCGCTGGTTCCCCAGCGAACCTTATACGCAGTCTCACGTAGTGGGTTGCCGACAGCTGTATCGCGCGCATACGCTTTTATTTTTAACTAGCAACCCGCTCCAGCATCGCACGGGTAATAGAGACATCTTCAACAATCATCATCATATTTCAACCAATTTACACAAAACGTTAACAAATTAAACACCTAAACCTTCCTCATGAATCACTTTGTCTATTGGTGAAAACCGCATGAAAATCCGTTCAGTAGGTTTTTAGTTTATCGCGAACAGACCGACAGACAGGCAGACGCGGCGGGGGACTTTGTTTTATAATATGTAGTAAAAAACTTAATTTAAAATCGTGTTGATATATTCTTTAAATACTGTAAAATTCACAGTGAAAATTGACATGGTCGTTTATGTCCAGTATAAGAATGTAGAAAAAGTAAGAGAAAAAGAGTCTTTCAGCACTATTTACCTCGAGGTGTCAAGCCGATCTAACTACACATACTGGCTATTCGAATTTAATCAAATTTAATTTGTAATGTAATATTATGTGATCGCTCCTTGGATATATGTTTTTATGGTTCCGTTTGCTATACTTCGTCATACCGTCATACGTCAACCAGACTTTTCTTCAACTATCCTGAAAAAATAAATATATAACTGCGGGTTTTAGAAAGTAAGTCTGAATAATGTAAGTCACGTTTACTCAGCGGTCAAGTGACGAGGCAGTCCGACCGGTCGACCCCTGTCACGTTCAAGCGTGAACAAAAACTGTGACTGATAACTAATAGAATTACTATATGGGGAAAAAGCGAAGGGACGAATTTTGTTAGGCATGTTAGGTTAGAGTGAATTTGGAACTTGATCGAATTGTACCATATTAAATGAACCTTTATATCTGTAGACGCTGATAGGACTGGAAGTTAAAGGGTCTTTTATTAAGCGCTTCCTATCTTTAAATAAAACAAAGTATGTGAGATATCATCGATTTTTTTATTCTTTTAAAATGCCTATCAATGATATTGTAAAGATTGGGGGGTAGTGCTGTTCCCGGGTTCAGAGGTCGCTGATGACAGGAGGTTAATTAAAAGATTAAACAATCACGTATGGCGTTGTAATAAAAATTAAGCTTTTAACACTAAAAAAAAGTCTAACGATGTCAAATCGCACTATCTCGGTGGCCAGGTCAAATCACCTCGACGTGAAATGACCATGCCCTCAAATCACTTGTGCAGAATGCACCGAACTTGAATTCGTTGATAAACCTCGTCGCTTATACTATCGCCGTAAACGTCCTCCTGACACAAGTATCTATAGAAACTTAGCTAGAGGCGTTAAAAAAATCTATAAAAAAATGTAACCCGTGTTATAACTCTATTCTGCTTCACTAAAAGACAGAACTGGAAAAATTAAACGAGATACGAGTCTAAGGTCGTGAAATAAGAGAAACAAAAAGAGGCTAAATGTATGGATTACCACTGTGGCTAGGTCCCGTACTTTGTAACAGTGTTGTATATGTATTTACGTAGAGCAAAGTTTGTTTTGCACTTTTTGCTCTAAAGAGTATTAGCATAAATACCAGATAACTCGGCTTCAGTCAACAAAAACCTTTTTCATGTTCTGCGGATTTGTTATAAACAACAAACTATTGCAATACCATTTTTGTTGTCATTAGTGTTTTCAACAATGTCAATTGAAACTTTTCTTATTTCGTGTAGTTGCGATGCCATTGTCCTCACTACCATATTTGATAGGGGATATTTGGTATTTCAACAAAGTTTTATTTAATTTATAAATTTGTGAAGAAAATTTCGCTAACGGACGTGACAATTGGAGTACTTAAAGTTTATGTATAGAAGAAGTGCAGAAAGCTAAGAAATTTAAACAATATTTGTTACAAATTTAAAAATTACGTGAATACGGCTACATCCAGTTACACAGAACACAATTAAAGTACAATTAAAGTCCAAGTTATACTGGCCATTGAAATAAAATAAAAATGAATTATGGTCCAAAATTCGACCACCAGTCGAACTCTAATATAAATAAAAATGCAATTCTGTTCTTTAGTAAATGCATAATTTTAGGACAGCTCAATTCATTTGGCTATTTTTATTAAATTATGGTAATAAGGTGTTACGTAAGAATTATATGAAAAGAAAAATAAAAATAATTAATACACTAATTGTGAAGAACACGCTACTCTAAGGTTGAACTTTTGCACAAGGAATGTTATGAAAAGTACACATTTTTTATACTTACCAGTTTCTTTATTATAGCTTATAGATTACTTTTTAATTAGATAAAAAATGTATTCATATTTATTTCGGGACTCATTAGAATAATGGTGCTAACAGCTTAAAAGGTTCCTTTGCGTGTTGAGTTGAATTCTTTGAGTGTTGGATAGCCCATTTATTGAGGAAGGCTATAGGCTGTATAACATCACGCTACAATCAATAGGAGCTGAGTATTAATGAAAAATGTTGCAAAAATGGGACTAATTTACAAACGCGGACGAAGTTGCGCCAATTAGAAGAATTAACCAATAACGTTTTGACGTATGTGATCAAATCCGGTACTTTTATTGGATATTCTTCAATATCCGCTTGTTTATATTTAATCCACTCAACTATAAGTATTGTATTAAATTTTACCAATCAGTAGACAACTCCTTACTTGTTCTTGTTAAAGGTACTGCATTCTGCATGCATCTAAAGCTACGCAAAGCTTAAACAAGGTAGGTGAAGGAAAAAAGTTCCAACAGTTTCGGAGATAGATAGCAAAACAAATTGAAGACGTCAAGTTTCATAATAGCTTGTTGGACGAAGTTGTTCGTTTCAACAATGTGATATTAACTTTTTTTAAAACGTTTGACGTAAGAATTTCTTTTATCTCTTTAATTTTATTGTTGTCATGCATTTAAAGCTACGGAAAACCCGAACAAGGTGGGTGAAGCAAGGAAGTGTTTGTATACTCTTTGGGTGAAGCGAAAAAGTAACAGCTTTAGCGACAGATAGCAAACAATTGAAGACGTTATGGTTCATATTAGCTTGTTAGACGAAGTTGTTGGTTTCGACAATGTGATATAAACTTTTTAAAACCGTTTGTAAAAGTTTGACATAAATAAGAGTTGCTTTTATCTTTATTGTTGTTCGGAAAATACTGCTTTCAACATTTCTCACTTTAGCCCAGTCAACCTAGCTGCTTTATGATCAATAAAAATCTTTTTAACAAAAAATTAAACCTCCTGACTTCCTTGACATGGGACCACCCTTGAGGTATAGCCTATCTAACAAAAAAAAAGAATAATCAAAATCGCTTCATAAATAACGGAGAGAAGGCTGAACAAACCTAAAAAAATATATATATATACGGTCGAATTGAGAACCTCCTTTTTCTTTCGTCGGTTAAAAATGGACATAATAATATTACTTTTGTATTTACGGGAATTAACGCGATCACGAAAAGGTATTACATACCTCTGAATTGCCTGACGTTTCGACCAGGTTGCTCTGGCTGTGGTGACAGGTCAGCCTGTGAATACATAAGTAATATTATATCATCTAACGCGAAAGTTTAAAAGTTAGTATAATGGACATTTCGACTACCACGCATTTTTTAATAAGATATTAAAAAGCGGTTACTTGAAAAAAAAAGAAATGTAGTTTTAGACGTCTCGCTTAAAAAAAGGTATACCTCAAAACTTCGTTATTAAATCGGTTATAATCTTAACCAACTGTCCTCCAGTCCTGCGCCCATCTTGAGATAGCTGGAGGAGAGTTGGTTTTTCAGACTAAGTTAAAAAAAATGAAATCTTCTTCTTTATAATCTAGTCCTATTTACCCTTCGTCTTTTCATTTTCTTTTTCATCCATCAGTGTATATTTCATAGTTGACTTAACACCTTCTTTAAAACGAGGTATGTATGTCCCGGTTTTACATTGCTTGTTACAGTGTAACCTTTTAAAATCGTCATTTTATGAAATACCAGAAATATTCGTCGGCAATCTTTGGAAAGAGCGCACTGTTGCCTTAGTTCGTTTTTTAAAACAAAGCAGGAAAAGGCTAAACTTCAAAAATATTTTACAAATAAAAATAAAAAGTACACCCGAGTATAAAACAAATGATTTAAATATTCAACTGCTCTGGTTAGTAAATATTATTACAGTAATCAAATAGCCATGTCGGTCATGAACAGTGCAAGCCAATAAATTAGGTTAATAATATTCTGATAGCCTGTTGCTAAATTTGTAATAGAATTTGTTACATGATTTCAAAATCACGATTGTGTTGTTCCCAACCAAATTTTACTTTGGTAACTGTACTTATAATTTCAGATTGTTTAAAAATTCGAAAGGGACATAATAATGTTGTATCGGAAGAAGTATCTAATCATATGTATTCAGTCGTACCTATGCAACGGAATAAAATATATGTAATCATATTTTTATTAGTAGTGTTATATACCTAAGTTTTATTAGCTTAGTGTATATTACTAAAGATGTGAAATGTAATTATAATAACATTAGCATAATAATATATAATAAATATTGTTATTGAAAAAAGTATCAAATTATATTCTGCGCACGATACGAAACGTGACCTTATTATTTATGTTACAAAATTAAGGCTTTTGGCTTAAAGCATCTAGAGAAAAAGTTGAAATTAATGTAATCTTTACTAATATTATAAAGCTGAAGAGTTTGTTTGCTTGAACGCGCTAATCTTAGGAACTACTGGTTCGAATTAAAAAGTTATTTTAGTGTTGGATAGTCCATTTATCGAGGAAGGTTATAACATCACGCTACGACCAATAGGAGCGGAATATTAATGAAAAATGTTGCAAAAATGGGGCAAATTTACAAATGCGGACGAAGTTGCGTGGGTCACCTAGTATCGTGTATCATGCAATAATTATTGGTAAGCTAAAACTAAATAGTTACTTTAGATTATAATCACTACAGGCAGTTTCAGGAAAAAAAGAAAAGAAAATGTGGATTCCCATTAAGGTTAGTATGCTACTTACGACCAATGTCTATCTTGCTCTTTCTTTCAAAAGTACTGGAGCATATTGTTTTTAGACGGCTGTCCCATTCTCTAATCACCTATCTCGTGTTATGCTTCCGAGTATCTTTCAATCTGATTTCGTGATGGCCACAATGCTACAACAGCAATTCTGAACATGTTTTGCGCTAATAAATAGTGAGTGCGACTTCAAAGTCCGTAATCAAAACATGGTGGTTGTAGGGACACACTCATATACAGTTAAATACGTCATGGCTTTGTATGTGTAACGTTACCATGTGGAAACCGAACAGTCTGTAATAATCGCTGTAACTCAAAGCTTAAATGTAACCGTTTTATCCGTAGGCATTAGGCGGTAGGCATAGTTAATGGGGTCAACCCCATTAACTATGCCTACCACCAACCATCTCTTACAAAGTACGTATTGTCTCTTATACACAATGTCAACTTTATGTATAAGAGACTGGTGAGTACTGGGGTCTTGATATAGGCTTGTAGACATTAAAACGCAGACACTTCCAATATTCACCTGTATTTATGTATTACAATACTTTACATAGAATAATAGACGAAAAAATAGTGTATCGACCCACGCGTGTGCTGTAACAGATGAGTCGAGAGAAAAATATATGTACGAGCTTCGTAGAATGGTGGGGCGACCCGTTGGCCGATGGTAACCGGTTCTGCGCCCGTCCGCCCACCTCGCTAAGATACGGCGTGAACAGAGACAATACGTATTTTTATTATATAATACATTCATATAGAGCAAACTTAAAGCAGTTTTCATACAAATCGTAACAGGTACTCGCGTTATCTATCTATATATGTGTTTTTTAAATATTTCCTATTAGTAAACAAGACTATTCCCGGACTAGGAAAGATTCCTGTGTCGTGGGGAATTTTAGGAACATTCAAGAACCGGACACAAGGACCACCCATACTGGTGACAACTATACGTGGATCACATAATTTTTTTTCCCGCGGCGTAGTGACGCGGCGACCACTTTAACCATTGTGTCGCGCCATCTGTGTAGTTCAACTGTACAATAAACACCTTTCACATTGTAATTTCACAGTGTAAAACTCCTATAGTGTGGTATACAGAAGTGAAGACGAGTCTCGGGTAGATCTGTCAACGCAGTATAATAGGGACTGTCGCATGCTAAAAAAACTCGTTCTGAGTGCTGACCATTTTCAATTAAAATGTTTGCAAAACATTTTACCCATACGACGACCAATTTGGCACTGCAGCCGATCATTCGACTGCGATGATTCCCGTATATTTGTATAAATGTATACATATGTTTATTCGCTTTGTCTGGGAATTTCTATTTTTTAAATGCTATAAATATATGAACTAAATATATATATGCAATAAGTATTAATTAAGGAAGGTTATGGGCTATGTAACATCACGCTACGACCCTTAGAAGCGGAGCAGTCATCATAAACGAAAGTGAAACTGCGGAGAACGCCTAGTTTACTATATAAATCAGGTACAAAGATGAAGGTAGTATTTCGTTTTATATGTTTGTGAAAATTTTAAGGAAGTTAGTTATACATGATGTAACTAAGCTATCAGAAATGTCGTGGGAGAGCCATGCTTTGACACGTATGGGCCAGCTCAACTGGAGTGATACCACGGTTGCTTTTCGCCGAGTGAGTGAGGTTACCGGAGGTCCTAACCCTTCCCTCTCCCCCTCTTCCTCCCTTCGCTTACTCCCACCTTAGAGGCCGGTAACGTAGTTGAGTTGCAGGTGCCCATGGGTGGCGGTAGTCATTTACCATCACTACATCACTATCACTATCACTATATATTATAAAACAAAGTTGCCCGCCGCGTCTGTCTGTCTGTCTGTTCGCGATAAACTGAAAAACTAATGAACAGATTTTCATGCGGTTTTCACTAATAGACAGAGTGATTAATTAGGAAGGTTTAGGTGTATAAATTGTTAAGATTTTGTGGAAATTGATTGAAATATGTTGATCATGTCTCTACTACCCGTGCGGAGCCGGGGCGGGTTGCTAGTATTATATAAAACAAAGTTCCCCGCCGCGTCTGTCTGTCTGTCTGTTCACTATAAACTTAAAAACTACTGAACGGATTTTCATGCGGTTTTCACCAATAGATAGAGCAACTCCTGAGGAAGGTTTAGGTATTTAATTTGTTAAGGTTTTGTGTAAATTGGTTGATATATGATGATGATTGTGGAAGATGTCTCATCCACCCGTGCGAAGCCGGGGCGGGTTGCTAGTTGAGTATAATTTAGTGACGTATGTATTTCTTATTTGAATATGCAAAAAAAATAGATTTATTCTTCTAAGACCTACCTTCTTCTAAGAGATATTTATTCGAAAACAAGTGAGCCTTCGAGTGAGTAATAGAAGAATATATAGAAATATGTATAATTACAAATTAGACTAGACAGGCGGAGAGAAGAAAAACTGTGCGCAAAAAACACTACATTAACATATAAATATATTATCCGATATCTACATAAACTCTCTAGGGACACAAGTGATCAATTTCCTTTTAGCGAACGCTGTTTACATACTGCCTTTGTGTATACGAATAAACGCATTGTAGACATGTAATCAATGTTCCGGATTGTACTTAGCATTTGCCATCAGAACCGACCACATTTTTCGTGTGACTTTCAAATAATTGCTCTAAGTCTGATAGTAATTTTTAAGGAACATAATATTGAAGAAGACACTGATTCTCGTACCGGGTAAGTAATTCCACTAATATTATAAATGTGAAAGTTTGGATGAATGGATGGATGGATGGATAGTGGCCGATGACGATCACGCAAAAACCACTGAACCGATTGCGATGAAACTTGGTATGTAGATACTTTTTATCCCGATATTCCCACGGGATCGGGACTTACGCGGGTGAAACCGCGGGTCGATGCTAGTATATGATATAATTACAAAATCTCTAATATTTACAAGATATAACAACTGAATCGATAAGTTTATTTGATATAACGATTAGTTAATATAACCATTGATATAATTTTAAAACAACTATTTTTAATAAGCATAACATACACTGAATATAAAATCGTTTGATATACCACTCAAAAGAAATAAAACCTATAGTCTGATATGATAAAAACGCCTAGTTAATAACCAAGCAAAATTGCATAAATACATATTATAAGTTCGTCTAATTATTGATAAGTTTTAGCCTGCAGGTAGCTTAACAAATATCATTGTTAGTTGTCACTTTGTGTGCATAATCTTGCTCAGTTAAATAAACTTTTTTTTTTTTTAAAAATGGATTCTAAAAACAATAACGTTTTTTATAATTAATAGCTTAACAAATATCATTGTTAGTTGTCACTTTGTGTGCATAATCTTGCTCAGTTAAGTAATCATTTATTTCTTTAAAAATGAATACTAAAAACAATAACGTTTTTTATAATTTTTTGCGCCAATTAACAAATATCATTGTTAGTTGGCACTTTGTATGCATAATCTTGCTCAGTTAAATAATCATTTATTTCTTTAAAAATGGATTCTAAAAACGATAACGTTTTTTATAATAATAGCTTAACAAATATCATTGTTAGTTGTCACTTTGTGTGCATAATCTTGCTCAGTTAAGTAATCATTTATTTCTTTAAAAATGAATACTAAAAACAATAACGTTTTTTATAATTTTTTGCGCCAATTAACAAATATCATTGTTAGTTGGCACTTTGTATGCATAATCTTGCTCAGTTAAATAATAATTTATTTCTTTAAAAATGGATTCTAAAAACGATAACGTTTTTTATAATAATAGCTTAACAAATATCATTGTTAGTTGTAGTTCTTTAAAAATGGATTCTAATGACAATAACTTTTTGTATAATAAATAATTTAAACCTTCTTTTGTTTTTTTTTGTAATTTTTATCATAGTAGGTACCGTTAACTGATTACCACCTGCCAAGATAGCTGGATAGAGACCTAGAAATATATTATATTCTATATATATATTGATAGCTGACGGTAGTCGGAAAAACAAGTGATCAAGTGAACAAGTGATCGAGCCCATAAATAGACGTACTGAGGTGCAGTTCGCTCTCTTTTTGCTTGGACAGCGCGCAGAACGGACTAGTTACCTGAATATTGCCGTGTGGTTGTTACGGGCTCATAATACTTCATAATGTTCATATTTTTGTAGTAATTATTCATTTTCTTTTGGGTTTGTGTACTTTGTGCGATTCCTATATTTCCTACTTAGATTAATTATTGTTTTCATTGCTACTTGTATATTGAATACGAATTAGTTTTGAGACATAAAAGATTGTTTATTGTTTTAAGTTGTTTCACTACTGATTCACAATAATATCATATATATTTCTGGGTGGTTATAAAAAAAAGAAATATCTAAGGCTAAGGCGGGAGTGGATCGGAGCAGAGCCTTAGCCTGCTAACCTAACCTATCCGAGTTGGATTGCTCTGAATCGGGGTGTTAACCATAATGATAGTATCAATATATATTTTAAACGATAGACCTAATGATTTTTGATTAAATAAACGTTAAACGAAATAAGTTTTAGAGTATACTAGCTGCGCCCCGCGGTTTCACCCGCGTAAGGCCTTCGTTAAGTTTTATTTTTTGTGCAAACTTCACATAAACCATCTACTAAATAGTCCGAACAAAGCCCAAACATTTGGTTTGGATAGGTGAGCCCGTTCTTGAGTTATAAAATTACAACGAAAAGTGGCATTGATTTTTTTATATATGGATAAATGTTATATGTAAAGAAATTATTTCAACAGTTGGTATATCTTACGTTTATTACATCTTGTGAACGTTATTGAAATGAAAATATACCAAATAACTTTATATGATATGAGACGCACCCTCTCGTAACGCCTGATCCGAACACTAACTCTAGTTAATGTTCGGATATCAGGCTTCCGGTAAAATATAAACTGTCTTACATCAATAAAACATTTAATATTATAGGGTGTGTCCATAAATTGTGAATTTTTTTTTGAGATAAGGGGGCAATCGAGCTGTCGGGTCCCCTGATGGTAAGTGACTACCGCCGCCTTTAAGGGTGGAAGAGGGGGAGAGAGAGGGGAAGAGGGGCTAGAGAGAGGACGGGGGAGTGGGTGAGGGGGGAGGGTCAGGACTTCCGCCACAACGAAAGCATTGCTTCACTGCTGGTTTTTTCTGTGAGGCCGTGATCCCACTCCGGTGGAGCCGCCCCATACGTATCGAAGCATGGCTCTCCCACGATAAAAAGTTGAAGTTCCTACGATAAAGAGATTCTTAGGGCAGGAGTCGTTAAGAAAGGAGAAATCTCTCATTTATCCACATCTTTGAGGATATAAAAGCGTGCATACATAAAAAGGTAATATTGTTACTACTACCGCACACTAATGGAATTGTTCAATACAATTGGTTATCTATTATATTGGACGGTTATTGAATTATGGATTATTCAATTATTAATTCTAAGGGCACGATATAAATAACAAATTCAATATTAAACGGATCCAAAAGCGTCTTGAACGGAAACGTAAATTAATATTGAAATTACACTTTGTTACGTAGTATTATATTATTTTATGGTTGTTAATATCTGTTGAATAATAAACTATGCTCTAAAAGAATTAATTTATTGGGGACTTACTAGTTTGTCGTCCGTCTGTTGTCATTCAATAGCGACTAACAAAGTCTGCGGTCCGGTCGTGTGTTTTTTTTAAAGAACTTGGACGTTTTAAGTTTAGCCCGCCCCGGCTTTGCACGGGTACAAATTTTATACCAAAACCTTCCTTATGAATCACTCTGTCTATTAGTGAAAACCACATGAAAATCCATTCAGTAGTTTTTCAGTTCATCGCGAATAGACAGACAAACGCGGCGGGGGACTTTGTTTTATAATATGTAGTGTATATTCAAAAATAACAAACGATGTCTCTCATTGACTGACAAGTTGTAACAATCTTTAAGTTGTATTTATACTTCAAATGTATTTAATACTAACTTTTAAACTTTCGCGTTCCATGATATAATTATGTACTTATACGGGAATTAACGCGATCACGAAAAGGTATTACATACCTCTGAATTGCCTGACGTTTCGACCAGGTTGCACTGGCCGTGGTCACAGGCTGACAGTCAGCCTGTGACCACGGCCAGTGCAACCGCGATCGTGATCGCGTTAATTCCCGTATAAGTACATAATTGTATTTAATACCTTTAGGTTAGTTAAATCAATCAATAAATCAAAGTTATTTATTTCAAGTAAACCCATTGTAGGTATTTTTGAATTGTCAGGAGGAGTCAGTCAGTATAAGTAGGTCATGAAGCTAGTTGCCTGTACCAAAACGTAGATCCTATGGAGAAGAACAGGCAAGAATCTCCAAGGATACTCTTTTTCAACATGGTTTTTTTACAAGTTACTTTAAGTAATGTAACACATTGCTTATAAGCGCAATTTAATTTGAGGACAATGTAATATAATATTGTTCGAAAATAAAATAAAAAAATGTAGTTATACTAATACTATTATCGTAAACAAATAGTGCGGATTTTGTGAGATTGTGTGTAAGTTGAGAGATCTTCAAAACATTTCACAATTTAAGATTCAAATATCCCAGATGAAGATAGGCTATAAATATTATTTATTACAGATAATAATGATATCCGGCCTGCGGTCCATGCACAGTAGGCGCGCGAGTTGAATGCATATGGGGCCTGAGGTGAAGGGCGGGCGCATCTCCTCCGCCACCCAAAACCCTTGCTTCGCACGCCCACTGTGTAGGGAGTAGCGCATTCTTCAGCCCTGTATTCAACTTGCGTGTCTTCTATGCATACATATGTAGTTCTTATTTTTGTATACGATTAAGTTGGCTAACTAGCTCACACCAAATAGGTTTCTGTTTACGCTAGCAACACTAGTGAACACTTGTGTATTGCCTACCCTTCTATTGCGCTCTGGCGAGTCTGTTTACTTGTGTTTGAGGTTTTATTTCCTCAATCGGGCAGCATACAGAAATCGTGCTCTCTACTCTTGCTAGAAAGATCATAAACGATATTATCCTGTTAAATCGAATCATCTGTTTAGTACTTTGTAAATGTATTTGTATGTAGGTATGTGTATATATGTAGAAGGTTTATTTATGTTCCTTTTTTATATTATATTCGTTATTTTCTGAGTTTACAATCCCGATTTTAATTTCAATTATATACCTGCCTCACGTCTCTGTATCACGGAAACTTTGTCCAATAGATAATGCCTACGTTAATGCCTATGGCATTATCTATTGGCCAAAGTTTCACGGTCCACCTCTCGCAATGTAAATAAATATTATTCATTTTAAGAGTACAGAATTTTTTTTAATATTCAATATGACCAACAACAAATAGATACAGAGTAAATAAACTGCCGCTATGAACACAAAAATCACCACAGTAAACATTTGATAACAACGTAAAAACGTTTTATTCGTGGCAAATATAAACAAAACACTGATCGCAAAACTTTTAAACGTAGGACTTGGCTCTTTTACGGCGTAGAAGGTGGCTCCTCTACGGCGTAGGAATTGGTGAGTCTGTGGCGTAGATCTGCCCTAATTTAGGCCAAGCGTGAAAATCGTGATTTTAACATGGAAGTAGATTACATCCACATAATACTAAAATTATTTGAGTGGCTCCCCTACTAATACGATTGATAAATCCCAGTAATATTATAAATGTGTAAATGTGAAAGTTTGGATGGATGGATGGATGGATGGAAGTTTGTTACTCTTTCACGCAAAAACCACTGAACCTTGGTATGTAGATAGCTGGAGATCTGGATTAACGCATAGGCTACTTTTTACCCCGATATTCCGACGGGATCGGGACTTACGCGGGTGAAACCACGATGCGCTGATAGTTAATTCATAAATGTTGTCTACGGTCAGTGATGAAATTTTAGCTTCCAACGGAAAGTACTAAATACATCTATATATTATTTTAAATTTATAAGATTGCTGTATTTATTTTACAACTCTTTTTTCTCTTAATCCATACATCTGTAAAGTATATTTTAATTTTGGTCAAACTTGCTATGTTTCCCTACACATTCACTTTCCCTTTAAATTAATCAAAGAGCAAAATTAAAAGAACAAGAAAAAGCCAAATCTTGCATGAGCAAAATTAGTTTAATACAGATACTTCCTTAACGCCGGGAGACAAAATTACCAACCAAACATTACTTCGCTAAAATGAGGCCCCTTCGTTCGATAATAATCGCAGCTTCATTTCGTTACTGTAATGAGAAAATCTAAGAGAAAAAGTAATGTTCATTTATTTGTTAGGCACAGTTACAATGGGCTCTGTTCTTCGGCCCTATGCTATTAGGTGCTTATACATATATGTATAATCAGTACAGCAATCAACTTTGTTCTATATTCCTATAACAAAATGAGTTAATTTATTTTTCATTAAAAGTTCTGAAGTATATGTATCTTGAATGGTTTAGAAATATTAGGCTAAAATAAAATAATACGTTTTTTTATGTATTAGGTTCACCAATGTCTGTTTACACTTTAAGTAATACATAATATATACACAAAAACAAATTTAACCAAAAAGAAATAAATGTAACAAACACTTATAGGAAGTGTTTGTTACATTTATTTTAAACACTTTATGCTAATGATTAGTTGCAAGTTAACTACATTAAAAGATAATAATTTAAGTACAAGAAAGTATACATAAAGTTTTCATAAAAAGTTATATGTACATATTTACACAGTTACACAGCAGTGTGTGTGTGTTTGTGTGTGTGGATGCGTGTGTGTGCATGGTGTGTGTTTGTGTGTGTGGATGCGTGTGTGTGCATGGTGTGTGTGTGTGCATGTGTGTGTGTGCGTGCGTGTGTGTGTGTGTTAAGTTTACTACATGGTTCACTCCAGTGCCCTTTTTTTTCAAAATTGCTATGCGAAATAGGATTAAATACCACCACCAACCCAATCACGTCACTCAGGTATACTATGTAGGTATATGAACTTTATGATGCAGGTGAAATTTTATACATTTATGTAAATAGTAACAACATCATTTTTCCTTAGCCCGTAACATTACTTAGCGCTTTATTTATTAAGTTTAAATATATAATTCAAAGCATTCTTGTTGTTATTCATAAAATTATACATATAACATGTCAGTTGTTCTAAAAGCTTTTTTGAAACTTAACTAGCTACCTAACTAGCTACCAGGAAGTGACACTGACCCAAGCCCATGAAGTTCAGGCGAGCCTACTCACAACCAGAGGCTTCCCACGGCTCTCAGTAAGCGCTAAAGAACTTCGAATGACTTCGATTCAAGCTGCCGAGATATGCCGTTGTGCTCCACGCTTAGTCCACAATTTATTTCAAAATAATAGCAATGAAAATATCTAAAAAAATCGAATTCTAATTACCTTAAATCCACCTATCAAGGGATGAACGTGAACTCTTCTACGGAATGTATAATGCATTCTTGTGTAGAATCTTCGGTACACAAGCTTAAATTGAATATTACACGAAGTTTAATGGCTTTCTGGTTAACATACGATATTGCCACCCGGCAAAAAAAGTGTCATATCACAAAAAAGTGTCAAATTACAAAAAAGTGTCATATCACATGTTTTGACATTTTTATAGCATTGAATAGCAAATGTTGCATTTGGTCAGCTTTAAAAACATCGTTATTAGCTCAGGGAAAAAGGGAACAAATTTCCCTTTTTCACTTAGGTCTTTTGTTTAATTCACCGGCATAAAAGTCGTGTTTCTCGAAATAGCTGTTTTTGAATTATGACACTTTTTTGCCGGATTTCGATATAATTTATAGTGCTATATACTCAGTAACATTATAAATGAGAAAGTGAGTTTGTTCGTTTCTTTGTTAGGCTTTTACTTCCTAACTACTGAATGGATGATCCAGAAATTTTGCATAAACATTATCAAGGGTACAAAAGGACGTAGGATACCGTTCATCCAGAGCGAAAGCAACAGCATATGACAACAAATATATCATATATTTGTTGTCATATGCTGTTGCCCTGGTATTCTTACAATTAAATAATCAAATTGTTAATTAATCATTTTATTTTATAAATTTAATTATTATTAATTAATTATTAAATAAATTAAGGCAAACAAAAACAAGGCGTGCTTGGTGGTAAGCTGTAATCAGTGTCTATGAACTCTTGTATTATGAGAGTCACTCTCTTCTTAGATACCCTATCCTCACTCTATGGAGCTCCTTCGAACCTACTTACTAGCAAACGGAATAGAATACAATTTATTAATATCTTATCTTCACATTAGCACATCACAGGGTCATAATGTGTACAAGTTATAGACATTGGTGTCTGTGGTAGGTAAAACCTGTATTACAGATCACCAGATCACGGTAATAATATCTATCATTACAGTGACCAGGCCATGCCTCCGCCCGACAAAATATATGACCATATTTATATATGACCATAATATCACAAGAATAAATTAATTAATAAGCTGCTAGTGTGATGTATGTGTGTGTCTAATCTATAATTAAAATAACAAATTAATAAATTAAAACCCCAATATTAATTTAAAACGACAAACAACCGCCGACCATTTCAAATCTGGTGCATTTTCTAAAAGATCCGTTACCCGTAAGTCGATATTATTATTGCCTATGGAAAGAGCATTAATTTTTAAACAGATAGGTAGATAAAACATTTTTTTAAATTTGCGCCCTCGATTTAATCAGAAAGTTAATGTGAATGTACCCTTAAAACGAAGTACTTAAGTACATTGCCCAAAAAGACAACCACTTATTTTAATTTTCTTATGTATACAGTCTCCAAGAAAGGTAGCGCAAACAGTTTACTTCGTGTTTCCTTTCTTCACTTTCATATATTTTAACTCAAAACTTTGCGATGATTTATGTTCTGAAGTTAGTAGAACGATATAATTTTAAGAAGTGATTGATGGGGGTACGGAGGGTTAACTTAGCAGTATAACAGTTTAACTAACATAATAAAAAGTGATTCATAATAACATGTTACTAACATGCTACTTTCTTGTTTTTAAGTCGCTTTTTTGATGAAATAAATGTCATGATCGTCATGGTTGTAGATGGAATCGCAGGCAAGACCAGCTGACGTTGGAGGTTTGGTTGCCGCGTTGTTGCTTGCGGCAATAGGTCTCTGGTTCTATTCGGAACGACTTTGATCACTATGCCTCCAACGATTCTACACGGAAATTAAAAAAATGATTTCTGCGCCAAACAACGGGCACAAAGAACATCGAGACCCGGTACAACTATTTGTGAATCACACGATTTTATGTCGCGTGTGGGAATCAAACCCACAACACCCGGCGTGGCATAGTGGCGAGGCGACCACTTAAACCATTGCACCGCCCATGCAGTTAAAATTGTATTATCAGGAGAAGTTATTGCTACATGAAAAGGCCCATACCATGGATACCTCGTCATTTGCGATTGCCTAGCCATAACGGGATTGATTTAAACTTCAGACAGTTTTTTTTCTTATACTCAGATGGTTGTCCTAAGGTGTACTGTGTGTCCAATAAATATACGTTTGTATTTATAACCACGGCTCAAGAAAAAAAATTATAAATACGTGTGCGTCTCGGGACGCCTGACGCTGTGGGTTAGAGTGAGAGAGGAGGCGCTTGCCTACCGCTGCTGTATGCGTGAGAGAAAGGGAAGCCAGACAGACTGGCGCCGTAACGCGTTACGTAACGAAGCGGTTTACCCACCCATAAAAAGGTTTCACTTCGAAAATCCTAATGCAGTTGATGATGTTTCATAGAGGGAAATAAACCGAAACTTATTTGTATATTTAGAGGACGTTACTTCTCATCTTGGGTATACAATGGTGAATTTGCACCAATTCTATGAAGGGAAGTTGCGTTGACTCTGGCAATGAGAGTGCATTGTTTTTTTTTTTCTTTTTTAAAAGACAACTTCCGCATTAGGAATTACTCCTGTGTCGCGGGGGACTTCACAAACATAGAAACAACGGACACAAAGAACACCCAGACTCAGGTGGGAATCGAACCCACGACCTATAAGCATAGCGGTCAGGGTCACTAACCACTAGACCGACAGGCCAGTCAAAGTGTTTGTTAAGACTGCCTTAGTTTTTGTTTAAGAAGTATGTCATATTGGGAAGTTTATTCATACCTAATGACTAACATGAGGACAATATAAACGTTACAAGTACAACAACAAAAGAACAATACTACTTGAAAGGATGATGCCCATTCATGGTTTCACTTTTAGACGTTCGCGTCATTATTTAAAATGTAAAAAAAAATTATTGATTTTAATGTGACTTTTCGACCCTAAATCTCTTCTATAGAACTTGGGGTTTTAAATTAAATCTTACAAGGACTAAAACTTGAATCAATGACCGTTTCCATTTTAAGTGAAATGTTGCAGTTATATAAAATAAACCATTAATGGTTGAATTCAAATAAACATCGTTTTAAAATAAAATGGTTAAATAATAATGTACGTGATAATAATTCATAATGTCACATTAAAATATATTGCAGTTTAGTAATCATATTATTTCGTGTACGTAGTTGTAGTTTATGTAGTGAACTTATACTTCAGTGTTAGTTTTGCTTTAATTTATACAAGGTATCCCTGTCAAAAACATGATGCCACAAACATTATTAAAAAAAAAACTCTAACGTCACTGTAAGAATATTTTCTCGTTGTTGTTATTTTTTAACCTAATATTGGCGTTTAATTTCTCAATAACCCGAAGTTATGTTACAATATATGTTTTTAGTTCGGATAATACTCAGTGCAGGCTTAATAATGCAGTTTAAACATATTTGACGCAGCATAAAAAAGTGTGAAACTGATTTTCATACTGAAATGGGCAATCGTCTTTCTCAACTTCATATTTTAATAATGTGCCTTTTGTGTAAACATTAAGACATCTAAAAAATAACAACACAATTTTGAAGGCAATTTAGAAAGACAAAGAGAGTTGATGACAGTGGTCTGGTAGCCGGAACAAACGATGAATAAATTATGAATCACTTCCGCGTTAAACAAGAAAATATGAACAAAATTTATCATTCAAATTGTGTCATGTTAATATAATGAGAACAATTCCAATATCGAGAATAATTTCAACTGGGAAATGTTATTAACTATAATGTTGATGAGGATTTTTTTGTGCATTACTGAGGATGTGTGTAAGAAAAAGCAGTAACAGAAGGAATAAAAAACTTTAGAAAAAAAATTAAACCAACGAAAAGAAATAAAAAGCAAAAAATAAATAAACCTAAGTCTTGAGTATTCGCTTCGCTTATTTACATAAACTATCAAATCCCACTAATATTATAAATGTGAAAGTTTGGATGGATGGACTGACGGATGGATGTTTGTTGTTACTCTTTCACGCAAAAACCACTGAACCGATTGCGATAAAACTTGGTATGTAAATAGCTGGAGACCTGTATTAACGCATAGGCTACTTTTTATCCCGATATTCCCACTGTATCGGGACTTACGCGGGTGAAACCGCGGGGTGCTGCTAGTTTTATATAAACTAATTTTGATTCGGCGCCAAACAACAAACTGATTAATTATCTTAAATGGAATGGCTCTACGTAGGTATTTATTCATTTTATTATTTGGCGCCGACTCAAAAATATCCTATCTAACAAAAAATAATCATCAAAATGGGTTCATAAATAACGGAGTGATACATAATGATACATAAAAAAATATACATACGGTCGAATTGAGAACCTCCTTTTTTTCGTCTGTTAAAAATCATGTCAATTATGATTTAGATCTTTCATGATACTTTTTTAAAGTATTCATCAATAAAAAAATATATCTATAATATAACTAGCAAGCCACCCCGGCTTCGCACGGGTACAAATTATACCTTCCTCATGAATTACTCTGTCTATTAGTGAAAACCACATGAAAATCCGTTGTAAGTGGAGCAGTGACCATAAACGCGACTGTAGTAAATAATATTATTAAAGGGCCGTCGGTAATTCGGTGGAGGTGTCGACCTCATTGCTACCTAAGCTTGCTTATTACTTAAGTCGCTAATTTTCGTTCTTTGCAGGGCGTCCCCGCTGGGAATTTCCTCTTTTAAGAAAATGCCTACTGTACAACAACCGACCCCCCTTTCTACGTAGCTTTACTAACCCTAGTAAAAACCCCAACCAGTAAAAAACAAACACGAAAAGTCGGAATAACTTAGTGTTGTTTTAAACCCTGACGCAAAAACGAAAGGTGTTATACGTTTAAGATGTGAATCTCTGTGTCTGTGTGGCTTCTGTGGCATCGTAGCTCCTAAACGTATGGACCGATGCTGATCTAGATTTTTTGTTTGAAAGATCGAGAGTGTCCAAAATCTGTTCAGCCGTTCGAAGATTGTCAGCTCTTTTCTAATGTTGCAGGAATTTTTGAGATTTTAGTGTTTTAAATTTTTAATTTATGGGTGTTTTGCTAGTGCGTAGGCTTACTATAGCTCCATGAGAGGAGAGATAGGCTTGACAACACACAAATGGTACCGCTCGTGTAGCCAGTCTTAATTGGCACCGCCAACCGCATTCTATCAGACGCGTCATGGGCTTGTTTATGCACTTAGGACGAACTAATATTTATTTAAGCTTTCGCGTCTAAACTACTTAACCGATCTTCAAATTTTGCATATCCGATACAGGGGTACGGTAAAGGACATGGGGTTTTACCTTTTGCCTTATCTTTCATCCAGAAAAAAGTATTGTACTTTAATGATACCTTAAATGCCAAAATCTACATTAACGCAAACGAAGCCGCGGGAATAGCTAGGTGTATATAAAAACAAGAAATTTCATTCAAATGTTTTTACTTCAGTAGGCTGTCTACATTTCATTTGCATAATCCAAACAAAGGAACTGCCACTTTTAGGAAGTCGAGATGGAAAACAACAGACTCCGCAAACATTTCAATGAATTCTTCAGTATATAATTAATTATGGCTTCAACAAAAACCCGCTTGGAGAACGTCGGTACAAATCATTGTGGGTTCATTAATTTTATTCTCATAATGAAGAGAGTTTCACAATATGACTGGTTTACTGTACTTCTTTAATAAGTTGAAGCCACACAATTTATTTACGTAATGATTTATTAACATAACATATTATGGAATAAAATGTTCTATTTTTTCTAATAACAATATACCGATATTAAGTTTTAATTCCACGTTGCGGATCTTATTCGAACATGAAATTTTAGCAATCCTATACACCAGCAGGAATACACCATCAGAACTGGTTAAACATGGGCTTCTGTGTCATGAAGATGCCTCATCTGTCCACCTTCAGCAAAAACCTGCTCTGCCTTGCCCTGCCAAGAACTAGCGAAGTCGTCCTCCGCGCCTTTTTCTAACTAAGTTGGGGTCGGCTTTCATTCTAACTACGAAACGGCCGAACTTCGATATTTTACGTGAAGCGACTACCATCAGACCTCCACAACCCAAGTACAGGTTTTCGGCCTTTTTTGGGCTCCAACTAACCATAACGAATGCCATAGTTGTTCGTATGGCAACCGGGACCGACGGCTTAACGTGCTCTCCGAGGCACGGAGTATGGATGGATGGATGGATGTTTGTTACTCTTTCACGCAAAAACTACTGAACCGATTGCGATGAAACTTGGTATGTAGATAGCTGGAGATCTGGATTAACACATAGGCTACTTTTTATTCCGATATTCCCACGGGATCGGGACTTACGCGGGTGAAACCGCGGGGCGCAGCTAGTAAATCATAAATGTGAAAATTGGTGCCTAGTTCAATATTAAGAATATGCGTGGTTATCTACAACAGAATTGAGATCTAAATGGGTGTGGCTTTGCTAGGTTTTATCAGTAAACCAAACTTTTAGAAGAGTAATATATGTTGACCTTACAATATAATAACAGTAACTTGCGTATAATATAAAGTGAACTCAGTTGTAAATCATAAACATTAATTTGTAAATATATTTAGTTAAAACTGTACTCTGATATATGTAATCTGTTATCTGTTCAACAAATAAGTAGGTGGTAAACAAGTTATTGACAAGAAAGAGAGAACTTTTTTTTATCAACCAGAAAGGTTACATAAAAACCTTCCTTTTCTGTCATTCTTAAAATGTGACGTATAAAACCTTTACTCAATTAAGCATTCGAATGTAAACTATATACGAGCTTAGTTTACTCCTGGGCTAGCGCCGAACTTGTTCATCGATAAGTACCAAAAGTCTGGCTTTGAATTTTAAAACTAGGTCTGGTAAGTACTTACGGCAAGTTGCATGGAAACCAATGTTTTTCTATCTAGACGGTTTATGAAAAGAAAACAATTGAAATCATTTTACAAAACTTCTGTTTTTTCTTTTCAGAAAGCAACATTAAAACATATATTTACTTTGTATTAAAGCAGCGGTAGCGTAATGGCTTAGGCGTCGGACTTACGATCATGTGGTTACGGGTTCTATCCCACCCAATGCACTACTGACGTGATCCCAGTCTTAAAACAAGCATTTAGCTTAGCTGGAGGTATTAACAAGAATACCAGTTATGTGTGACCTACTTTACTAGTATTCTTTAAAAAAAAACGAAAAATGTGTAAATTACTTGTGTTTCAAGAAATGCTAATTCTGTTTTTCCACTTCGTACACAATACACTATTAATTCATAATTATTAATTATCGTGCAGAATTTAAACAAGTAAATGGTAGCAAAGATTTAATAAAAATTCTAAATCAAGAAGGGCCTTATATATATTATTGCTCTTTTAAGTTGTCGTAACGACATTTCACTGCACTTTTATCTTCTATTTGCACATTGTTATTCCCTTTTAAGACAGAATAATTGATTGATAATAAAAACTATCCTCTGACTGTAGATAATGTTTGATCATGTCATGAAGTAGTCGTGCGTTTAGCTATTAATTTTTTTATGGTATAGGGGGCAAACGTGCAGGCGGGTCACCTGATGGTAAGTGACTACCGCCGCCCATCGGCACCTGCAACTCAAGAGTCACAAGTGCGTTGCAAGCCTTTAAACCTTAAGGTTCCCTTTCCCTTTCCTCTAGTCCCGACTAGGGGAAGAGGGGGAAAAGGGAACCTCACTTACTCGGCGAAAAGCAATACAAGCATTGCTTCACTGCCGGTTTTCTGTGAGGCCGTGATATCACTCCCGTCGAACCGGCCCATACTTTCTTTTTTATTTTTTTATTTAAAGACTTACAATATTTATTTATTATTCATTAATCTGGTCAAACCATATCATGATGAGTCCGACCATTTCATGAAATACGAATATTTTATGAAATGGTCGGACACATCATGAAGTGATTAATTTTAAGATCTGGCCACGACATGTAAATAGCGTTCCAGTTACTCGTTAGGCAATTGTTCTTCGGTGGTGTGAAGTTTCCAGAGCAACAATGAACTATCTAATTCAGTAAGTTTTCTTTGTTTTAGATGTTCGAGTGGGAAGTCATGCAGGATTTCAGTCCCGAGCTCGAAAATTACTGTCTCAAAGTTTTATTATAACACGTAGAGAAATTTGCAACTGTGTGATCTCTTGTAGCAAAGTTGTGACATATGATGTTCAGGCTTTGTTCACTTTAAATAACTAAGATGGCTTAAAATATACACACGACTAGGTTAATGATATTTTAATTCAATTCAATTTCTTTATTTGCGAGAATGGGTAGGTACAAGGGTGTTATAATTATACAAAGTTTCTCCATCTTCCACCTATTACGGTATGCAAATATTAACAATGGTATTTTGTTTATGTCATGCAGTTAAAAATTTCTTACCCTAAAATTAATTTAAAATGTCAGAAGTAAAAACACAGTCAGAAAACAACTAATAAATAGTTAAATTATATGCTTAAATTATGTACCTAAACTAGTCATGTCACCACGATATAAATTTACTTAAAATTATAGTCATAAATTCATTCAAAGTTAATATTCTTATCGTCTAAATATTCTTTAACAGTATAGTATGCCTTGTGAATCAATATGTTTTTCAGGTTTTGCTTAAATAAATCTATTTCTTCTATCTTACACAGTTCAATCGGTAACTTATTATATATTCTTGATACCATACAATAAACACTTTTATTTAAGAGGGCGGTTTTATTGGGAATTGTTCGTATTTTAAAAGATGCTTAGTAGCATATGGCTTAAAAAAATTAAAATAATACAAAGAAAATGTATTTAAGAAGTAGTTGTAATCGTTCAGAGCTTTATTCTCAGTAAGTTTAAGTAAGTCTAAAATATTATAGATTTTAAGATAGTTATCAAGTTAATAAAATGGCACAAAGCCATTCACAAAACTTTTGTCCGAAAAGCCATTAACTCCAGTACAACACAGTTCAAGATTCCATTATTTTCAAATGAACTTTAAATATTTAAGTTTTCTTATTTTAAGTTTGAAATGCAATCTAGTGTATAATTCTAGAACAGCGTATTTATAAATTTACTGTCTAATAAACTAATAATAACTGTTAGGTATTGCACAGCGCCATCTACACATAGTTAAAAGTATTTACCTTTTATGAACTCGTATATACTTGAAGACTCTCAGATAAACAAACGCATACAAATGATTCGATTCCTGCTTAGTAGTCTAGTTACAATTTGTTTTTTATTCAACAGTGCCCGTCTGATGGTAAGTGGTTAAGGGGGCCTATAAATAAACGCAGCATAACTGGTGTCAGCTGGGTTTTGACAACCTATCCCCTTCGCTAATAGAGCTTTGGTTACCATCGTACAATAAAAGGTTATCTATATTTGAGTTTAAAAAAAGTTAAAATAAATTACATAGTTGGCTACAAATTCCAACTTATGATTAAACAGAAGATTTATTTAGGGGTGGTCCACAACACCGCGTCATGATGTCATCAATGTAGAACGGTGCGATGTCGCGTCGCGGCACGTTGACGTGACGTTTTTGTTTTTATGTTACTGTGTCGTAAAAAACGTCATGGCACGTCACGATGACGTTACACGTTGTAGTGTCTTGTCAAATTCCGCTACAATTTTCACTCACAAAGCTGTGATATAGCAGTCTCTAGATATGAAACATCAATTGAACGAGCGCAAAGTAGCCACGTGCCGCTTCCGAAGACGTCCGACGTGACGCGACAACGAACGCACCGTTCCATGTTGACGACATCATGACGTGGTGTTGTGGACAAGCCCGTATTATTATTATTCGTTCAGGTGCCTAATGCTACCTCGACCATTTCTGGTGTTTTGTAGCGCACTCTTGCTTCAAAGTTCACTGCTGAGACTTATGGCTTCGAGAAACCTCCAGATCCTATCAGCAGTGATTGTTTGTATTTCCTGCGGTTGCATGATGTGCAACCCTAGGTTAATACTTCGATGCCGCATTAGTGGGCCATAAGAGCATAGAATATGCATTGCAGTTTCTTCTGCCTCTTGACGGAATCTGCATATTGTGTTCTCGCCGAACTTTAGGTTAAACACATGTTTGAAGGAATAAGGTCTTTATCTATATGCTGGTGAATAAAACACTTGCGATACGTCTACATTGATAGGATATTTTATTTATACTAAAACATAATACATTGAGTAGTAACTAGTGGACTGTATGAATGTATTTGAATGAGTGAGTGCAGTATGTCTGTGAGTGTGAAAGGTTTGCTATCGGTTTGCAATAAGACTCTTTTAGTTAGACACACACGTTTGTTCAGTTTGCAGGACAAGCCCTTACTCACTCCATGTAACAACAACAACACACACAGAGACCTGGTGTCCTGAAACACAGGCCTAGAGCTTACTTTGACACCGATAATTACTTATGATCACAATATTAATTCTTGTTATAATATTATAACGTTAAACCTTTACGTTAATACATATGTATTAACGTAAAGGTAGTAAACGTATGTATATAAGGTAAGGTAAAAAATTATATATTATAGTAACGATAGACTATATTAATAGCCATATAATCCGATTTCATTTGACTTACAATAATATCAGCACTTTCTCTAGCCTCTGTTATTTATATACAACGATTATAAATATCTTGAATCTTTAGATACAAACTGTGTAAACTAAGCACAAAGTGACCAGCGAGGTTCGTGAACAGATAAGAAATTCACAAGTAACTTGGCTTATCTAGCAGCCGCAGTCACGTTCAGCGACAGTAGTGGACATCATAAATAACCCACCCTGTATAAACTATCTCTCGCTCAGTTAATGTTCATGTAGCTAAGACAAGAGGAGATATCAACAACACAGTGACGTTTTTTAAAACTCTTTTATTCCCCTTACTAGTAACTATGTAAACGAATCATTAACTTCTAATTGTCGTATCTAAATGAAACTTTGTAAGTATGTTAATGTGTTTCGGATGGCAATACTATAATTCCACTCATGATGGCTACTAGGAAACCCCTCGAGTTTAGGTTTTTTTTTTCTGGTATTGGTTTGCTTTGTTTCATCCAAATAACTTCAAATACCAAAGTTTTTACTATCCCTAATTTTCTTCTCCAGGTAAGCCAAATCTTGTAGCGTAAGGTTTCATAAGATCGGTTTTTATAGTTAGTTAATACCATGCATGTGTGCATAATTGCAAAAATAAATGATGATGACTGGCCTGTTGGTCTAGTGGTTAGTGACCCTGACTGCTAAGCCAGAGGTCGTGGGTTCGATTCCCACCCAGGACAAATAATTGTGTGATGAGCATGATCATTTGTTCAGCGTCTGGGTGTAATTTATCTATAATATGTATGTATTTAGAAATATACAAGTATGTTTATCAGCAGTCTGGTTACCATAGTACAGGCTCTGCCTAGTTTGGGATCAGACGGCCGTGTGTGAGGCGTGTGAAGTTATTATTATTATTATTATTATTTTTGTTATTTTGTTTATCTCCCTTGATAAAAGGGGCATGATAGTCTAATTACACGGGCCATAGCCAAGTGCAATTAGGATTTAAGTGATGGTGTATGTGGAAGAGATTGATGATGTGGTGAGGAATTTACGAGTAAGTCGGCAGGTATTTAGTAAAACTGCTTTCTGAATTATGTGAAGTGTGTGTTGCGGTATTTCCAAGATGTCAAGGCTGCGTTGAAGACTTTTGGGTATGATCCCAATTGAAGAAATGACTATTGGAACTATGTGGATGGTTTCTGCTCGCCACTGCCGTTTCAACTCTATTGCTAGATCTTGATACTTAGTGAGTTTCTCAGCTATAGTGGATTGGACGTTATGGGAGTTCGGTACTGCTACATCGATGAGATATACAATTTTGTTTAATTTGTCGTGAAGTGTAATGTCTGGTCTATTGAAGTGAATTGTCTTATCAGTTATTATAGTTCGGTCCCAGTATACTTTGTGGCTTTGGTTTTCTAGTACTGTTTCCGGATTGTATTTGTAATAGGGTCTCTTTTTGTCTATAAAATTATATTTTTGAGCAAGATGTTGGTGTACTATAGCAGCTACTTGGTCATGTCGATGTTTGTAATCAGTTTGTACCAGAGATTTGCAAGCAGAAGTTATATGTTGAATAGTTTCGGGGCAGGTATGGCAGTGTCTGCATGCATCCGAGGGGAGATTCGGTGCGTGTCTTATATACTTCTGATAATTTCGGGTATCTATGACTTGATCTTGAATTGCAATCATGAAAGCTTCTGTCTCAGGAAATAGGTCTCCACGCCTCAGCCATTCGTTCGATGCAACCTTGTCAACATGTGATAGCTGCAGATCCTTTCGATGTCTTCCATGTAAGGATTTCTGCTGCCATTGGGCAATCTTTTCTTCAAACTCAATTATATGTTCATTGCATTGCGGGTTTTGGTCTATTAAATTAAGTGGGGTAAAGCGTCTGTCTGCAAGTGTTATAATTTCGTGGAGTATAGAGAGTTGTGATCGTTGGTGGAAGTACTGTCTGAGTGATGTGATTTGTTTGTTATGTAGATTGCCGACATCTATTATGCCTCGTCCGCCTTCTTCCCTCGGTAGGGTCATCCTTTGCACACAGGATCTAGGGTGGTGTTTTCTGTGAGCTGTTAATGTTGTATTTATGGTGCGCTGTAGGTTTGTAAGTTCACTTTTGGGCCAGTTTATTATGCCGAAGGAATACGTTAATAAGGGGATTGCGTAGCTATTGATCGCTTTAATTAAGTTGCGAGAATTGAGTTGAGAACGGAATAAAGAATTAAGTCTGTGTTTGAATTTTCGTTTAAGGGTATCTTTCGTTTCCTTCTGATTAATTTGTCTGGCTTGTTGAAATCCTAAATATTTATATGAAGTGTGAGGTTTTAGAGGTTCAATTGTTTCTCCTGACTGTAATGTGTAGCTGTTTGAGGTAATTTTTCCATTTATAACAGAAAATGTTTTACACTTATCAATCCCGAACTCCATGTGTATATCGTTTGAAAAAGTTTGTGTGATATCTGCTAGAAGATGCAATGACTGTGTACTATTTCCATATAATTTTATATCGTCCATAAACATTAGATGTGTAAGATTTGTTTGTTTGTGTGGTGTCGTGATAGTGTAACCTAGATTGGATTTGTTCAATATATTGGAAAGGGGGTTGAGAGCTAGGCAAAACCATAGCGGGCTAAGTGCATCACCTTGAAATATTCCTCGTCGTATCGGGATTTTAGGTGTTTCTGTACTAGAGTGTCCTATGTTGTTTAGTGTCGTGGTCCAGTGTTGCATTGAGTTTTCAAGGAATTTTATTATTTTGGGATGAATTTTATAGAGATGGAGTATATGAAGAAGCCAGCTGTGTGGGACGGAATCAAATGCTTTTTTATAGTCTATGTACATGGTGCTGATGTTTTTCTTTGTCGAGATAGCTAGTTTCATTGCTACTAAGTCTATTACTAACTGTTCTTTGCAGCCTTGACTACTTTTTCGACATCCTTTCTGTTCTTCTGCAAGTATGTTATTTTCGCTAACATGTTGATGAATAAGTTCCGCTATGCATGCTGTAAGTATTTTGTAAATTGTTTGTAAACATGTAATAGGGCGATATTTGGCTGGATTCTGGTGATCTGTGTCTTTTGGGATCATGTAGGTGAGTCCTTCGGTAATATAATGTGGCATTGCGTCTGGTGTCTGAATAAAGTTATTGATAAAATTATGTAGGAAAGGGTGAGTAGATGTGAATTTCTTATACCAGTAGTTGTGTATACGATCGCTGCCAGGTGCTTTCCAATTGTGAAGTTTTTTCAGTACGTTTGCGAATATTTCTATAGGTATTTGTTCAAAATTCATATTATTAATAGAGTCTATTTGATCAGTTGCATAGGTGTCTGTCTGAAGCCATTCAGCTTCTGAGTTATGGAGTACAGGCTTTGACCAAATATTGGACCAGAAGTTATGTAGTTCATTGACAGGGGTTGATACTGGATCTTGCACGTTTCCGTGGGTGTGTTGTTTTGTGTTTAAAGTTAAGTTTCTGTAAAAATGTTTTTCGTTGTTAATAAATTGGTTGTTTTGTGTTTTTCTCAGTGTACAGGAAAGGTATCTTTTTAATCTGCTTGAAGCCGCATTCAGTTTTTGTTTAAGAGTGTCAAGAAAATGCTCATTGCTTAAATTAGGTTCTTCATGTTGTGAGTGTGTTTGGTGTTTATGTTTTATTTTTTCAACTAATCGTTTCACTCTTTCGCTTCTGTTTCCTTTAGCATATTCTGTCAGCCTTCCAATATCTTTCCTTAAATCTTGTATCTTTTTTTCTAGTCTTTTCTGCCAAGGAGGTATTTTTGTTTGGTTTTGAGTAGAAGAAGTAAAAGTGTCTTTAATTTTAGTTCCATTACAGGTAGCTGCCGTATAGGCAGCGCAGTAAATAATGGTTTGTGTAATTAAAAAATCTTGTTCGATTGAGATATGGCGTGGTAGTATTGCGGTGTTAATAAAGTGCACGATTTGTGTTAGTTTTTTAGATGCTTTTTGTTTTGGTATGTAGGGTCGAGTGGTAGGATTAGTATTTCGGAATTTAACTATTGCAATTTTGAATTGTTCTTCGATTTTATTTGGTTCATGGTGCTCTGTTCTCTGGAATTGTTGAAGGGATTGAGCATTTATTGTTGATCCTTGATTTTGAGTTGTTATTATTATTATTATTATTAATTATACATTTCAGGTATGCATCAAACTCACTTATTACATTATTTAATCGTGCCATGCTTCGGCACCTATGGACCGGCTCGACCGGACTGATACTACGGCCTCACAGAAAACCGGCAATGAAGCAATGTTTGCATTGCTTTTCGGCGAGTGAGTGAGGTTACCGGAGGCTCTAACCCTTTCCTCCCCCCTCTCCCTTTCTTCCACCCTTCCCTTACTCCCACCTTAAAGGCCGGCAACGCACTTGAGACTCTTGAGTTACAGGTGCCCATGGGCGGCAGTCATCATTTACCATCAGGTGACCCGTCTGCTCGTTTGTCCCCTATACCATTAAAAACAAAAAAGATACAAAATTAATTCAAGTTGTTGAAGTCGCAACAGATGACAAGCGATGCTTGATTAAAAGCAATTATTACAACAGATACAATTTTTGTTTGTATTAGCACACCCCTAGGGATCATTAATTGATTCTAGCAATCTACTTCAGTCTTTCTACGTCAGGCTGTCTCCTATAACTGCGGTAGACCATTGACACTAAACCGTAAACAGTTCACAACGTAACAGTTCATTCCTGTTAAGTCATTAAGGACTTGTGGTCTCATTAGTGAACTTTTGTTTGTCCGGTTAATGAGAACACAGTGTTCCAACTAACAAAAAATGTATAGTTATATTAAACAATTCTAGAAAGATAAGATTTATTGTAATTATAACCAACTTGAATATGAATAAACAGTTATTTAGACTGAATTGAATAAAAATTAAGGTACTTAAATGAAATGAAATTCTCAGAAATAGTTTTCGCCAAACTGTTTTTTTAGTAATAAAGATGCTATAAATTTTAAAATGATGTAATTTTGTGATCACCAATGAATGTATACTTTAAAGATTGTCCTCTTTGTATCAACACACTTCCTGTCAAGCCTAAAATATATAAAAAATTAAGGAAGCTGGAAAGATACTGTCTCGATTAACAAGGCTTGTAGCTTTTAGCGCCTATTCAAGACTGTTACTTTCGTAGCGGTATAGATTCAAGGCGCTGCGCATTTGCTAGATTTAACTGGCGCTAGGTGCTACGCAGTCATTGTATCGATTGGTATCGATAGAATGTACATCTATTTATATGTAATTTATTGGAATGGAAAGTAAGTTTATGTGAAATTAACGTATATTATGCGTATTTCAAACATTCTTTTACTATTTGAAAGGTTCATTATTCCAGATGGATAAAGACTGTATTATCAGTACATATTATAAAACAAAGTCCCCCGCCGCGTCTGTCTGTTCGCGATAAACTGAAAAACTACTGAACGGATTTTCATGCAGTTTTCACCAATAGAGTGATTCATGAGGAAGGTTTAGGTGTATAATTTGAAAAGATTTTATGTAAATTGATTGAAATATGTTGATGATTGTTGAAGATGTCTCTGCTACAAGTCCGAAGCCGGGGTGGGTTGCTAGTGATAGATAAATCAACCCGTTTGATGTTCACACGTTCCGTGATTTATAAATAAATTAAACTGTTACTAAGTAATTTAAAAGGGTCAATCACATCGACATACCTAATCAAAATCTGGATGAACAATTTAGGCCAATTAATAATAATCGCAAAATTAATTCTTCTTCGGCACCTTAAGGTAACCCTCATTCTCATTTATATTAATGAATCATAAGACGCCGCCAGTTTGGCGTGTCATCTCTTTTAGTCCTAATTAATGACTTTTTGAGTGGCCTTAGCTTAAATTACATTGTCTCAATCTTATTAGACGACGCGACGTAATTAACAATTTATTACGTTGTAGGTGTACGGGCCATCGCCACAAATAATTTGATTCTACTTCGATGCTTTAAGAACTAATGTGTTAAGAATAGGCTCTTCTTATATATATTGTTGAAGTTACAAGTAAATAAACAAGTCTGGTCTATTATGAATATAATTATTATTATCAGATGACAGCCTTCCGGACCTATAGGAATCATTGCTATTGGCATAGCATTTAGTCATTTTCTGTCTATCTATTTATGAAGTTTATTTATTTCAGAATTAAAAAAGCGCGTGAGGCGTCCTCCGGACACCCAGTTGGAAGGAAGTTCCTTTCGCTGTATATATGTGCAATCTGTGAAAGTTGCCCGAACTAATATACGGATAATTAGTATATAGGATATTACAGTACTATCGCGCAGAATCCACAGATGGCGTAAAAATAAAATAAATTAACTCACGGTTAGTATTTTTTGTTGCGCTAACACTTTTTTCCGGCTAGCCGGTAGGTGCAATAAGGAACTTTGTTGCAAAATTGTCTAATATTAATATGCTTACTATAAAATGTTGTTAGTTACCTAATTAAGTGACAATCAGATCTGACCACTTTGTGCGGTAGAAGAACTCTGCGTTGCAAGACTTGCATTTTTTTACATGAAATGTTATTTTTATACTAATATTTTAAAATTATAGAATTTGACTGTGTGTATGGACATGTTAATATAAAGTATATTTTTGAGTGAGGTAGCCTGCTTATTAAGAAGATTGAATAGCAATGCAAAGCAGTAATGATATAACAGCTCGATACAACATATAAAAAGAAAATAGTAGAGTGTGAAACTGCGGTTCTCAGCAATTCCACTTACGTGACTTCATTCTTTCTCCTTATAAATCAAAAGTGTGTTAAAGCGCCCGCGTGCGGATATAATACCAAACGTATGTATGCAACGAGCTGTGTAGTGTCTTTTACTGCTCTATATCATTCTTTGTCACAACTTGTGCACTTCTGTAAAGTTATATCTGTGTCTTTGTGTTGATAACCATAATTCCTGTCCCCACTACCTGTAGATTTCCTCGTTCTAAATAATTGTGACGTTTGTGTGCTGTTCGGTTAGTAAAATTGTTTTTAGTTGCTCCCACCTATTCGTCATTGCTCTGTACAAAATTTGTCCGGTCTTTATGCAATATATTTTATTTAAAAAATATATACGTAGGTACGGGATTCATTTCTTTACAACTCCGTTCGCCATAATACTCATCATTCCTTTTTTCGACATTTTTTTTATTTAAAAAATAAACGACAAAAATAACTTTATATCCTGGGATATTGATAAACCATCTGTAGATACAATCCACGATTGACTTGTTAGTAATCGAGGATCAAAGCGATTAGGATGGTAACGAATGAATTAATGAGTGAACGTACAATTTAAACAAACAACATGGCTTGAAGCCATGGAAAGCCCGTCTGAAAAGCGAAATGCGTGAAATAAATATTAATTTAAGAACATACTCGTCTTTTTCCTTACCTACCGTCTATACCTTACGTTGTTTCAGGTAACTTTGTACGTACTTAAAATTATGTATCGAGTGATATTAACATCAATAACATCCACACGTACGAAGATAGATCGTTCTATTTGCGATCCTTATTTCATTCTTGTTTTAAGCTTTATTATGAAAAGTACATTGAAGTACGTTTCAAATGTTAGAGGCTGTCAGGCATTAAACCAAATTTGGTTTAATACCTACCAGATTTCGAACGAACAAAGAGATTTTATGGTCAGAGATTTTGTGAGGATAATTGGTTCCTAAAATAACGGAATCATTGTACAAAGTGCGCTTCTAACTAATTCATACGGTACGGGGTAAAATGAATTCAGCTAACAAATCACACCAATAGTGGATTTAATGCCGCTGGGAGTATTCGTGCATTCGTTAATTTCAACTGCAGATATTTGCACTTTAATAACTCAATAGGAAGAATTTATCGCTATTCATTATTATTTAAATCTAACTTATTATTTAGACTTTCCTTCAAGATATACGATGTGATTTTAAGCCTACGGAGATAATTCAGTGATTCTGAAATAAGAATCTTACTTTGAAAAGTCTGAGTATAACTAATTTCTTCGTAAACCAGACGAATCAGTTCTTCTAATGATGGACTTTCTTATTTATTGCGCTAGGCAGATCTACCTCGACCAACTACTGTAGCATTGTATTTCAGACATTTTTTTTTTATGGTATAAGGGGCAAACGTGCAGACGGGTCACCTGATAGTAAATTACTACCGCCACCCATGGGCACCTGTAACTCTAGACTCACAAGTGCGTTGCCGCCCTTTATGGTGGGAGTAGGAGAAGAGGGGGATAGGGGGAAGAGTAGGAAGAGGGGAGGGGGGAGATAGGAAGGACGGGAATAAGGGATATTGAAAAAAATACGTAGAAATCATCAGTATTATACCTTCAAAATTCTAGTATCAAAATTCTAGTTTCTTCTAAAAGGTCTGTTTTCTGTGTAAACCAATTACTGTAAGTAAATTTATTGGAAGTAACTCGTAAAGGAAATTGTTTACCTTATTACTCGAATTAATTACGTATATAAACTGAAATAAGGATCTTAACCTTAACAGCTTTTAAAAAAGGTTTTTAAACGCAAGACTACAAGTTAAGAGTACATATCCAATGTACATAGGACTATTGAATAAGACGTTTATCAAATTCCACTTTAATTTTGGTATCATATATATATATTTGGTATAACGTGGGAGAGCCATGCTTCGGCACGTATGGGCCGACTCGACTCCACTCGATACCACGGCCTCACAGAAAATCGGCAGTGAAGCAATGCTTACATTGCATTTCGCCGCGTGAGTGAGGTAACCGTAGGCCCTAACCCTTACCTCTCCCTTATTCCCGTCTTTCCCCTTCCCCCCCCTCCCCCTCTCCTGCTACTCCCACCTTAAAGGGCGGCAACGCACTTGTGACTCTCGGCTTACAGGTGCCCATGGGCGGCGGTAGTCATTTACCATCAGGTGACCCGTCTGCTCGTTTGCCCCCTATGTCATAAAAAAAACCATTTATTTTCTTTCTAATCACCGCAATTCTGTTATTATAAGCCTCGTTATATGTTTTGTTTTCTTTATACTTGTGTTATAAAGAAAACAAAAAAAATAAAAAAAACAAATGCGTTCATCGATTAAAAAATAGCTGATAATCTACGAACAGGAGAAATTATTTTCTTGGATTACAGCTAAGAACATTCTCGATCAAGTAACCTTTCAAAATAAATAAACCAAATCAAAATCGGTTCATCCGTTTAGGAGCTATGATGCCACGGATAGACACACAGACACAGGTTAAACTAACTACTAAACTTATAACTCTCCTCCTTTTTGTGTTGGGGTTTAAAAATGTTCTTAAATACGCATTAGTCGTTTTCATATTCAAATAATATACATTTTATTCCATACGGCACTTTTTATAGCGTGAAGCCATTTCGAATAGCTAAAGTTCAAGTAAAAAAAGTTCAACGTTTACAGTTTTTATTATAAAACCTTTTCAAAGAACTCTCCACCGGCATGTGTACAAAGTTTCAAGCGTCCAAACCTATTTTTAAAACGATTTTCAAGCCCACTTCAGATATCTCTTTTGCGGCGTGCTCGAACGCTGTTAGCGCTTTTTCCGGCGATGACAGCTTGCCTACCTACCGACCCTTTGGATTTTATTTTTATTTTTTTGAATTATAGGTGTGCAGTCCAATTAGTCAATCGTTATGGGCGTTAAGTGCACGGATGTGTTGTTAGGCCAGTGTCTGACCAATAGTTGTTAACGTTAGGTTAGAACCAATTAAGCCCCAATCGAAATAGCTTTAACTATTTCGTCTATTTAAAATAATTGATACACATCAATTACCGAAGCATTTTTTTTTTATTTTTTTTTAAAAGACAACTCCTGCATTAGGAATTACTCCTGTGTCGCGGGAGACTTTACAAACATACAAACAACGGACACAAAGAACACCCAGACTCGGATTGGAATTGAACCCACGACCTATGGCATAGCAGTCAGGGTCACTAACCACTAGGCCAACAGGCCAGTTGACGGTCTTGTCAAATGTTTGAAAATACGGTTAATGTTTTGTTTCATGCTGTGAACAGTAAAATAGCGGTAACTGGCTTGCAGTTTTTGTCCAACAATCTTACTTCATTAAAATAGTATATGTATATTTGTAAATATATAATTATATTATATTGCGAACGTGTCATGTACAAGCGTGAACGTATAATTTGCATAATGCTGTCAGCACACGCCGTTCAATGCGTATTTTAAACGCAAAATGTTACAACGCGACTGTGAACGCTGATACGACAAAAATGTAAAACAGGCAAACCGCGATAAATTACAGTATAAAATTTTACTCTTGTAAATGCTAATACCATATGATGTGAGGTGTATTGTTTTATTTTAGAATTTAATTTAAATTATCGTTACAAAAATGCTTATACCAAAAGTTTTATATAGGGTACATTAACATTAAATGCTTAATGGATTACAAAAAATCCATTATAATTCATTTATATGTGTTAAAAAATTATTTTTAAAAATAATGCATAGAGTATTACTTACCTTGTACAACAACTGCATTGACTTATATTGAAGGGATTACATTCTTTTCAAAACTGTAGAAAAGTATCTTGTTTTTCTAATTTTGTTTTCAGATGTGATTGGCTATTTTTTCTTTATGTATGTAATACAAAGTGACAAATAAATGTCATAACTCAAATTTAAGGAATATTTCATTTGCAGCTAAACACAATTTATTTTACCAGGCTAGCATTTTTAGTTTCCCAGATTTTCGGGTACTTTTATTTCACCCGGATACGTATCTTTATGTAACCCTGATACGTATCTTTATGTGACCCGTATACGTATCTTTATGTGACCCGTATACGTATCTTTATGTGACCCGTATACGTATCTTTATGTAACCCGGATACGTACCTTTATGTGACCCGGATACATACCTTTATGTGACCTGAGTTCATTGCTCTCGGTACAAAATAATTGCAATAAAAGCTTGTCGTCCAAAGCGAAAATGGCAATGAAAATCACTGTTGCCATATCGTCAAGAGCCACTTAATAAAACATGTGGGCGACCCTTAAGGACAATGTTTAGAGAAGCCATTGTAGTCACTGGACTTTATTATAACAAGATGCTCCGCTAACTGTTAAGAAGAGGGAACAATGGTGCTACAAATTTGTTGTCCATTAAGAAAACGGTGGGGAAGACAAAGCGCTGCGTTAAACAGTTTTCACAAAGTAAGTTATGCTTTCTTCTACCTATATTCCATTGAAACAATAATGGTCATTCTCTATTTATATGGTTTTTAAAAAGTTGATGTTGCAGTTTGTTTGTAAGTGTTAAAAATGTGCAATTTTTTTAAATATCCCAGTACATAGCATTTCTATATCATCAGTTCGGACATTAGTAACCTATTTTTTGTCTCAATGTTTGCTATAACATCATCATATTATTATAATCTTTGTGGCGTAGTAATCGAGCATGTGATTTCAACGTCAAGAGTTGACTCTATTCTTGCTCACTGTAAATATTTATATGCTTATGTATATAAGTATATCTTGCTGATTGTTATTGCAATGGTGTTTCATCTATTTATTATATGCATAAATGTATCTATCAGAGTGCTAGAGTCGATCATATAAGCCATGATTTTGTTTGTAGTGTTAAATAATTATTAAAAAAATGAGGTACGGTATTATTTTAAACCTTATTCTCATTCAAACATGCTTTGGATGATGATTGATGATTTGATGTCCAACGTATATAACGGAATCATTCACCAACCTCGAGACGTTCGATTAACTTGTAAATTTGCAAAGACCGATGTCAATTCCACTGGCCTACTACAATGACTGGCCCGTTGGTCTAGTGGTTAGTGACCCTGACTGCTATGCCATAGGTCGTGGGTTCGATTCTCACCCGAGTCTGGGTGTTCTTTATGTCCGTTGTTTGTATGTTTGTAAAGTTCCCCGCGAGACAGGAGTAATTCCTAATGCGGGAGTTATCTTTTAAAAAAAGAAAAAAAAAAAGAATACCAGACTAAAAAAATACTTATATTGCAAACCGAACTAAAGTGTTTTTTTTTCTATTTCTTTTTACTATAATTTATTTAATTGTTAAACCAAAACATTAAAGTAAAATGATATGATATTAATCGTGGGAGAGCCATGCTTCGGCACGTATGGGCCGGCTAGACCGGAGTGGTACCACGACCTCACAGAAAACCGGCAGTGAAGCAGTGCTTGCATTGCTTTTCACCGAGCGAGTGAGGTTCCCGGAGGCCCTAACCCTTCCCACCTCTCCTCCCCCTCTCCCCTCTACCATCTTTCCCCTACTCCTACCTTAAAGACCGGTAACGCACTTATGACTCTTGAGTTGCAGGTGCCCATGGGCGGCGGTAATATAACAATAACAAACTGACATCATAAGTTGTTATTTCATACGAGTTTCTAAATATCGCACCGTTTTGTCGTTTCATAAAGAAAAACTGATCTGAATTAACAGATCAACTAGCGTATTGCTAACATTGAATTACAAGCAAATTATTTACTGCTCTTGAAGTCGTTTACTATCAAGAACCCACTCTCAAAAACCCTAATTTGAATAAAAAACCATTACGACAGAATTGAAAAATATAAGAAAAGTTTTAAATAACCATTTTCTATAATGTCTTGCTATTATGGCCTTTATCTGGAGCTTGGACGTATTAGGCTTCTGTTATCAATACTTATGACGCCGTACCTGAATTTGATATACGCGTGATTTTTCTTTCGTTCGTTTAATTTGTTCTTATTTAAAACATAAAAACTGCAATTTTTTTATTGATCCAAATATGATACTGGTTTAGGTGGATAAACTGTCAAGTTTATTTCCAACTTAAATCTTTTCAAAGTTCTTGACCAGTATTTGCACAATGTGAGAGCAGCAATAGAAGAGCATAAAAAAGAGGTTATTTGCTCCAATTGAATAATATCTTCCAGCGTGTTCTTAAGAATTAATTGGGGAAACATACAGTACTGTAGTAATCAAAATGGAATTGTGTTAGATAATTATATAATCGACACGAGAACTCTCATAGCGTGATGCAGGATTAGTACTTACTCCGTAGTTCAGCTCATATTCGCTAGATGATGTCACCACACAGTAATTGCAAATTATTAGAAAAATAGGCTTCATTAAAGGATTTAATTTCTAGTATTGTATTGTATTAGTTCAGCAAAGTAATGAATTAGTCACTTTAACAAATAGAAACTCAATAGAAGTTTACTGAGAACCAAAACAGAAATTGTGATTTAATATAATTTTTGCACAAGACAATTTCTTAGATCAGATTTAGTAGGGGGAAAAGTTTAAAATCTTTGCTATAACTTTCAACAGATCGACTAATTAAGTAACTCGAAGTGACAGAAAGTTTCAATACGAACATAGTTTTCATTTCTCTAGTAAGGAGCATTTCTCGAGGCAGTGGAGGAGGCCCTTTCTATCAGTAGGGAAATATGTAATGTTAACAGTGAAGATCGATCAAATATACTATTGTTAGAAGGAAGAATCTAAATTCCACGAAGGTATAAGATTAGAGCGCGCCCGGGTATAACTCTCTTTTGACCGTGGTTGTTCGAGGTAGCAACATCGCTCAAGAACAAGGATTTGTATTTATTTTTGATTATTTAATTTGTTATAGTTGTGCAATTATTGTTGGTGAGTCGTAAGCAATCTCTTGGTATTGGTTTTGTACCTTGTACTCATTAAATTATCGTTACAAGTTAAGTGTTTTGTTAAGATAAATAAGCCTATGAGTCACCTCGTGTGACGTGTTATATTTTTTTATAATTTCCGCTCCTGATTCCTAACACTATATGTATTTGATCGGCGAAAAAAAATGGCACTTAACTAAACTGTGCTTACTGTAAGCACAGTTTAGTTAGTGCCATTGAGCTACTTGTATCAGACGCTTCGCGCCCGCGCTACAGTGTGACCTTTCAGGTGTAATCGAAAAATGTTAAAAATATGCTTTATAGGTACAAAAATGCAAGAAATGTCGTACTTTCGATAAGCATGATATTTTTATCATAGATTAATTTTTTTTTAGTATTATAATCGCACTGTAACAAGCGATAATTTAAAAAGTTCGTTATTTTTTAACTACGTAGCTGCGTACCTATCCTTTTCACTCTCGCGAACGTGCGAGTGGAATACGTATCACGAGTCCAAAGGTCATCATACACGGTAACGGCATGGCTCCAACCCAGCAATAAAGTTGTCATTAAAATCTGAGCATTAATACGTGGTCGTATAACATATTTCATAATGTTAATATGAAAAAGCCGACGTCGGGCAGTAAGCGCGTATTGACATTATGAAATGTACTATACAACCACGTTTTAAAGCTCAGATTTGAATGACAACTTAATTGCTGGGGTAGAGCCGTGACGGTATAGTGTGTGATGAGCTTTATACGCTTCGGTGTGGTAAACTGGTAAGTGATAAACTCTAGACGCTAAACATTCAGTTTTTGTATCAAACTATTACAACGTATGTTCCCACAAACATTTATTGCATGGTCTCGTTTATTATTACGATGGCATATTAAATGCATGCACGTAAAGTAATGTGGAGTGTTGACTGGCCCGTTGGTCTAGTGGTTAGTGACCCTGACTGCTAAGCCAGAGATGTTTGCCATTGCCACCTAAATCATAAAATGCATTTTAATTTACGCGCATAACCAATTTTTTATCAATATTTAAATAATAACAAATAAGTAAATTTAACTATTTCAATTTCCTCAAATGAATTGCGTAAGAGAGTATAATATAAAATAGAAAATTGAATAATTGTCTACAGAACAATAAAACACAAATAAGATATCAGACAGGGAATATTCATCAATATTAACATTGAAAAAGTTGCTGGATATTGGCTACCTCAATATAATTAATTAATAGAAAAGCCCGAAGACAGTAAAAGTAATCCCGGCGCGCCTCGAGGGACATGGATGAAATTGAGTGACATATTAAAAATATCCAGCGTTATGTCAACGTGGTTCGAAACACTGAGGTTAAAGAATTGGAATTGCGTTCAGTGGTTTTATTAGTAATATTTACTCAGTAAGTATGTAGTTAGACATGTCATTACTAGCAGCTTTGATGATCTCGTATTGAAAGTTTTATTTTACAACAATTATCGCACGCACTCATTCTTTGTTCTTTTTATATTCATCTGCGCGACGGCTATACACACTCTCTCCTTCCCTCTCTTCATTAATTAATTCCATAGCTTTCATTCTACCAAATGATATCTTATCAGAGATAATAATTTAAGACAGCCGACGCCAGCGTTTTTTCCAAAATCCAAAATGATTTCAATTTTAATTATGACGGTAGACCTGTAACCTGTTTTCCTTACGTAACGACATTGATACGCTCCGCTTGCTATAAGTACGCAGTATCTTCTTCTTAATTTAACCCATTAACGCCCGCCGTACTATAAATAGTACACAACTTTAAGTTACGATAAAAGTTACATAATGAGTATTTTTACTCTGGCAACAATTGCAATCGGTCAACAAAGGTCCATGCATTAGGTGTTTAGATGAATCGGAACGTAATTATAAAATTATATGAGGGTAATTTGCGATTTCGTGTCAGTGATTTTTTCGTATCACCCGGTGAGTACTTATTTATTTTTTATGTAGGGATTATGTTACACAAAATGTCAAAAAGGTTTTTTTTTCTAATCTATAACATCATATCCTAATATAAAATACATAAAAAAATTAATTTCAAGTTCAAGAAAGTTTTTCATACTATAACACCCAAAGTGCTACTGTACTATCTTTAGTACAATGGGCGCTTGACATGTAATATAAGACAATACAATGAAGACATTTTTATTAGAATGTTAAGCTATTTGTTCATAGTTTTTACACGTGAAACTTGTTTTCTTTTTTCAATAAAATGACCCTTTATTTATGGGTTTTCAGGCGACAAGTGGAAATCACTATAAAATTATAGAATGGCTAACAGACTTACTTACACATGAGAAAAAACTATTTTGGTTTACAAGAAGTTTAACACGACATTATTAGCCAGGATAGTGACGATAATGCTACTTACGACGTGATTATGCGGCCATCTAATTCAGAACAATGTCTGGATTGGGTGGCAGCAATTTAGTTATCCTCGCCACCTGCCTCTTCATCGGTGACAACTCACCGATGAAGAGGAAGGTGGCAACGATAACTTATATCAAAATGAATTACCTCAAGATGTTCCTGGTAATGTAGAAGTTGTTACTCGCAGATCCCCTGAACCATGAACCCCTCACTCCATTTGTGTTATCATCTTCTCAAAATGTGCCAAAAAGAAGAAGAATTGATGAATTGCCAACTTGGAGAAAGTGTTTGCCTGTATACTCCGTTTCTCGGTTTACTACAGAACAAGTATATTGATTCCGAGGCTACCACCGACCCTCTTGGCTCTCGCGTTGTAAAGACTTTTGCTGAAGAAAGGGCCAACAAAACCTGAAGAACACGTAGTCTACGTTAACAACTTTTTTACCAATTACGACCTGCTTGTCGACCTAAAGAGGCTTGGTTACAGAGCTACTGGAACCTTACGTGAAAACAGAACCAAACGGTGTCCTTTGAATACATCTAAGGATAAGCTCAAAAAGCCTAGAGCTGAACATGACCACAGATTCGATATGACATAAGAAATTTTATTGGTTAGATGATAAGACAATGTGTGTATGACTGAATCAAATTTTGATACTTTAGAACCATTGGGAAAAGTCAAAAGATAGTATTCCACGAGAAAACAAAATACGAAACGAGTAGACGTAGACATACCGCTAGTGTTCCAGTTATAATAAGGGGATGGGCTGGATTAGATGGATCAGTCTATAAGACTTTACCGAATTGGGGTGAAAGGAAAAAAGTGATGGTGGGTCTTGTTCACTTATTATGATGGACATGACTATTGCAAATTCATGGAGATTGCACTCCATAGCAAACCCAGATGGTCATATGGATCAGCTAGCATTCCGCAGACATATAGCACGCACGTATTTGAGCCATAAAAGTAGGCAGTCTTCTTCTAGATTTGGTGAAGAAGAAAGAAGAAATAATAGTCATAATCCGGAAAAAACTACCAAACCAACTTAGATGTACTGTGTGTTCCAATAGAGTCAAAACAGCTTATCGCAAGTAGCTGAAAAGGCTGTGCCTGGATAGCGGATGATTTGCTCAATATCACTCCTAAGCGCCCATTGTACTAAACTAAGTACACCCCTAAAAACCTAACTTCTGATTTTGTTTTTGGTTTTCTTTCTTTTTAGTGTTATTATGGAAGTATTTTATAACGAAAATAAATAATGGTTATGTGAAATTTACCGCGATTTTCATTTGGGCGTAATGGGTTAATATAAATTAAAAACTGCTAGATTTCTAAGAATTAATAGCTACGATAAAGTTTAAGGCGTCAATATATATAAAGACTTGTTAGTCACAGCTTGGATAGCGGCCCCTTTTCTTATCCTTCATTAAAATCAGAATACTAGCACGGCTCCCGTGTGCGATCAACGACAAATCGAGTCGATAATTATTACCGCTAATAGCTCAGCTCAATTCAGCACATTTCGAAGCTTAATGAAATGAAAATATTTTGAAATTGATATTCCAATCCTTGCGGATTGTTATAGGCTATTTTATAATCACGATACGACCCTTAAAAGCGTTTGGAACTGCGGCGAACTGCAATTTTTTTAATAAAGGTGGTTTTGATATTATATGATTTAAGTCCGCCCTTACGAACTGCAAAACTTTAAACATTACTCATAAAAAAACTCTTTCAAGTAATATTATATATTTATTTTATTAGCATACATCGTCGACCTATGTACATATTTTACATTGAGCAAATTTTATTCCTGAAACTGGAGTGAATCTAAAGAATTTAAATTCAGAACACTCTGCTTTTGAGCTATGCTACCCTCTGAATTTTTTCTTTGACTTTTAGAGTTGGAGTTTTTTGCTAATTTTTTTTCACGTTGAAGTAGAAAACTCTCCAACTGAAGCTATTTATATGATTCCAATTTCCTGTGTGCACTGAATACGTATATGACATATTAGGTTAAAAATAGCAAGGCCAATCGTAACGTACGGTGCTGCCGTCTGGTGCCGTAAAGTAAGCCAAACGACTACCTCAAGCAAATTAGACAGCCTATAACGTACGGCTTGTTTAATAGCCACTGGTGCGCTGTCGTCGACGCCAGGGGAAGCTCTAAATGCACTACTAAGCCTGACCCCGCTCAGCATCTATGTGCAAAAAGAAGCTAGCATATACAGAATATGTACACAAACGAAACCAAAGTGGCAATCACGAACACTAAACTCACTAAAAGAGTCGGTTTTCGGAATAAAAGCTCTAAACATGCCAGCGGATGACATGCAAACAGAGATTGACTTCGTGAGAAGGTACACAGTAGACATACCACAGAGGGATACATGGCTGGAAGGCCTCCAATCCAACAAAAATGGTAGTCACGAGTGGTACACCGATGGGTCTAAAAAAGGCCCTGATGTAGGGTGTGGAATTTACGGAGAGAGGCCAAAATTCAGATGGAGCGCCAATCTGGGAGTACAGGCCTCCGTCTTTCAGGCTGAGCTCTTTGCATTAAATAGATGCGTGGAGATCAACCTTGAGAGAAGAGTAAAAAATCAACACATCTACATCAACTTAGACAGCCAAGCGGCGCTATTGTGACACTATACAATTTTGAGACTAGCTCAAAGCTAATACAAAATTGCAAAGAAAACCTGAACATACTGGGGCAATCAAACGAAATTACATTAAGATGGGTACCAGGCCACTCAGGAATCGATGGCAGCGAAAAAGCCGATGAACTCGCTGAAGCCGGTGCAGCCAACCGACCATTCTGCGGCATCAGCAAACAGCGAGCATATTCAATCATAAACGCCCAATATGCATCACTGGCTATTAAGAGATGGAAGACCACGACTGGTCTAAGACACTCTAAAGCCTTTATAAAGGGCTATGATAATAAAGTATCCAAAGAACTTTTAGAGCTCAAAAGATACAAAACCTGTGCAGTAACAAGAGTCCTAACCGGATACTGCAAACTGAACAAATATATGTTCACCCTAAAATTGGGCGAGAACATAACATGCACATTCTGTCAAGAGGCAGAGGAAACTGCAATGCATATTCTATGCTCTTGTGGCCCACTAATGCGGCACCGAAGTATTAACCTAGGGTTGCACATCATGCAACCGCAGGCAATACAAACAGTCACTGCTGAAAGGATCTGGAGGTTTCTCGAAGCCATAAGTCTGAGCAGTGAGCTGTAAAGTAAAAAGTGTGCTACAAAAGACCAGAAATGGTCGACGTGGCACTAAGCACTCAAACAATAATAATAAATATTAGGTTAAAATCACATTTATTAAAAAAATTAAATGAGAGGTTTTGGTTTATAGGTGGAATAGAGGATTTGTTAAAATAAAGTGCCATTGGCGTTAACATGCTTAGCTTTGTGAAGTAAGTATAAGTAAAGAACGTGTAAGTATAATTGAGACAAGGCTTTCTCACCTTTATCCAAATTTAAACGTTATTTAATGTCGAAGATCGTTCGATTCGACCGTTTCTTTTTCTTTTCTTATAGCAAAGTAAGGCACATTTTGTTTATATGTAGAGTAAAAATGTACTTTTACATATCTTAGCAAATATTTTGGTAAAACGACCACCGTAGCCAATGAACGATTGTTACACCAGAGGGTAGTACGCCAGAACTGGTAGGTTGCCAATTACTTTAATTTCCTTTTTTAAGACCTCTACTAAAGTCAGTCGGATAAACCATGGCAAGGAAGTTATTGCGCTAGAAAATACCTGAAAAAGTCAAAACTACCTTATCCCGGAAATTAATAACTCCACATATTGGTTGTATAAACACCATACCAAACCACCGCTGCAATGGAACAATATACATGTAATTTATAGTTGCTCAAGATTTCTTTAAAGTTAATTTAATACCTATACTAATCAAATTAATATCTAGTTAACAAATAATATTAGTAGATCTTGTGGCCTGAATATAAATCTTCAAAAACCTGTCTTGCCTAACTCTAAGTGATTGAATGCCTCTGTTTTCAGTATTGCCAGATACACAATACTAAAACTTTAAGGAAATACTTTTAAAGTTACGACGATTTTACTTCCGAACAATTATAATTGAATTTCTACTGAAGGCAGTTAAACGTCTGGTGATAGACAGTTTAATAATTCTTAACTGTGTTATAAAGAATTAATTGACTTAAACTCCATTGCTCTTATAAAGTTGATGTAAATTTTGTTTCAAAGTTTCTGACTCTTATCTTGAAGACGATTAATCTGGAGTTATGGTCGTGCGTTTTCATCATATAATTTGTCTTTATTAACATCAATACAGCTCGTAACTCTATTTAAATGTAAAAAAGACATTTAGATAATTATGTTAGCCTGCTCACCTTTTTAAATTGGTGGGAAAATATAGGTATTTAATTTGTTTTTGAAGGACATCCTTCGCTACCGGCCCCTTTTTGTGCCATGGGACTAAGTAAACTTATTACCTTTTAGTGCACACGGTGAATTGGAATGATATAAAATAGCTTCAGTTGGAGAGTTTCCTACTAGAACGTGAAAAAAAAATGTGAAAAAAACTCCAACTTAAAAGTCAAAGAAAAAATTCGGAGGGTAGCCTAGCTCAAAAGCAGAGTCTTCTGAATTTAAATTTTTTAGATTCACTCCAGTTTTAGGAACAAAATTCGCTCAATGTAAAATATGTATATAGGTCGACTGTGTATGTTAATAAAATAAATATAATATAATGTTACTTGAAAGAGTTTTTTTAAGAGAAATGTTTAAAGTTTTGCAGTTCGTAAGTGCAGACTAAAATCATGTAATCTGTTAGCTAACTAACGAGAACAAGTCAAAGTACACAACTGCTGTTTCTGCAAAGTTCTTATTTTGTTTAGTATAAAGTATAAAGAATTTTGCAATTTCAACCGTTGGTTCGTAACCAGCCAAGTAAGTTCACGTCACCTCGTCACGTTTTTAGAATTTTAAATTTCCAATTTCTTGTCTTGCAACCAGAGTAAGCGATGTTTAAAACAAATTATTGTCTATTAACTTTTATCTATCTGGCTTTGATTTTCACAAGAAACGTGTTACTTCTTTTTCTTATTTTATTCAAAGTATATAACGCCTGTATATAATTGCATTCTATTGATTTAGCGGGAGTGCACGATTTCTTGTAGTCTTATCAGATTGCAATAACAGATTTAGATGAAATGATGGCTACTTGTCAATTCTTTCTATCCAAATCTAACCTGGTTTTGCATAAAATTGCACATTGCATAAAAATGTAACTTAAAATTCTGGCGTAGTGCCAGAAAGCGCCAAGATCAACTCTTCTGCTGACAGTTCTAGTAGCCTTTACGCAAGTATAGTTGTTGAGATAAAGCTTTTCTTTTACTAGTAAGAGCTAAGAACTACTAGTAAGGTGTATAATTATAGATATACAGTTTTGACTCACATAGCACATGCGTGTGTGAGTATTCAGCGGTTTCATAAATGTTATTGCCCGTAATTACAAAGTTAGGTAAAAAGTTCTGAAAGTAATATGCTGCAGGTGCTGGGTGCTGCTCACCTCTAGAAGAAAAGATGTTTCGTTTTAGAAACTTATCTCATGTATACAAAGGTAACCTTTATCATAGTTGATTTTTAACTTGACTTTCTGCAGGCGGCTTTAATGCAATCCACGGAAGAAAAATTTAGTTCATTTTATATGCAATTTAAACCTCAGCGCTTGGTAAGGCGTTACCGGAAATAATTATTTTATGGATTGTAAATAAAGAATTTATTCGCGAAGAGCCACTGAGTCACTGAGCCAACTGGTGGAACAGTTTGACAATTTATCGCTCGACTACGTGCGGTAGTGGCACAAATCCCATAAACACCAAACGTGAACGAGAGATAAGGCACGGAAAGTTCCGGTTTTCAGAGGTTTGAAAGCAATGACAATTTTATCGACTCTTTGATGTGCGGTTGTTGAGCTCTCGTAACCGTAACGTAATCTAAAAATTCTTCTTTGAGAAAAAGATGGTCATCAGTTATGTTTTAAGTCATTTTTGATGTAAGAGATTAAAATATAAAAGTGTCATTTTATTGGAGGGGGCGGTTTCGGTTTATATCTTATCGTAAGAAATGATACTTAGAATCATATAAAATAAATATTGGTTGCAATAAATAATTTCCATTGCAGTCACAAATAATTACTTGACGTGTATCGTTGATGAATTTTGTAATTACACAAGCCCTAACGTAAGCTCACCGATATTAGTTACTGCGGGCTTCTGATTTCAACTAATATAATTACACATTAAATCCCTTGAGTGTAATGTATCTGTCACCTGAAATGAAATCCTTTCAACAAATCTTTTTAAGCTCGTTAGCAGTATTACAATGTCCATACTTTCAGCAGAGATAACTCATCTCTCAATTTAAATATCGTCCGAGTAGAAAAGTTTGCAATTAAAATAAATTGAGACTGAAAACGTTCTCACCAAGTTCTGGAAATCATTTTACTATTTCGCTGAAACGAAGCGTTATTACGAGATTAATATTTAGAAAGTTTTATAGTTTTATACATAGTTCAAAACAAAAGTTGCTTGTGTACTAGTCATATACATTTTTTTTCTTAAATCGACTGATTGATCCTTCAACATTATATTATAATAATATAATAAACTCACAATACTTCCTTGTGGGTCCACAAGGAGACCTGTTAATATTATTTTATCTTTTGTCTTCTTATTCCGTTTGCTTTTCCACGAAACTTCTGAGATATTTAAATGAATAATGTATTATTATTTCTGTTCTGACGTCTGTCCTGCTTTATTACCGTTGATATTTAATGTCACTGTGATTTTTATAACTTTCTTGTAATGAGATGCCTCATTCCAAGTTATTATCTGGATGAAACGAAGTACATTAAAAAGTCGTTGCTCTCTTACGACTCTTAGTTGCTAGTTTTTTAATTAATATACTTTACTTTTGTTCACGTATTCTCTAATAACTGAATAATATAATTAATAGCTTAAAAAGATAAAAAATGGTCATCTTTTTCACTAATATACTGTACATGCATTTTCATCTGGAAGGGATTGGAAGTTTATTGAAACACAAGTTCCATTTTTATAAAAAAACAAGTATTGAGCTAAAACTTGAATTTGCAACCCATTTCCACGAAATTGAGTCGCTGTCCGTAACCATCCCAATCCAACAAAGATTACTTACTGACTTTGTATCCAATACCAATTTGTCAAGCTCCTTTGGACCAAAATTCGTTATGTATTTATAACAATTTCAGAGTAAAATATTACAATATAATAATATTATCAATAACTAGATAAAGACGCTGGATATCTCGGTGTTCCATTTTTGGAATGGCGGTTTCGGTGCCTTTTTCAGAATTGTAATAATTTTAGAAAGTGATTACAAAACAAATCTGCGGTAGATAGTTTTTAGGGTAAATTCCTGATCAAGTGCTGCCCGACTAATTAAGTACCACTACCGTATCATTTTACAGATTTTGAAACGCGCTCAACGCTCAAAAAAAATTACCCTTTCTACGAACGAATAAGACTTATGTGTTCAGCAAGTTTACCTACGTTTATTATTTATTGCACGTCCATGAGTTACAATGAGAGTAACATGTACATACAATTATTGCGTGGTACGATAATTTTTTTAACAAAGATTGATAAAACTAGAGATAAGCACATTCAAACAAACAGCAGAAGCGCTTTAATCAAGTAGCCTTATACGTCATCCATATTGTAAGCAAGAAACTGTACAGCCAATCACTCAGTTCATGAGTCAACAAATCCTCTTTATTTGGAATTTAGCCAAATCTTACATACATCACCACCCACATTTCTTGAGTAGACAGTAGTCGCTGATTCGGCTAATAAATAATGACATTTTTTTTTTGGAGTTTGACTAGAATGTTTTACTCATACAACTAAGTACATATATCATGCTGCACCGCCCACTTGCTCAATTTTGAACCCTTGATGCTCTTCATACGACTCATTAATTTAATTGCCTTAGAAATAGACATTTTTCACTGCAGCCACCTCCTCCCTTATATATAATGTTGTTGTGTAAAATTACATATTTAGATTTAGCTTATAATATCGTTTTGGGATAACCTGTAAAAATATTGTTAATGAGTTTAAATGAAGAAATCATTCGCCTGCTGATAATAGTTAGAAGTGCCTATAAATACTCCCAACATCTTCATGCTCACCCGCGCATTGCCAAAGCCATCCCCATTTCCATGCAGGTTTGACGACTTTACTCAAAGACAAGTGATCATACTGTGGTAAATACTGTTAAGCCATCTCATTCGTAATTTGGAGGTAGATATTTTCTGGGGGCACCTATGATTTAAATGTTATACTCATGTATTTAATTCTCGAAACCTACGTTTCATAATAAGTTAAATAAGGAATGTTGTGAATATATTCCCTCAATATATCTTCAAATTTTAACTCCAATCCATGTGACATTGGCACCAAGTGTATAAATCTATCATGCACTTGCTGTGTTCACATCGAATGAATAAATACGTGGAAGATTAATAAGTAATGTGGACATTGACCATGTGATCGATAGATGACATCAAATTTACTCGGATTTACAGTTTTGTTCAGATTCGAATCAGTGAGATCATTAAAATTTACCTTAGTGTTATAAAAGCTTAACATTACCAATAAAATAGTAAAGTTTAGCATGGTGTAATAATAATGCAGTGCATAATTCAGCCAAGCCTTTAGTTGTTGATATTACAAGAATTGTACAAAACAGATGTAAATGCAACCACCATCAAAAATTTCCGTAGTCCGTAGTAATAGGTAACGTACCTGGTTCTGAAAGTATTTAATGCAATTATCGAATGTAATAATTTTATTTGAATAGTTTTTGCTAATGTTAATACGGTCTTAAATTCACTGTGGTTATTATTCATTAATTGTAAACACAACATACACGTTTTTGCAATGAGCGACAATTTTTTTTCTGTCGGTCTAGGGTGGGAAAATTAAAATTTTTACATAAACAAGTGTAACATGCATTACTTTGTACCATTTTATTTTTATACAAAAGTCAATTGTTAGTTGATTTGTTTACAACGTTTTGCTTTGGCAATCGATAAGTTTATCGATTACAACTGGCATTCGTTCTTTTCAACTAATGTCACAGCACAAGCACAGCATTCGGACAGTCAGTCAACTGCCGGCAATCGAGAAGCTACAAACGTAACTGTTATGTTTTATAATATCAGTGTTTAACCGAATTATATTACTTTCATGGAGCTTATGCCTTTGATTTCGCTCTTTTCTTGCTATGTCCTTTCACAAGACCTGAATAAATAAGGTACTACGTAAGCATTCAAACGCCAGGGGAAGGGGGGGAGGGGTGCAGCTGCCGTCCCCTGCTGCCAAAATATATTTAATATCAAATCCAACTTACAGGATAAGACCACTTAAGGATGGCATGAATTTAACTTTTAACGAGGAAAACTTTCTCTATACACATATGAAGTGGACTTCCCCCGGGTGATAACTAAATATGTCATTGCAAGGAACTGGAACAACGTTGAAGCGTGTTCTTGTTTGTAAATGTTGATCATTATAAGCATAAACATTAAAGAAAATATTTCGTTGTGTTGCATTATGTTGCTGTACTCAACATTTATAACAAATGAAAATTTTAAATATTGCAAAATATATGAATAAACAATAAATGTATCACGGTTTTGTTACGGATTATTTGATTTTGTACAGTTGAACCATATCATAATACTAGCATGAGTAACCTACCATCAAAATACTTCAAAATTATAAACAATTCTGGTGTAACGGACGTGACGTGTGCCAGCCTAATAGTGGGGATATGTCAATTTAAACCATAGCCATTCAATTTATAATTCATTTGTTTGTGATTAAAGTACATAGTGGTAACTTTGATCGATTTTTATTTGCTCGTTTCACTCGAAAACAAATATTCGGTCAACAAAAACAAGTTTTATGTCCTTAAAAATCTTGGTGCTACCCATTTCCCTGTAAAGAAGGGAACCTCTAAAATTGGCAATATTTCACAACTAATGTTTCGCCGGTTCGTGCCGCGTCGCAACCGGCCAGCGTGTGGTGTTAAATGGCATTCAGACGTAAATCAAGCCACAGTCTTAGTGAATCTGGCCATATCGAGATTTTTAAATTGTGGCGTAATAGATCTGTTTAGTTGGAGATTTTCTAACAGGACCAGGCCGGACGTGTGTAAGACGATTAATCCCTATATTTTGGATGAGATTTTGGCGTTTAAGCATCGTGATTCTTATCTAAAACCGAACTGGTGTGTATCGGCATGCAAGTAACTGAAGCAGCTGGGCCAAAAATACAATCAGAAAAATAGACGTTAAATCTAAATAATAATAATTTGAGACATCTCCGTTTGATCTCAAACTATGCCTAGTTTACGATATGCCTATCGTCAGGACTTTATAACAAATATTTTGAAAAATGTTAAAATCACGAGCCTAATAATCTTTTACAAGCCATGTAGAAAGAATCTAGTTTTCTATTCAAAAATTTTAGCTGATTAACTGGTACAGTACCACTTTATCAAAAAAGTAAAGCTGTTTTTGCTTCTTAATTGTTTTCTTTAAAACTATAAAAATACAATAGTAATTTAAAAGTATGCGCCCAATAATCTATTACAAACCGTATAGAAATCCAATGTATGTATAACAATAATATTAATTTGTTTGGTCGATTTAGTAGAAAACTTTCCGAATATTTTTTCTAGATGTTCGTAGAGCTGACCTACATATATTGTCACCATTATCTTCGAAATCCTATTTACCTATTCACTGAATAATAATCGCATTCGATTATTATTCATTCGATTATTGTTAATTTTTTTTTATGAAATCAGCAAAATTTTGTTAATTCCCTCAGCATTGGAGCACAATCGTTGGAGTAGCCTGTTTCTGAGAAAGAGAGTAATTTAAAGTTTGCATGATACACATTTTGTTTAATGAATCTTCTTCCACAAAAGTATTCATATTTTTTTTTTTCTGTAAAGATACTTTGCGACAATGTGTATATTGTATTGCAAGCTAATTTTCCTTAAACATTATCGTATCACACTCCTACTGCGGTTGTCTAATCGTTTCGCGCTAATGAACAAATGAAATTAGTTTTGTCTCTCACATCCTGCGTTTTAATGTCATGTTAATTAATCAATTTTCCACTTTATAAACCTATTTGAACGTTACCCCGTTTCTCTAAAGTGCTTAATTTATTATAAGTTCTTTGGTGATGTTGCCATACTTTGAATATTAATAATGACAGTGGTTTCGTCTGTATCAAAGTTAGATTCCACTTTAGGGAGCTTTGTTGATGTTTGTTTGGTCTTATTGGTCGCATAGTCTAAATAATTATAAAAATATAAAAGCTTTCCTTTAAAGGAAGAGGTTATTTAATACAAAAAGATTTTTAAATCAGGCGGAAAATTGTTCCTGGCCATGAGCGAGATTGTCAAATTTGGGAGAAGGGGGAGGTGTTGGGTGAGAAGATGCACGAGTTAAGTGCACAGTAAGCAAATTACACTGGTGTCGTAAATCTTTATAAACCACAATTAACGCTTCAAGCTTACATTATGGCACATTATCGTATAGCTCAAAAAAGTGTGTCCGGGCTGTTAATTTCATTGCTAAAAAACAAAGAAAAGCAAACCCCTTCTCCCAAATTTGACAATCTCGCTCATGGGCAAGAACAATTTTCCGCCTGATTGTCATACAATGTCACACTGGGTTGACCCGAACCTCCCTTCCTCCCCTTAGCGTGTAACGTAAATCACAAAACATCAACTATAAATAATCGTGCAGTCGAAAAAAAGGAGTGGAGTCAATGCAATTGAATGTTCTGATCAAACCTCGAGGTCCCGGTGAACTTGGTTATTATAAATTCCATAAAAAAATCAAAATATTTATTTGATTGAAATATGGTAGATAAAAGCATGATAAACAAACCAATATTGCCCCAATTTTTAGTAGTTCAGGTGTTGGTATAGAAGAGAGTGACATCTTGTGGACGCATGTGTCAATAGACTGGGAAAATATTACTAAAACAGTAACAAATAAAGTATTATCAAACATTATGAGAGCTGATATGAAAATAGTGAGAAGAGCTTATGATTTATCGATTGAAAACTGTAATACCGTAACCGTTATTTTAGTGTTTTTATCATTAAGTAGACTATTCTAATTATTGTGATGATTTTTTATGATTGTAACTGATTTTTTTAGTTAATACTGTTCTATAATTTAAATATTTTTATATATTTTAAATAGGTAGATTAAACTAGGTTTTAGTAAGATTTTCTGAAGCTATATTAAACAATACAATATTCTTTATTGTACACTATAGAAAAAGTTACAACATAAAAGAGAAACATTGAATACTGGTACAATCGGCGGTTTTATCGCTAGTTGCGATTTCTTCCAGACAACCTTAAGATGGACAAATGTGATGGATTAGTGCATAGGGAAATTATAATATAGCTTATTGAAATAAAAAAATATTTCAGTGATTAGAATACTAATTTCGGTGAACACCAAATTTTTTAAATTAAATAATTTTGTAACGAAGCTCTCTTTCTTCTTTCTTTCTGCTACTATTAATATTACACTTTTATCTACTACTAATATTTAGGCTATTAAACCTTTTTTGTTTTTTTTTGTTCCTGTGGAAACTCCCTCGGGCCGTGTGTCGTGAATCGAACCGACTAAAACAACACCGTGTGCCATACTGCGCCTCAACTAGGAGGGATCTGGGAACTGCTTTTATTAAGACACCTGGACCCCTCCTAGCGCCTACCCGCTAGGCTATAAAACCTAAAATTGATATTTGCTATCAATTTAAGAAAAATATTGTACAAACCAGGTAAACCAAATAACGATATGGCTGACAATGACCACCATATAGAAGCTATTAAAACTAAGTATTTAATAATATCCCAGGTTAGCAAAAACCTTGATAGCTTTTGTCTGTTCAGAGCAAGCAAATTGACGGACTTTAACGGTCGACTTATGTTACTTGTTTTCGTTGTACGGATTTGCGGCGAGTGCTTTTCATCGTTAGTGATCTGTGAACATCGTTGAAATGAAATGCTGTTGAACACATGTGAGGTTCCGTTCCATTAGGTATGTTTACCATCGCTGCTTCGCTTTTACGAAGAAATTAGTATAATGGCTTTAAGTTTTAAATCGATTTAGGCATCGTAGTAAAAAGTGCAGTAGGACTTTTGTTTTTTAATGCTCTTTTTTAAAAACTATCAATAGCATTTTTAGGGTTCCGTTCCTCAAAAGGAAAAAGGGAGCCCTTATAGGATCACTTTGTTGTCCATCTGTGTGTCTGTCTGTCTGGCAAGACCATTTTTCTCAGAAACCCGTTGACGCATCATGTTAAAATTAATACCAAATACGTATGTCTGCGGTCCCTTAATGCTGTAAAAAAATCAAGTTCCTAAGTCAACACAATCAGAAGATACGGTCATTTAATTAGATTAGATTAGATTTGCCCAAATTTCAATTCGCAGGATAATCAAAACCTATATTTCCCATTGACCTAGAATCATGAAATTTGGTAAGAATCAAGGTCTGATAGCACAAATAAAGAAAAATCGTTAATATGTTTTTATCCTATTAATATTATTAACCTGAAAGTTTGTGAATATGGATGGATGAATGGATATTTGTTACTCTTTCACGCAAAAACTACTGAACCGATTGCGATGAAACTTGGTACGTAGATAGCTGGAGACTTGGATTAACATATAAGCTACTTTTTATCCCGATACTTACGCGGGTGAAACCGCGGGGCGCAGCTAGTATGACATAAAAAGTAGTTTTATAACTTATATTTTGCGGTTGGAAAGTTGACTTTGTCGTAAATCGATGTATGGGAGCGTATTTTTAGAACTACAAAGTTAAGTTTGTCTTTCTAAAAAGATGGACTGGCATCCCGAGATGGACTAACTATCTACATACAAGTTTGTTTTCTTAGCTGCTTTTCATAGCTAAGGACCACCGCAACGAAACTAACTTTCAAATGAAAAAACCGCATCGAAATCGGTCCATCCGTTTGAGAGCTACGATGCCACAGACAGACACATATACACACAGACATCGACGTCAAACTTATAACACCCCTCTTTTTGCGTCGGGGGTTAACGAACATTAACAGAATTACTGTGATTTCTCCAATTGACTGGTATGGCCACTCAGAAGGAAAGTGTGCAGTAGTTAACGTGATACTAAGGTGGTACGTCTAGATTCTGTCTATTAATCACGGTCTGTTTCGCGACTACATTTATTTAAAAGATGGGTTAATTCAGGTGATAGATTACACTCAGCACACGCTGGCGGTTTGCTCCGCCTGGGCGACGCAGCGTCGGGCTCTCACTGCAGTCATCGGAGGGAATCTCTCGCTACCGGCCATACGCTCCATGGCCGGTAGCGACAGGAATTTTACCGCGGTCGCGACCTTCTGTGATGACGTCATCTCGCAGAAGGAGGCGGCGGAAAGGGTCCGGGAGGACGATCTCCACTCGGACCTAATTCGCCGCCGGCGAACCGGGCGGCGAAGGCGCGCATACCAGCGCCTCATGCCGCCCTGAGTGTGGCCGCGGGTGGACGGGACGGGTTTTCCCCTCCACCCGCTGTAGTGGCCCCCCGCGAGGAGGCGGCGTCCGCGTGTGCCTGGACGTCGCTTAATTGAGAGGATTTTACCCGAAGGTGGTGCCCGCGCTTTAGCGGGCAAGCGCTAGGAGGATTCCGGATGTCGTAATAAAGCTGTTCCCGGATCCCTCCTACTTAAGGCGCAGTACGGCACACCGTGTGGTTTTAGTCAGTTCGATTCCGACACACCGCCCCGCCGAAAACTCCGGCGGGGTGACGGCCCGAGGGGGATTCCACACGAACAAAAAAAAAAAAAAATGTTGATAGATTACACTTGTCCAATTATGCCAATAACTTCCCTTTACTCTGAGATAGTGAAGCGTGTAATTGACACTCGACTACTGAGAGATCTTGAGGGATTCGAATTATTGAGCGACAGACGTTACGGTTTCCGCCACAGTGAGGCTCTAACCTTTAGCTTAGATGGCCAAAGTGTACAAATACAGTCCGAAGGATTACGCAGGAATGTTGCGAGTTTGTCAAATAGAAGTATTTGCCGTTATAGACGCATCTTGGAACCGAGGTGTGTACCTCAGTGTCGTACAAGGCTCCAAGTTATCCAGGATATTGTTCTTGTTGAATAAGTGTAGATTGTCAACTGGCCCGTGATATAGAAGTGGTTAGTGATCCTAACTGCTGAACCGGAGGTCGTGGGTTCAATTCCCACCCTGGAGAAATAGTTGTGTGATGAGCATGATAATTTGTTCTGTGTCTGGGTTTAATTTATCTATAATATGTATGTATTTATAAATACATAAGTATGTTTATCAGCAGTCTGGTTACCATAGTACTCTGCTCGGCTCTGCTAAGGTTTGAACCAGACAGTTCCAGGAATAATTACTAAGTGTGTTCGTGTAAGAGTGTAAAATTGGAAGAAAATATTAGACCTCAAGAGGCTGAGGCTACTTTTTTAGGAGTACATAAGGAGTGATTATTTCAAATTCGATTTTGACAGTTTCAAAGAAAATAATTACATACTAGTAGCTAGTCATTAGGAAGATAAGGCTAAGCTTGTGTAGGACATGTGTATAATTAAAGAGCCCATAGTCTGAACTAGTTTTTACTAGAGTAGTTTAGTGAGATAGTGCGTCAAAAGTACTTAGTTTAAACATGTTGCCTTAATACACGTGCCCTAACCAGACTAACAATTTTTAATATTTTATGACCCACGAATCGACAACTTACATCACTTTTCATAGTTGTAGGATGCAAAATAAAGTTAAACTGATGACATGTGTAGGATAAGACGTAGGTATCTATATATTAATACGTGAAGCGAAAACTTTGGATCCCTTTTTACGAAAATTGGGCGAACGGAGGAGTATGAAATTTCGCACACTTATAGTTTATACAGAGAAGAAGTGACGAATGCTAAAATTTTTGAACAATATTTGCTACAAAGTTAAAAAAAATGCAAAAACGGGCACATACAGCTATGAGTGTCCAGTATATATTTTGACCTGTCATGGTACTAAAGTCTATACAATGACAGGTCAAGTAATATTGGCCAATGAAATTAACCATGGTCGAAATTCGACCACCACGCGATCTTTAGTACGTATTATTACATATGAATTTTGTTTTCAAGAAACCTACCTATTTTTTAAGTAAGAGATTAATAATGTTGATTTATCTCCAACGCTCGTGTGCTATAAATTTGAAGCTGTACCTGAATTCGACAGAGGATGTTTACAAAAAGGAGCTTTCGTAAATAATGTACTGGAACAATTAGGTAGGCGGGCTCATAATATATCAAGGAACGAAATACGACTACACACTACAAACTGAAGGCTTAATATCTTTTACTCATTTGCGTAACAAAATAAGTTACTTTTATTAAATTCTATAAAGAGAGAGAAAACCTACACCTTAAACCTTTTTAAATAAGCCAATATGGTCAAGGGATCAGAACAGTGATTTTTTAGGACTATGAAGAATAAACCTCTGCAAACATTTTTCACTAAACTAATTCTTGCAGTTCCTACATTTATTTCCAAAGAGACGCAGTTTCGCATGAACTTTATACAGAGTTGTTACAGAAAAGTGTGATCAAATTTCGGAGCGTTATCATATAATATGTCTGTCCCTATGTTTTCTCGTAACTACTAAACGGGTGAACCGATTTTGATAAATGATATATCGTTAGATTCGTCTTTATTTATAAATTACTAGCAATTCGCCCCGGCTTCGCACGGGTACAAATTATACACCTAAACCTTCCTCATGAATCACTCTGTCTATTAGTGAAAACCGCATGAAAATCCGTTCAGTAGTTTTTCAATTTATCGCGACTTTGTTTTATAATATGTAGTGATAAAAAAATAAAATGCAAGATATATGTTTTAAAAAAAATTTGTTCTCCCAAATCTATCAAGTAGGGTATCAAACTGAAGGGTTTTAAAAGAAAATTACAAAAATATATACTATTAGTTAGTATTTTTAAAACAATCGGGTCTTTGAATTTTTTTACAGGTATTTTACGAACGTCGTATAATTAGTCGATGTTCGGGACTCGATATTATACAATAAATGCTTTACTCGATTCTTGAAATGCCTTAAATCTGTTTTTCTATAAAGGTGTGGAAACAATTGACCGGAAGGGTCTATAAAAACAAATCAAGCTGCCACTTCTGAGCACAATAAATCCCTCTATAACTCACCGACTGGGACTGTGCCTGAACCATATTTGTAAAGATTATGTTGTCAGTCTCATCCCTCGAACAATATCGATATTTTCGATCTCTCTCGAATCACAAAGTTCTGTTCTATATATATTTGTCTCGGAACTGGGGTTTATATTTGTTACCTCCTCATAAAATGTTACCTCTATATTACTCGTAGAATGCAATCAAGCATTACTTAACTTCTTACGAAATTTCCTGATGTTTTGTATTTTTTTTTATGTTTAAACAGGACACTTTAATAGCTATCTGTAGCCATATGTTTAACAAAAAAGTATTTCTCAGCATCACGTTGTACTTTTTATAGGCGTCTCTTGCGGTCGACGTTTGGCCACTCATGTGAGTACATCCTACTAATATTATAAACGTGAAAGTTTGTGAGGATGTATGGATGCATGTGTATATGTATGTTTGTGTGTATGTATGTTTGTTACTCTTTCACGCCGAAACTACTGAACCGATTGCGAATAAAACTTGGTATGTAGATAGCTGGAGATCTGAATTAACATATAGGCTACTTTTTATCCCGATATTCCCACGGGATCGGGACTTACGCGGGTGAAACCGCGGGACGCTGCTAGTATACAATATATATGCGTTTAAATACGGTAAAGGCCTATCTTAGAATGAATAACCTTGGGGTTCAACAATATTGAGCATTTGAACGAAGTCACATAATAATAAAGAAGAATTACACTCTTTAGATCTTTAAGAAAGCCACCATTTTATGTACCTAAACAACACGCCCTCAAATTAAATGGTATATACATAGGTACGTGCCGTACGATAACGTATATGGTATTTACCGTCACGCCCACAGAACTGAGAATAAGTAAGGAGTGCGATGTGCGTGCCGAAGCTATGAGCAGACGCTCATAGTTTCGGCAAATACGTGCAAACATTTCATACTCGCGTATACGCTTTCAACGGGGACCGCGTTATGTATCAGAAAATAAGTTAGTACTGCAGTGTGTCCAAAGTAAGGCCATCATTTCGTAATAGAGTCCAAAAACTTTTGTTTTTAAGTAATAAGTACTGAAAAAAATTCACAAAGCATTAATATGTAATTTAAAAGAAAAAACCGTTAAGATATATCTACTAAAACAGTTATAACTTGCGTATCATATTTAAGTACTAACTATATTGGAACTACGAGAGCACTCAATGGACTACATTGCTTACAGGAATATTGCTATACATTTTGAAATAAATTATTTGGTGAATGTTAAGACGCACACTCGTTGCTCTCTATTTAATTGATGTACGTCTGTCTAAGACGAAGCGGTTGGCAAGCATGTTTACGAAACGCTACCCTAAACGGATCAGCGTACCCTTACGCTGATCAGTATAAGGTAGCAGTTGTAGTATAGCGTATTTAGTGTAATCATAAATGCCTTTTAGGATTCATATTTAATAAATCCTCTGTGACGAATTAGCGTAGAGTTCTGTATGAGTGTAAAATAATGATTTTCATCTAAGCGTGTGCAACTGTGCAACACATGATTTGGAACAAAATTCATCTGATAACATTTCTAAATATATATTCTCCGTTCTGTGGTCGCGCCAACGTGGCAGACACTGAACAAGCGTCAGGGTTGTTTCAGTTAGTTTTAGTTCACGACCAACCTGCATAAAACTGAGTTACTGAACGTCAAACGACAAATAAGTGTGTATAAATAATTATTTAAACGAAATTGCGGGATTATATTATACTAGCTGCGAACGCGACTTCACCCGCGTTTTCTTATGACTGAAATAAAATCTAGCCTATGTTACTTCTGCATAAAATAGCTATATAGTGATGAAATAATGGTGAAAATCGGTTCAATGATTTCAGAGTTCATTAATTGTAAAACAAACAAATTTTTCCTCTTTATAATATTATTACTAGTACTAAAATAGATTACGTGCGTGTCTTTTCAATTTTGTACCGCTGCGGTAAATCGAATAGGTTAAAGTGGTTGTCTCGTCACTACGTCAAGCAGAGTGTTGTGGGTTTGATTCTCACAAGGGACAAACATTTGTGTGACCCACAAATAGTTTTAATAACCGAGTTTGGGTGCTTTGTGTCCGTTGTTTGAATGTTTGTAAAGTCCCCCGCGACACTGGAATCTTTCCTAATGCGGGAGTTATCTTTTTTAAGAAAGAAAAAGATATAATTATATACCGTAAGATTAGTTAGTTATATGAAGTTATATGAAAGCAGTTCATAAATATCTTACTAGGAATTAAATTTTGATACGAGAACGATCTAGTAATATAATTATCTTACTAGACTAATCTAGAGAAATTATTGTTAAATTGATTGTTATCGACTATTTTCTTTTACTAATTGCCAATTTTGATCAAGCTCGACGCCTAAATGAATAGTAATTTTCAAGGCACTTTTACGACGCGGACATTCGTTTTATAGAGAAGATAAATAAGACATTAAAACATTATTTATTGTTACCATTTTCCGTCTGTTGACATTAAGTTAAAGCTGTGTATTACTATGTCACTACAATCCCTGCTCGTCAGCTAAACGATATTCATTAACCGTTTACCAGTCGCCGGACGTAGATTCGTAGTCCTTCAGATGCAGACGAAATGGACTGACGGAATAACTAGAACACTGTAATATTTTGAGTTTAACAAAGCTCAATTACAGTCTAGTTAGACATACACTCCGACAGTAAGTAGAATGTATTAGATTTTTTCGTTCATATAAAAGATCATTGACCGATGTTTTGTGCGATTTTGTTCAGTTCTGTTCATTCGTGTTTCAATCATTCTTTTGTAAGGCTTCATCAGCAGCCTTTATAATCAGTTTCCTTATTTTCTTAATACAAATCAATTTGTTTTTACAAAGATTTTTTTTATTATTTCCTTAATTCAAACGTCGTCAATTTGATTTTACCAATTTCGTAAAAAGCATAAAAAAATTGTGAATAAAAATTGAAAAATTTAAAAACTGTTTTTATTATCTACAACTCTACAACTTTTACTTCAACATTTTTTCGATAAGAGGATGACGCTCGTAAAGAAACAAGAATAAAATACAAGTCGTTTAATTAGTTCGGGTCTTTAGTTCTGAAAGGACATGGACATATAAATACTAAAACAGGTATCAACGTACCCTTAAATATTATTACAAACATTACTGAAAACAGTATAAAACGAAAAATAAATAATTGAAAACACCAAAAATGTGTAACTATCCCAAAACTCGTGATTTTCGTTCCAAGTGGTATTTGTTTACCAAATAAGGCACATAAGAAAAATACATTTTATGTTTAAACCCATGTATTACATATTTATGGACTGGTAAAAAGAAAACTACATATTTGATTTAACATCCCGCCGCCGAGGTCATGAACTCTGCGCTGGAAGGAATTATTATAATTATTTGACATAAAATGTACTCCGTAAACTATTTGTGTTTGACGTCAACCACAAACGCATCAATGAGTTACTCATTTTGAAAATATCCTCCAGGGCGCGGTCATTTCATTTCCGTAATTTACTGGCTTTGGTTTTCATTATTTATATCGGGTAAACTAATTAGGTAATTGACTCAGTAATCTTTGAGTATTCTGAATTAATAATACTCGAGATGTTTTTTATTATTTATTTGGAAAACATAAAGTTATGTTCAAAGAACATTTTTACTAGTTATTTAAACAGTTTCTCTTATATTTTATATTTATTATTTTGCAAGCTTTCACGTATTCAAACGTTACAAGAGGCAAGAGGTTTTAAATACTATTCGTATAAGGTGTTTATATGTAACCTTAGTACTTGCTCCATAAATATATTTTAACAGCATAACCTTCTGAATAGGTATTTTGGAGCATCGCCAAATTCTCTTCTGTAAATACTAGGTTAAAAAGTCCTTATGATTGACTCTACTCGAAAAGATCTTTTGCTAAGAAAACGAGATACATATTTTGTGTGTGACCAGTATTCAAGAACAGTGCCGAAATGTGGTATCATGTTGGAGAGTAATGGCTAAGGCATCGGTAAGATCGGGTGATTCCGTGTTCAAACCTCAGTGCAATATCAACGTTAATTGACTCTTAAGTCTTGCATTTAGTTTCCAAGTTTAGTATGAGGGGTTTATAAATAACAGAAGCTTTTAAGCAAACGCATTTTTATTTTCAATTTGTGTATTTAAAAAGGTAATTTTTTTTTTGCAGCGTCCAGCGTTTAATAAATCTCAACCCCATCAAGTCACATCATCGGTCTGGCGCTTAATGAAACTTATTCCTCCATAGAAGGATTTTAGCACTTCTCGATGATTTATAGTCTCTTTTGAACGACTTTCAACAAAATTGAATTTACATATCTGTCGGTGGCCCTCACGGAACATTTGGATTTATTTGCCAGTTAACGTCGGCACTGGTAGATGTTTTATTATTAATGTTTCGCTTCGAATTATTGGTAAATGGTCCGTAAAATCGATTTCGTGGAGATTTACTTTTATTAAGGGTGCATCTAGTTTGGCTTCGTATAAAAATCTGTATTAACAGCAGAGAATCTGTAATGTTCTCGGGTACCCACAGAAATACAACATTAATATTATAATTCCATTTAGTATGGACTTTAATATAATATATTAGAACGTATTTAAGTGAAATGAGAATAATGATGTTAAAATAAAATGGAATAGGGATTATTAGCAAAGCAAAAATTGTCACAAGACAATAGTTGTTAAAAATCGTAGTGTGAATAATGACATGAATATGTTACGTCTAGAACTTTATTAAATTAAAACATCAAAGAAAAAAAAAAGTACTACAATGTGTAAAACACTTAAGAATTAAAATGGAAAATCCCTAAATATAGCATGAAAAAAGTCCTTCAAAGAAGTAGCAGTCTATAAACCGTGAAAAAATAATCTTCTGATTATGATGCTGACCCCCCCCCCTGTCAGATAAGTAGAGACATGTCATGTGGGTGTTGTTTGCGATGACTAAAGATAAAAGAGTAGTAGCAATGTTAACAAATTATGTTAAACTCTTCAGGAAAAAAAGATTTAAACATATTCCAAAAAGTGGAATCGTTATTTTTTTAAATCTTAAAACCAAACATTACAAGTAAATGATTTGGCAATAGGCGCCAAACATGGTCTAGTTTTAATGTAGTTGATCAATCTGACTCTGAACAAAACACTGGCAGGTTTGTGGTTACATTGATATATAACAACGATTTTTATCTTAGAGTTTATTATACATATTTTCCTCAGTTCGGAACACAAAGTGTAGCATCAGGTCGCATCGTAACGCTAAACTTTTCTAATTTACGTTGTGGTATTATTTTGTGATTTGGCCTTTCGAAGGCTTTTATTAAATTGTAAAACAGTTACGTTTTGAAGAAGCGCCGCCACCGTAAACTGTTTTATGATAAATAAGTAAAAGCTGGAAAGATAACTTTACAATAATTAGAAATTTGCCGAAAAAATCTAAGGATAACTATATCTATATCACCGGTGTGTTTTTTATCACTGGATTCGCGCTGCAGATAATTTAAAACGAACTTTCAGATTAAAAGTTTTATGCTTTTTAAAACTTTCAATAGGGTAGATGGTTTTATATTATCGGATGAACATCAAACTCCGGGTAATGTTAATATGTACTATATTGTGATAGTACATGGCGAAATGAAAATATTAAAGCAACCGTGGGAATGCCATGCTTCGGCACGTATTAGCCGGCTCGACCGGAGTGATAGGCCTCACAGAAAACCGGCAGTGAAATAATGCTTGTATTGCTTTTCGCCGAGTGAGTGAGGTTACCGGAGGCCCTAACCCTTCCCTGCCCCTCTCTCTCCTCCTCGCCCCCTATTTCCCCCTTCCCCTATTCCCACCTTAAAGGCCGGCAACGCACTTGTGACTCTTGAGTTGCAGGTGCTCATGGGCGGCGGCAGTCATTTACCATCAGGTGAAGCATCTGCTCGTCTGCATACCATAAAAAAAATCGACGAAAATATCAATGTGCGGGGGGATGAAGAACCTTCTTTCTCACGGGTTTATTTTGATATTTTGTGATAGTCATTTAGTCAACTTTCAGAGATACGGTAAGGCCTATACATACATACTCGTATCACAGATAACATAATACTATACTAGTACTCGTATATACCGTTCTTCTAGAAAGATCTTTAGAGATAATGTCTGTGTGTTTGGTAAACGTATTATCATATTCGCTCTAAAGTTTTCTTTCAATGCTTTCAAAACTTTTGATTATTGATTTAGAAAATGTCTCGCGTCGTTTTGGCCATGCAGAGCACGTAAAATATGAAATTTCTTAAACTTTCTGCTGCGTTCACTAGTTTCAGACTATGTAAGCGGTTCACATACATGCGAGTTAACAATTTCTTACTTATCTTGTTCCATTTACGAATCCATTTCATAAAAATCTTAAATTTAGGAAACTCAACTTAATAAACGTCAATCCTCGGTTTATTTCCAATCCTCTGTCAATTTAAATAGGGGCTGTCTTATCGGATTGAACGTGATTTGATATAATTGACACACTTTCCTCTTCAAACTGCTGAATCTATTAAATGTAATTTTTACGGATTTCTGTTGAAGAAGATCACCTTATTTTTTATTTATAAAGGTCTCCATCAATAAATGAATTTTCCCTGGTGTCCCTTTCTCTTTATTTTGGATAGAATGACATATAATTTAATATGTTGAGTTTATATTCAATGTCTTGGTGAAAACTGTTAGCTTTAATTACTGGTAAATAAATAAATCATCACTACATATTATAAAACAAAGTCCCCCGCCGCGTCTGTCTGTCTGTTTGCGATAAACTTAAAAACTACAGAACAGATTTTCATACGGTTTTCACTAATAGACAGAGTGATCCATAAGGAAGGTTTAGGTATATAATTTGTAGCCGTGCGAAGCCGGGGCGGGTTGCTAGTAATTAATACAAATCAAAAAGTATTTCTTCATCACTTCAAGTAAAATAAAAATAAGAGGGCAATAACTTTAGAGAAGCAAGAAATTGTTAATTTTCAAAACTATGAAGGAAAAATACAAAAAGCTTGACAATTATCCTACCTCTTAAAGTTAATGACAGCCACCTGGATAAGACGTCGCTTTAGGCGTTTGTCGTGAATGACTCCTTTATTTTATACTTTTGGGAAAACAAGATTATATAAAAACTGTAGCTACTCGTAACAAAGGGACAAAGATTAACATTTCAAAGAAAGCCGTTATAAAATATGCTAGTAACAAATTCGTTTGTATCTTTTTTTATGTGAGGTAGGGGGTAAACGAGCAGACGGGTCACCTGATGGTAAATGGCTACCGCCTCACATGGGTACATACAACTCAAGAGTCACAAATGGGTTGCCGGCCTAAAGGCCACATTAAAATGTGGGAGTAGGGCAAGGTGTGAGTAGGAGAAAGGGGGAGAGGAGGAGAAAGGGAAGGGTTAGGGCCTCCGGTAACCTCACTCACTCAGCGAAAAGCAATGAAACCATTGCTTTACTGCCGGTTTTCTGTGAGGCCGCGGTATCACTCCGGTCGAGCCGGCCCATACGTGCCGAAGCATGAAATACGAACTTAGTTCTCTATAGTCTTTGATTCTATATTAATATATATTTTCAAATTGAGAACATATCTTCTCATCACTCACTCTTGCTCATCATCACTTCGTATCAGAAAAGGATGGTAGATTATTTGCCTTAGTTTTTTTCTATGAAATAACATTACGATTTAATATATATTAAAACATAAAAGTCAACCATGAAGCAGTATTTGAGTAAATTATTCAGTATATTTGCATCAGAATGATTCTTTTGAATGGTCATGCATGGGAACTAAACTGTACGTAGGAATAAGGATTAAAGTACCTACCTATTTGGTTGAAATTTTAACGTCGTGTTGCAAGACACGGGGCAAACAAATGGTGGTGTACAACTCAGCATTAACTGTCTTTTGTTCTTCAAGATGGATCGTGCAGACAGAACCCGTCCGGGAGAAAAAAAAAACGCAGTCATTTTTTTGTCTGCGTTTCTCGCCTGCCGTTTTAACGTCTTGTTGCAAATTTGTGATTTAGTAAAAACTAAAAACTATTTTGTTTTAATTTAATATTTATACGTTTATAATTGCCACTTGCTGGTTTTCAGAGAAAAAAATTTAAACGAAAATCTTTAATCGAGACGTGGAACTATGTAAGGATTAAGTTACGCTTGGCTTCTTCCACCGACCTTTTGTTTTCTTTAGCGGAAGGAAGTACCTACTTGCGTTTAGGGTAAGTTATGGAATTGTCGCTTTCAGCTCCACTGTGCCGTAACCCTTTTCTTTTAATATAAAATAAAATAAAACTAGATTCACCACTATCTATTCTCTGTACTTTTATGCTGAATTTAAAAAAAGTACCTACTTGAGATGAAAAGATGAAATTCAGCTTTAGATTGAGACTTAGATTTAGAAAATAAAATTAAATGCGTCGTTAATATTCAGATAGATAGATAGAATATTCTTTATTTTACACCATTAGAGGCAGATCATTCACCACGTAATAACTAAATAAACAGTTCAATTCTATGACTTCAATCGGTTCCATTGTTACAGTCGTTATCAAATAACAAACATTGCGCAAAACGTTCTCTATTTGCTAACAGTTCAAACAAACAAACATTAGGTCATGTCTATTTTAAATGAAGTTTATCTTACAGTAGGAAGAGTTGAATTGTCTATTTCATTTTAAACTAGCACTACGAGTATTACGTGGGGTACACTGAAAGTTTTGTTTTTAACTCATTAATAAAACAATTTACATGTAAAGTAATATATTTACTGCTTTTTCGAAGTATTCTGCATTATATTTTAAACACGTTTTCATTCGGTCATTTTTGAAAACATGAGGACCATTGGTCTAAGCGGATGTTTTTCACGCGATGGTTGAAAGCTATCACGGCCTCTTCCGGCCCCGTAAATGTCATACCTCTCATCAAATCTTAAATTTTTGGGATAATAAATAAATCGCATCGTGCCAGGTCTGAGCTATGTGCGGGATGGGTCACTAGCTCTACCTTTTCAGAAGCCAAAAATGACTTTGTCTTATTCGGGGTGTGCGCCGAAGCATTGTCATGGTGCAATAGGATGCAACTTCTTCTTGGTCGTTTTCATTTAACTTTTTCAAAGACACTGGGCAAACAAATGTTTTTGTACAACTTAGCATTAACTGTCTTTTGTTCTTCAAGATGGATCGTGCAGACAGAACCCGTCCGGGAGAAAAAAAAACGCAGTCATTTTTTTGCCTACGTTTCTCGCCTGCCTCAATTTTGTTCAACCTTCGAACACCCATACAGAAAACTGTTGCTTTCTTTCCTTTATATAACAATATATCCATGTTTCATCTCCTGTCACAATGTCATACACAGCATTTGAACGTCCGTGATCGTACGTTAACAACATTTTTTTACACCAATCAATGCGAGTCCGTTTTTGTTCTGGGGTGAGTTCATGAGAAATCCAGCGGCAACAAAGTTTTCTAACTTTTAAATGTTGATGTAAGATTTTTTTAATTTGGCTCATACCAATCCCAAAATGTCCTCGAATCTCCTCCGAATTCCTTTTCTTTTAAATCATTATTTTATTTACCCTTCATCTCCTTATGACGTACGTACGTACAAGAAGGTAAGTAAAAGACATAACACTAACACAAAACACGCACACAGTTGGCACACGACTGGCCTGTTGGGCTAGTGGTTAGTGACCCTGACTGCTAAGCGAGAGGTCGTGGGTTCGATTCCCATCCAGGACAAATAATTGTGTGATGAGCACGAAAATTTGTTCTGTGTCTGGGTGTATAATTTATCTATAATATTTAGAAATATTTAAGTATGTTTATCAGCAGTCTGGTTACCATAGTACAGGCTATGCCTAGTTTGGGATCAGACGGCCGTGTGTGAGATGTATGGAGTTATTATTATTATTCTCTTTATTCACTTAAATATACGAGTACATACATTATTATTACAGTGACAATTTGTTGACAATAACTACACGCTCGTACTCATACATAGTTTGTAATTGGATTACGTTTTATGGGCATCATTTGTTAGAGTTAGACACGTATATAATCAAATAAATTTAGTAAGTTTGCTATAGCTCTAAGTTTTAAGTAACAAGCACAAGCACCTAATGTAAAACCAGATGTACTTACTTGAATATGTCTTCATTGCACTTTTCCACTTCGAAAAGAATAAATAAAAAATTAGTCCGCATTTTATCTTACACTTTGCAACATTCAAGGTATACTTATAAAAGGCACACGTTTTCTGTGTTTTCAAAAAACACTCAATTTTAAAAGTTTTGTTACGAGTTCTAAGGTATAAAGTTTAGATAAAAAAACTTGCATCGAACGCATAAGCCACTGTTTTTTTAAGTTTTACTTTCGTTACATGGTTACTATGTTCACATTTATACATACAATATGTGTGTGCAATATTAAGCGTTATAAAATAAAATGGACGAGTGCTCGTTCGTAAGCGAATCATTTGTGAACGCCTGGATCGATGTGACTAATTACCCGCCTTTATTATTTGCTTTAAATATGTTGATAATTAATTCAAATAAGGTTTATGGGTAAAGAAAATTTGAAAAAGTTACCCGAAAATGGGGAAAACTGGAAATGCCTTTTTCCATGAAATCGAAATAAATTTATTGAAGTTTTGACAGGACAAAGTATGTCAAGTCAGCAAATTTTTTAGTATAATAAAGCGAACAATAATACTTAAAAAAAAAACCGACTTAAAAAAAAAAACTATTCCATAAAAGATTTATATGGCTTTCTCACGGATGTCATTGTCAGAACTGGACCAAATTGAAATGAGACCACACGGGAAGCACCAGCTTTCAAATCAGAAAAGAATCATCAAAATCGGTTCACCCAGTCGAAAGTTCTGAGGTAACAAATATAAAAAAAAATACAGTCCAATTCAGAACCTCCTCCTTTTTTGAAGTCGGTTAAAAATAAAGGTTACGAGGTTGCGTATTATAAACAATATTTATTAAAGAAGGTTGTACTCATGGGTGTATTTCGAGGATGTCCAACAATGGTTCTTAATCAATAGATGTTACAATCTGCCGCGTCGGTGACAGGTCGCTTCATCCTTGACAATGGACCCTTATAGGTCTTGGAACCTATTTTTAATAAATATCCTACCTAATACTTTTTAAATTTATTCCTATTTTTACTCTTTTCGTATAAACAGAGTCTGTAGCGAATAAAATACCAAATACCTACAAACTTCTGAAAGGGCAAGATGCTCGTAGCTGCAATGTCGGTAGGTGAGGTTACGCTTAATTATTTTTCGAACCATATACTAGTAATGTGTGACCCAAGTTGCCAGTATTATTAAAAAATAAAAGATCGTATGTTATTACGTAATAACGGATGGGTGTTATCGGAGCTATTTAAGGTCCAAACCTGGTACGGGGTATTATGGTTACATAGTTCGAAGTGAAACTACTAAGCGTAAGCATAAGGGCATATATTACTAACAAGGGCCGCGGGCAAAACCAAGTTTACAATAATAACCAGTCCATTTCAGATTAATTTATGTGAGTTTCAGTGGAAATAGGTAATTTTGTTGATGTTTGAAACTAACGTTTATTATTCTAGAACATTGTTATAACATAGCTACTCAATAACAAACAACTATACACTTACCAGTCTAACGATTTTGAGTTATGATATTTAACCTCCTCCTCCTCTTCCGCGCCTTTTCCCAAGTAAGTTGGGGTCGGCTTTCAGTCTAACTACGATACGGCCGAACTTTGATATTTCACGTGAAGCGACTGCCATCAGACCCCCACAACCCAAGTACTAGACGATATCGAAGTTCTGTAATTAGACCAGGTTGTCAGACTTTTTAGGGCTCCAACTACCCGTAATGAATGCCACAGATGTGTGTATGGCACCCGGAACCGAGGATTTAACGAGGGGTCTTAATGTGTTATTGGTGACCATTCTTAACACATCCTAGACTGACTTAACTAGTATTACTTAACTTAGTAACGTGCTAATCTACTCGGTTACCACTTAGTCACGAGCCCTTCGAGTTATGATATTTAACCGAGTTGTTTTATTCTCCGAGCTATTCAAACAGTTAGGTACAGTATGTGCTCTGTTAGTCTTAAACTATATTGGTCTATGGCAAAAAAAATGTTTATGGTTCTAACTCTCTATACTTTGGGCTCTTTTTAATACACATTTAATACCTTCAATTGTAAGTAATAGTTACTTACAATTGAAGGTAAACAAATTTTGGAAGTCTATTTTAACTTACTTCTAATTGTCGTATCGAAATGAAACTTTGTCCGTATATGTAGTTTAGATGACAATATTGTGACGCCCGAACCTCTTTAGGGTGTAGAGCAAGACGGGCTGGTAATATAATGTTTAAATCTGTTTCATATATTATTTTTGAAATGTATAAATTCTTTAGAAAAAGAACAGAAAGGAGAATTGCCGCAGCCTGCCGTCGGAGTGGACGGCTGCCAAGTTGCTGAGCCACATCTATGAAACCATCATAAAGTAATGTTTTTATAAGTAGTTAGCTCAGTTCTTAATATATTAATTTCAGGTTTTCCTATCTTCTATCAATCACTACCTTTAAATATCAACACTGGATCCTTTCAACTCCTCTCTGCAAAGCGAAGCTTTACAATATTATAATTTGGTTTCTTGGAGCTGATCTGATGATGGAGCCCAGAGGTGGTAAACTCCTCGAGTTTGGGCTCCTATAATTCTTGTTGTGGGGTCCTACAGATCGGGCATGGTAATAGTCTGATGATGGAAAAGTGGATAGTGGAATTCTTTTTTAGTTTTTAACTCGATTTGGCATTAAAGCGTGTTATTTATACACAAATTGTCAGTTTGCAAAAAAAAACCGCCGTTATAAGCCGCCAATATTAAAAGTTCTTACTCGTATTTTATCCATTCTAAAGCAGTTCTGTTTTTGTTTCATTGTTCTCTCGGCACTATTCTGAAACTAATTGTTTACCAACATCGAAAGACATTAGAGAATAAAATAAAAGTTAGTCAAAGCAATGTGCCCAGAATAAACCTTAAAAGTCAACACTGAATTATTGGAAGTATTTTATTTCAGAATACAATAAATGCGAGGTGTCTTTGGGACACCCGTTGGAACCATGTACCTTTCACTGTATATTATATAAATATAAGTATTTACAAAATATTGTAAAAACTTGAAATTAAAATTGCGACTTCTGTAAAAGTTGCCTTTATAATGTTACCTTTACCTTTCATCCCCATCACTTGGATAATTGGCAATGAGCACTGTGCGGTTCTCCAGAAATTTTATGCCTCGCACAACCAATCTTTGGAACAAATTTTCGTTGCGTTCAATCCCGCGCTTTCCACGGCCAATCAGAGAGCAGCTCATCTTGCGCGGTTCGTTACTAACTGTTAGTTTGAGACAAAGGCATTCGCCGTTGCTTTTGTATCACCGTTTTTTTGTTCTTTGATCCTGTGGGTTCTGAAAACTGTGAATGTTAGCCACATTCGTTTCGGACCGACACCACCTTCAAACCTTCAAGAAAAGAGCGTACTCCCATCTCAAATGCCGGCAACGCACTTGTGATTCTTGAGTTCCAGGTGTCCATGGCTGACGGTCACTTACCATCAGGTGACCCGTCTGCTCGTTTGCCCCCTATAATATAAAAAAAACTATTATTTTAAAAGTGTCACATTTATGTAGTCTTTTGAATTCAGTTTGATATCGATAATTTTTCTCTTTTCAATTTTGCCGAACTGCAGTTCGTTAGATTACATTAATTTTAGTTTAATAAGCCCGATACTTCATTGAGATAAGATGGTAAGATTTTTAGTTTGTCCAGCAACTTGCTGCACTTGCTTGAATCCCACTAATATTATAAATGTGAAAGTTTGGATGGATGGATATATGAATGTTTGTTACTCTTTCACGCTAAAACCACTGATCCGATTGCGATGAAACTTGGTATGTAGATAGTTTGCGATACTTTTTATCGATATTCTCACGGGATCGGGACTTACGCGGGTGAAACCGCGGGGCGCTGCTTGTAAGGTATAAAAAAAGATACAAACAGCCGAACGTAGATACTTCTCCTTTTTTTAAGTCGGTTAATAACAATAATGTTCACTTTAAACGTCAATGTTCATCAATCATTCAATCAAACACTCTATATTTTTCTTTAATTTCTAAGTGTTTCCCTCAGACCCGGATTTGGTGACAGTGGGACTAACCTGGAAGCATAGCATACCCTTTCAACAATTTTTTTTTTGAAATCAGTCAAATGACAGAAATATCGGTGAAAATACATTAAAAAAAATACATACATCCGAACATAGAACCTCCTCCTTTCTTTGAAGTCGGTTAAAAATAGTTACCTAGTAGAAGTGTGGGTCTACTTTGAAACCACTGATAATATTGATCTATGCTTGTGAGGTTCCCTGCAATACATGGATAATTTCCGTACGGACGTCTATTTTGAATAATTCGATAATACTCGTAAATTAATTTTAAAGTAGGTAAAGAATTAATTTTAATACATCTTGCGAGTATGTAATTATCGAAAATTTAACAGTTCGGTTAACGTATGAAGTCAAAAGGTCTAGCGGGTTTTCAGGCACTCCTACCCGTAGGGGATATGGGAAAGTGCCGAATCCAGATGTAGTAGGAACTCCATTAGCGGTGTCTAGAATGTGACTTAGAAAGAAGTCTTTGCTTTGTAGAAAAATACTGCAAGGTAATGGTCCATAGACTGTTAACAGGGATAAGTTCAGCTCATGTTATCCATACTCTATACATGAAACACGGTGGTAGAATAACAATAATTAAGATTTATGTTTTTCAATTTCATTTAAACTATTTTGACACTATCTGCAATACATTGCTATTCCCAATCGGTCACCACTCAGTAGCCCAAACTGGTCTCAACTATCCAAAACCTTGAATGCACGAATGTCGATTATCCCCGGCTCTCTCGATTGTAGCGAGTCGCTCGAACTTGCCTAAAAATGATAAAAACAATGTAAAATGCTTTTTGCTCATTTTCTACGAAGGCATGGTCGCCATACACACACATTTACATATTAATATGTCTGTTAAAACCTTTTAATATCTGTTTTGAATGACCCCAATGCTAAAGTTATTTGTTAAAACCGTATCACGGCGGTAAATTGACAGTTTGAGCGCTCCTCTTTATTAAATAGCGGCTCAAGAAATAATAATTATAATGTAAAATGAACAGATCGCTAAGCGCTGTTGTAGGTGATTAATAACAATCGAGCAATAAGTCCTCTGTCAACATCTTCAAGTATCCCCTCTGGTTATTAACATTCATCAATCAAAATGTTTCGACAGGCGGGACAGGGCTCATCCCTTATTACTATTTGAACACAACGGCTTCGACATTATTACTTTCATTACGGGCGCGTTGACAATTTTTGTTGATTGACTAAAAAAATTTGTTGCAAGATATTTTTCTTTCTAAGTATACTTGAATGAACAAAATAATTTGTAGATATAGATAAACTTTATTTATTACCTTCAATATTTGCAACAGTTCTTGAAATTTTGCTATAGAGAAAGATTAAAATCTTCTCAGAAGAAAAGTACTCAAGTTACCAACAAACTACGGGTAATATAAATAATTCTATAGGCAGAACTTTTGCAGAATGAAATAAATATTTAAATAATCCGTACTAGCGGCACCAACACGAGCCGTGACGTCCGCATAGATGGGATTCGGTTTCAACGTAAACCTGCTCGCTCGGATAATATAATAAGCGCAGTGGCTTGCCGCGTACAACACAAAAAATTGATAGTTTTTTGTTTCAAAATAACTCGATGTTAACTGCTATATTCTCGCTCTATATGCAGAAGGATAAAAAACAAATGACTTGAATAAAAAAAATATATTCAGTAGCAATAAATTTGTATAGTGCCTTTTTATGTGATTACGCGATGATGATCCCGAACAGTAACATGCCTAAGCAAAATAATCGTCTCGTAAGTAAAATAAACCACTATAAATATTTTTCTAATGCTTGTTTTAACCCCTACGAAAAGGTGGGTACTTGGGTCGCCACCGCCACACCAAAATTGCCTAAACCCACACGGTTATTCATAAAAGGGCCTATGGCCAAAGTCGTGATACGACTTTACATGGAATAGTCCTGAAACCTCGACAAGCTTTCGCCAGTTGCGAACATATGTATAAGTTTCACCGTGATGTGGTCCCCCAACACCTCGCCGGTCACACCACATCAGCCGTTTTTCCAGTTTACGGCAAATCAGTAGTATCCTCCTATGAACCTGATTGCTCTTGCGCGCTGTGGATATCGGAGGAGCGACCTTGCATACCGAAAGGGTCACCACGCTATCTTTGTGGCTATGAACTGAATGACCCAAACATAATCCGGGTAGGATCCGAGCTTGTAAGCAACACTTTGCAAATGACATTCGATATTTTATATCAAAGTATAAAACAATGGATTATGTTAGAAATGTAATTATATATCTAACTTAATCCATCACTTTATATTATTATATTATATTAAAAAAAATAACTAAGAAAAGGTTTGTTGTAATATTGGTAAATATATATTTTTAAGTTCCAATTCTCAATTATAGGATATAAACATAACATAAAACAAAATTTTGCCTTCTCTTTATTTTGGTACTGAAATTGCGAATGTACACAAACTTAATTGAGAACCTAAACATGTAGTAAAAACCTCCCTTATTTTGTTCGCTTATTTTGTTCATCGCCTCGAGGTGAAAAATAAAATCCAATTCCTTCGTTATATTATTAGAGGAACAAAATTTATCTATTTTATTTAAACTTATCCTGATTGTTTACTAGAGCTTGAAATAGTATTAAGGCGGTCTAGTAATTAGTAGAAAAAAAATCTCACTACCAGCCACAATGAGACATTACTTTTGAGCGAATGTCAATGTGACGAATGCGACTTCTAATACATGGTCTTTATTGAGCATTAGATTTTTTATAAACTACAACTATTCTGAATTAACGAATTGAAAATAACTAATGCCACTAAAATTATAAATGTGAAAGTTTAGATGGATGGATGGATGGATGTTTGTTACTCTTTCACGCAAAAACCACTAAACCGATTGCAATAAAACTTGATATGTAGTTAGCTGGATACCCTGATTAACGTATAGGCTACTTTTATCCCGATATTCTCACGGGATCGGGACTTCGCGGGTGAAACCGCGGGCGCTGCTAGTATTATATAAAGATTTTATTTAATGAAACAGCTGTACACCGTGTCTTCTTTGATTACACACATATATGTAATCAAAGCGTGTCTTTATATATTCAAAATCTAAATGATCCAGAATTCTAGATAGATACAGCTACAATGCAAACATTGAACCGTGAGTTTTGTTGCTTTTGTTGTTGATTGTTGCTGTAGAAACGACATAATTTTCCCCAAAGTGTGCTTGAAAACACATTCAAGTAAATTTTACAAATAATTCGTCTGATCAAAGGGTCACAAGGCAGCAAAACGACACACAACAGCCACGATGATCTAATATAATTACAGACAACAAGTAATTGTCAAATCATGCATCTAGAACGAAATCGGAGCGACAACACACCCCAAGTATGTTCGTATCTAACAACAGTATCATATTTCGATGAAAGGGTTTTTAAATTACAACCCTCCTATATGACTTAAGGGTTCACATCTGACTAATTCGTACAAGTGTATAAAGATCAACTTGTGTTAAGTTATGTACCTGAATAAAGTGTGTGTGAATAAACAACTTTGCCTCCAGTTTCTTATTTCGTAGTAATGTAATGTAACGTTCTTGATATTTATTTGCTAACTTGCCTTAATATAATTACGTTTCAGAATATGTAATATATTTCTTGAGTTCGTTAATCAAAATAAATGAAATTAATTTGTCAATAGCATCTGGCTGCTGGTTCGCAGTCAACAGGTAATGAACGGAAGTGATAATTACATTAATTTGTTTCAAAGCAAATAAAGTCATATGTCATATACACAGTTATGAGTGATCATGGGTAATTTCTGTAGATATATTTATTTAAGTGAAAAATATAATAAAATTTACCGACAATGGTTATGAATTTTGGTTTAAGACATTTGGAAAAAAAATGCATTTTATTTCACTGAGGAGTGTGAGAGGTACTGGGGTTCATCTAGAGCATGCTTAACCCTTTTCGAGATCCTCGAAAGATCCCTCGAGGATTACCACCTGCACGTTTTTTAAGTGGAGGAGTGCTAGAGATTGAATGTTGGGCACGGACTTGTGAAGGAATTCGTCAAGAAAAGGCAAGGGTTTATTCCTTGTTTGCCCTATATTATAGCTTGTGTGCCATATGACGAAAAGACATGCGAATCAGAATTCAATACAACCAGTAGAACATCCTTTGTCATCTTTCCAGCAATAAATAAATCAAATTTAATTTAAAAGATACACACATAAATTGCTCAATTATAATTAATCGTTAATTAATTTAATAACAATCCTCTTCACAATATACTCAGATAGCGTTATTTAGTCCTTACTAGCGGCCGGTTATAAACAATGTTTGACAGTTTAATTATCTACACTATATCCGTCTCTATACCGCAATGCGGTACAGTTGCTAGCCCTTCGGAAGAGGAAGATAAAGAAATTTACGTCATCATAGTTATCCAGATTTTCAATTGTTTCAATCTGGTTTTTGGTCTTTCAGCCTGTATATTTTTTTGTTTTTAAAGTTGTTGCTAATTAAGACAATATTTTTTTTTCTATGTGGACTTATAGATCATGTACCAATCCATTGAAATACTTTAATAGTGTTCATAACTGAGTATTATACCCAAAAAACACACGGTAAGTTTTGTGACGGAAGGTTTATTAGAGGTGTATTTTATGTGTTGTGTGTACAAGTATGTATTGTTTTGTATGGTTACCATATAAATAGAACTGACTTTGTACATAATCTTCTTATATAAATTGTTTTTCAGCTACCATTTTTTTTTCACAGCACAGATGGCGAAGTGATTAGGGTATAAGCTAGCGTTTACGCTGTGTCGACTGAAAGTTATAAATTCCTTTCTGTCTCAATTCAGACACAAATTCCACTCTACAATTATTGAAACGCACTATAAATAATCAGCTGTAGTAGCTGTAGAAAATTAAAATAAGCTTTTAAACAACAACAAAACAGCAGGAGACTATTAAATCACAACAGAGCTTCCGAACGCGGGTGAAATGCGCCAGTCCTTCGAAGGCCATACCGTCATCGTTGAAGTCGTACCACTATAAAAAACGTACAACGGAATGTGTTAGAATTTTTTATTCAAAGAGTTATAGGCCCGTCTAACTGCTGACTCACGTTTACAAGTTGTATCAGAGTAATTACGAAGCTTGTCACGATCAGGTTTGATGCCTTCTAGCTTCCTGAACTTGTTGGGTTTTAAAATTGCTTCAGCACCACAAGCGTTCACTGAGTACATTATTAAATACATATTTTTACTCGACTAACCCAAAGAGGAATGTAATGTTTTCAGAGTTCATGTAATATGTAACATTTTGTCTGTTTACCGTGATGCCAAATTCAAATATGCAAATTATAATTACACGCAGTTGTTGTCATATACCTATACCTATTGTAAATAAATAAGTAAAATTAGGAAAAGCTACAGAGTACTCAAGTGACGAATCTGGTGTGTATCTTGAATAAAATAAATAAATACAATAAATAAATAATACTTAATACAAAATCATTTATACTAAGAGCAGACAGATGTTTGTCTACAACCTCAGTGGTAATAAAAGCATCTAAGTCTTCCTTCACAATTCTATCGACTCGTAAAGTTTGAAAGTTATATTGCATCTTATGCATAAACAACATTAATCCGTTGACAACAAGATTATACAATATGATTTATAAATTATTTCATTAGTTTTACAACTTACTGGTCTCATAGAATTTAAACCAAACCAAAGTTAACAAACTATGAAATATAATTCAGAGAGTTTCTATCCTATAGGTATTTAGTTTTGCATTTAAAATGCAAAATCTGCGTTGCTGGCGGGGAATTATAAGCGGCAATAACGAGATGAGGAAGGAGACAGATATGGAAAGTTATACTGTCATGAGCACAACTTTTTAAGGATTTTTTAATGTTTATAGATAGACACGGACATTTAGAAACGAGTTCTGTGTTTTATTGTTGTGTTAAATGTTTTCCATTTATGTGTTTCTTAAAAATTAAGTCTTAAGAGACAACGTATTCATAAGCTGAATTTATTAGCAATAATTTTGAAGCTTTTAATTACTCTGATATCTGAAATGATTAATAACGATTTTAGCAATACCTATTACAGTCAACTGTCTTTGTTAATAATTTGAGACATCTCGTACGCCGCCGTCTGATCCCAACTAGGCAGAGGCTGTACTATGGTAACCAGACAGCTGATAAATATACCTATTTATGACTAAATACATATATGTTATAGATAAATTGCACCCAGACATAGAACAAACCATCGTGTTTTTATTATATTATCATTCGCTTTTGCAACTCGGTCACTTGAAATTTGGCCGTTTTCAAATGTTATTTTCGTTAAATTTATTTACGTTTGTATATCCCCGAAAAAGTAAGCAAGGCGTTTTGCATTTTTTGGTCCTACGTTATAGAAGGCGAACCTATTGCTATTTATCACTACATATTATAAAACAAAGTCCCCCGCTGCGTCTGTCTGTTCGCGATAAACTGAAAAACTACCCAACGGATTTTCATGCGGTTTTCACTAATAGATAGAGTGATTCATGAGGAAGGTTTTGGTATACAATTTGTACTCGTACGAAGCCTGTGTTCTGCTATTGAGAATTTTCTTGCAGAAGAACCAAAATACAATTTGTGTAAGAAAGTAAGGATTTTGTATTTTTTTCTTATTAAATCAGATTTAGATATCCACCCCGGCTTTAGCCGACTTCTATTCAGGAGAAGGTTGAAACATTAGCTGTCATTATCGGTTTTAGACACGTTTTACAAAACAAAAAAGGCACCGAAATTACTACATATTATAAAAACAAAGTCCCCCATCGTGTTTGTCTGTCTGTTCGCGATAAAAAGAAAACTACTAAACGGATTTTTATGCGGTTTTCACCAATAGATAGAGCAATTCATGAGGAAGGTTTAGGTATATAATTTGTTAAGGTTTAGGTATATAATTGGCTGAAATATGATGATGATTATTGAAGATGTCTCTGCTATCCATGCGAAGCCGGGGCGGGTTGCTAGTAAATAATAAAATATCGTTTCTAACTAAAAAACACGCTTCAATAGAGAACCAAATTAAAAAGTAAGAACGAGTTCTATTATCCGCCTCTTGGCTCCTTCATCAAACCATCGTTAGCAAACCCAATCTGTTGGACAGAGTTGTACTCGTGAAAACAAAGCTTTAGAGCCCAAACTCGAGGGGTTTACTAGTAGCCACTGAAGAGTTCCACTATCCCCCTCCTGGCTTCATCTTCAGATCAGCTCCAAGTTGGCAAATTACAGTATTGTTATCCGAACTACTTATACATACAAAGTTTAATTTCGATACAACAATTTAAAGTAATTATTCGACAATTAAAATTGACTTGCAAGATTTGTTTGCATAGCAAGTGGAAGCTAAGAAAAGCGTGTTTGAACAAGTTTTCAAACAAAACAGAACAGAACACATAAATTGAAGCGGGCTTCATTTATTGACTTGAAGATTCCCACCTCAGCACAGTGCGCAATGCGGAAATCGAAAGCAATGGATGGGAATTGGCAAATCAACAGGAACCTTGTGCTTTAATTAGCTCTGTGGGTTCCGTGAGTTTGTAGGAATTGATTTTATTCATAGGTTAGCCTTCAATCTTCAGGATTAGATTCGTTTATTTTTTGGACTAGTTAGTTATTCAACGTAGTAAACGGTTGCCAATGCTTGTGTGTTGGAACCCTGGCCTATGAAATTCTGACAAGCATATTTACCGGCAATATAATTCGTTCAGCAAGCGTGATGATTTAAGTTTTCTAGGATCTACAGAATCTTTAAAAATAATTATAATTGAACCTACAAGTATATAATAGTTTGGTAAGAAGTGCTTATTAATCAAATAAGTTGTATGAAAAGAACCGCCGTTTGTGTGTTTCGTGCAGTGACTTCTTAGAAACGCCACACATGATATATTTTTTATTTTCTAGACCAAAATGAAATAATTGTACATACGTATCATTAGCAAAAAATAAACCGAATTGAATAAAATGAACTAATTTTTTAATAAATAAAAGAATTTTTTGTACCTACCCATTTTTAAGAAAATTTTGCTAACGCAGGAAGGTGAAATTTGAAACACCTAAAGTTTATATACCCATAGAAGAACTGCAAAAAGCTAAAATGTTTGAAAAATTGTAAAACAAAGTGGATCAGGCAGGAGTTTAAATCCAAATACAAGTGTTCAAAGCGATCTATTATTTACCGTGTAACCTCAACCGTGTTGACTCCACAAATCCCATCCAATAATTAAAAGTTTTAGCGTTCAAACTTGGTCGGGATAACTTTCTAGTTGTATTTACCGATAGCTCTTGGCACCTCGACGTGGATTTGTAAGCTTTTGCCGAAGAAAAAAAATAAAAAAAATAAGGTAACTGAACTGCGGCTGGAACTATTATCGTCCAGTCACTTCCATGCCGTGTAGCTGACAATTTTTTAGTAAGTTTTCTTCGTAATTGGCTGTGCATTACAGAAGAAATTCAGTGACAACGTTAAGTATAAATAATAAAGTTTTCTGTGCGAAGTTTAGGAGGTTTATGATAATGGTGTGGTTAGGATAATGGAAATCGTACTTTGAGAAACCTTTAGGGGAAGTTATCACACAACGTTTTAACTAGGATGTAAATATGGCAGCGGATATAGTTGGGCGTTTCGATGACAGGATTTCGTATACCTACTCTTTAAAGGCATTTCTCACGACCTCATCGGATTTAAATCTTTACCATAGTAAAGAAGTTCTTTAAGTTCAAGTGGGAGAGCCATGCTTCGGCACGTATGGGCCGACCGGAGTGATACCACGGCCTCACGAAAAACCTCCAGTGAAGCAATGATTGCATTATGTTTCACTGAGTAAGTGAGGTTACCGGAGGTCCTAACCCATCCCTCTCCACTCCCCCCCCCCCTCCTTCCTTTACTCCCACCTTAAAGGACGGCAACGCACTTGTGGCTCTTGAGTTGCAGGTGCCATGGGCGGCGGTAGTCCCTTACCATCAGGTGGGATACATAGCAAACAAGACAAAAAGTTTTGAAATAATAATAGTTGCTACAAGGTGAATGAAAGTTTCAAATTCGTGTAGTTTTGTGACGGTCCGTTGTGCGGTGAGTGGACTAGATTACTCAACAACTTTTGTCTGTAGAGTGGAATTTTTTCCAACGTCGTCGAGCGTCTCCAATTCAAGTAGAAGTCTTTTATAAGCCTTTAAAACTTATTAACACTCACGAATATTGAAAACTAGTAAAATGGTCTTAGAGAAACACATTTGTTTTTATGTGGGCTTACATCTCAATCAAAGTATTCCAATTATCGTGATCAAATTCATTAACAACTGGTAATTTTGTCCGCGTTGGCGGTAATTATTTGATTATATTACCTCAATTTAACAACAAAACATCACATCACTACACAACGTGCATATATCACGATGAATTACCTTCTCGAGCGTAATGACCGCATAAGCCGCTCTACTGATATCTACATAACGATATGGGCACATTAATTACGCCCTTTATATTTTAACTAGCAGCGCCATGCGGTTTTACCCGCGTAAGTCCCGATGCCGTAGGAATATCGGGGTAAAAAGTAGCCTACGCGTTAATCCAGGTCTCCAGCTATCTACATACCAAGTTTCATCGCAATCGGTTCAGTGGTTTTTGCGTGAAAGAGTAACAAACATCCATTCATCCATCCATCCATCCAAACTGTCACATTTATAATATTAGTGGGATATTGGTGGTATTATTAGATGCTAAATTTTGGTCGTGGTTTTATTTACCTGATTTATAAAGAAATGACCAGTCTACGCATCATTCGAGTACAAGTAATACTCTTTTGAAGTGAAAACTTCTTTACTTCTTTGTGCACTTTTGCTATGGGGAAAAAGCACTGAACTTGTGACCGTCACTCTAATAATACATATATAGATCCACTTGAGGGCGCTAATCTAAATATTGAGTTCTGTCAGCTCCTTATCAATTAATGTCACCAACCTGCTAATGTGACGTTTTAAGTTCGTCGTTTCGTTTAAGTTTTCACTTCTGTTGGCAGTCCCATGACTGCCTCTTTATTTATTTTTAAATGACAACTCCCGAATTAGGAATATTCCTGTGCCGCGGGGGGCTTCACAAACATTCAAACAGCGGACACAACTATTTGTGGATCATATAAATTTTTGTCCCGTGCGTATCGCACGTTAAAATTCAGACTGTGGCGGATCGGGGCTAGACGGAAAAAAGTGTTAGAGCAACGAAAGATGTTGCCCACGAGTTGATTTTCTTTTATTTACGCCATCTGTGGATTTCGTGCGATATTACTATTGTAGAACTTTCACAGATGACGCAATTTCAGCTTCGAGTTTTTGGATTTTACTCGATTTTCATATAAGACGCCCGGTGTGAAAAAAATATGAAGAGTAAAATTTTATCATCGGAGGGCAGCGTAACGCTTTAACGCTTTGTTGTGCTTTTTGTACTTTATTGGAGAGAGAGAGAGAGAGAGAGAGAGAGAGAGAGAGAGAACCTCCAGTAAATTGTAAACTCCAGTCGTGTGTCGGAGCTGACACATAGCTTTTTTGAAATGAAAACTTCTTTAGGCACGTTTGTGCACTTTTGCTATGGGGAAAAACACTGAACTCGTGACCGTCACGCTAATAATACTTATATAGATCCACTAGAGGGCGCTAATCTAAACATTGAGTTCTGTCAGCTCCTTATTAATTAATGTCACCAACCCATACAATTTTTTCAATCCATCAAATAAATTCATATGATAACGAAAGGAACTTTGTTCCAATCGGGTGTCACAAGGACGCCTCACTCGTTTTTATAATATTCAGGGGAGAATCAAACCTCTTAATTACATTAACGGGATTGTACTAAGCTTATTGCTTAGCTCGTTTTCCATTGCTTAATAAAAGTATGTAATCGCCTACTTCAGACTCTAACTCGGAACATAAAACGCAAATGAGCACAGACATAACAGTATCTACGTTATTGGTTACGAATAGAATTTTATTATCAAATTAATGTGAAAGGGAAAGCTGTAATCTGATATGAGATAACATAATGACTGAGAATTATAGAAGTAATTGTGCAGTAATTATAGGAGTGTAAACTGTATCAATGAGGCACATTGCTTCTTTTATTACTAGAGATGTCTGTATATTAATACGTGAGAAGAATTATTTATATGCATTTCTTAAGCAAAAGCGCGCAGACAGGAATGTGAAATTATCAATACCTAAAGTTTAGATGGTTGTTATTTATCGCCACATCAAAAACTCGTATTTATTTTATTTAAAACTATCAGTTCCCGCGCGGCTTCGGTCGCGATTTTAATTATTTTTCCAAAATAAAAGTAACCTAAGTTACTTCTTATAATAAAGAAAGTGAGTGAGTGAAAGTTTCCTGGGCATCGGTGGACGCGTTCTGGAGATTAGCCAGAACAAACAGACAGACAAAACTTTTAAAACTGATTTGTAGGAATAGGTATCGTGCAAATAAATGTATAAGCTTAAAAAAAATATTATTTTGTCATTACAAACGTACACTTCAATTTTATTTATTTGTATTCCTGATGTGTTGATAGTGGCAAACTATAATAATATATGATAAAATAGTTTACTATTCCATCAATATGAGTTAATAGACATTATTATGATACCGGTAGCGTTACGCAATTGGTCGATTGACAATGGTAGGGAGATATAAGACTAGGCATGCATTATAAGTTGATAACAATCACTTGAGTGTGGATAAAGGTACGAACAACATAGCAGTTACCGTTATTTAGTGAATTTGATAGTTAATAGTAATAATGGTGAGATTGTTTTTAACATGTAGAAGAAGTGCAGAAAGCTAACATTTTTAAACAACATGCGCTACAAAGTTAAAATTTAAGTAAAACCGGCTACATTAGGCTAAAGGTGTCCAGTATATATGTTACCGTGAATGTCCGAAGCGCAGTGTATGTTAAGATACGCCGGTGTCTGTGAACATCCACCAAGCTAGCTGGATTTCGGTCAATCACCAGTGAATGTTATCATACAACACGACGACTTGGTGTATCTTCATTATGAGCGACGGTAATATGAAAATATGATTTAGAAAAAGTTAGTAGGGTAGGTCAATTTAATAGAAATGGCTAGGTTAGGTTAGAACTGCGACCACAAGAACCGAATTCTTTTTAAATCACAATTTTTTATCAAACATTAGTGAACCCTCCGTAATAAGTTGCAGAACAAAACAGTCGAATGTGAATATAAAAGAGAAAAGTGTGTAGCTTTCTCGCTTTTCAAAGAAATACTGGTGGGCAACATTCGCGTATATTGTTTACAATATACGTGAATATTACCCCCATTGCCATACCCAGTGTGAATTTTAGATACAGTGATTTATCACTGAATCTAAAATTCACAGAATTGCCTTGGTGTATGTTAACATTAAAAAGTGTATTTTCTATAATTATATTAATACGTGAAGATAATTCTTTGTAGCCCTTTTTAAGAAAATTTCGCGAACGTAGTAACGTGAATTTTGGAATATTTACAGTTTATATATAGAAGAAGTGCAGAAAGCTAAAATTTTTAAACAATATGTCGTACAACTTTAAAAATTACATGAAAACGGCTTAATGAAATTACACGCCTCCAGTGTATGTGATTACCTGTCATGGTAAGTAAGTCTATACTATGACAGCTCTAGTTATACTGGCAAGTGAAAAAACCATGGTCGAAATTCGACCACCACGCGATCTCTAGTTCAAATAAATATTATCTATCAGTATAAATGTAGTTAAGTGCTAAATTAACTGATAGCATAAAATAGATTTTTCATTAATGAATGCTAATGTAATTTCAGAAAAATCTAAATCTCAAAAGGTATTTAAATAAGTATATTTACGTATGTAATTTATGACTAGTACAATAAAAAAGTTATAAAAGTATCCCATTACCACTATACTCAATAAATTTTATAAAAATGGAGTATATGTACACGAAAGTAGCATTTTTATTGAATATGTAGATGTATAACAGGGATGGATCAAAAATATAACTTTATACAAACGCCTGTACGCGATTTTGCTTCACGTAAAAAAGATTTATGCACCCCATACTTACCAAACACCCGGCGTTCGTCGAATAAAGGAAATCCGCACACTCCTTACAAACTGCCAGTACTCTGAGAATTCTCGAGGATCGAAGTGAAATTTTATTTTCACCGTGTACAAAGTATAAAATAATTTATTGAATCTCTTATAGGAAATTGTTAAAGTGATTTACAGATTATTGGTCTAGGTCTGGATGTATGTCTGTAAGGTACTTGTGACACAATGATAATTCCTAATTCCACAAGCTGCAATTTCATCATCCGTCATATAATAATCAAACTAAAACAGAATTTTAATATACAAAAGAAATATGATAATTTTTTATAAAATACTACAACATAATATACGGGGGTCATACTGAAAGTTTTTAGAAAATAAAAAACGGAATGATATGTAAGCATGTTAATATTTTTATTGCTTTTCGAAGTAGTCTCCGTTCCTTTCTAAGCACCGTTGCATGCGATGGAACATTTGGCTGAAGCAGTGAGCCCACTATTCTTTAGGGATCTCCTCCACGCCTTTTTCAAACGCAGCCACGGCATCTTCAGAGTTCATAAAATGAACCCATCTAAGTTTATCTTTTATTTTTGGAAATAAATAAAAGTCACAAGATGCCAGGTCAGAACTGTAAGGAGGATGACTCACTAGCTCCACACTTTGGATAGACAAATATTCGATAGTCCGTCTGGCGGAGTGAGCGTTGTCGTGGTGGAGGAGAATCCGGCTTCTTGGGCGCTGGACAGAACTCCAGGTCTTTTTGGAACATGTAAAGTTTATATGTAGAAGATGTAGAAGAAATGCAGAAAGCTGCAACTTTTAATCACAATTGCTGACCTGTCATGGTATCCATACCATATACTGAACTGTACAGACATTCCAATGTCTGTACAATTCAAGTAATACTGGTCATTGATATGAAGCAAAACATTCAAATCTCAATGACTTATGGTCGAAATTCGACCACCAAGCGATCTCTATATTGATTAATATGTCACAGTTTAAATATAGAATGAGTTACTCTTCTTTTGTTTTCAGCTAATAAATTGGATCAATCTCTGTTTATACCTCCATTGTTGTTTATGGCTTAATTCCTAAGTTTTACTAGTCGGAGTTGTTGCCTGTGTCGTTGATGCCTGCATGGTGGTGATGAGGAAAAGGGTCTTGACAGACACACAGACAGACAGATATAACAACAATTTAATGACTTTTGGATTTTTTCCTTTACTTATGCTGTGAGACCTTGTTTCTTACCAAATTTCATGATTCTAGGTCAATGGGAAATACCCTACAGGTATTGATTTGCCTGCGGAACGTTCAAATTTGGTCAAATCTATTTTATTTTCATTGCGTTGAATTAGAAGCATGACTTTTTTACTTTAGCTTTAAGGGACTGCAGACTTTCTTTTACTTTATACAACACCTCTCCGCGGCAGCAGCTTCAACCAAGTTAATGTGCTCCTACGCGAAAACACTTGTTGGGTTACCACAGTCGGCTCACATCATGTTATTTTAATAAATAGTTTCCCGTAGATTTTGATAAACGACAAACTTGTTAATTTATGATGGATTTCGATTTTGATGTTGCAGTGGATTGGATTAATTTTTCTATTTACTACAGCTTTTATCAACATCGAACTTCCATAGCTATATTTCAACACTATGTGAATTGAACTACTTAATGCGGGGCACCTTTGTACACTGTAATACTTACCCCAAAGCTGCGTGGTACACCACAGCCTGTGGCACTGGAATCCTATAGAATATAAATAAAAGTCTTTCTTTGTATTGTATCACAGTATATTTATTTTACTTTGTCTTTATATAAATATTGTTATAGATCTAATTGTCTTTGTGAAAAAATATTTTAAACTTAAAGTAATAGATAAAATCTTAAAGTATATGTACATTCCTATTAAATATAATTCCTATATTTACATTCATTGCTAAGTTTGGCATGTTGCACCCCTGTTTCCTTATTATCGGTTTACGTACACTTGTGTACGAAGTCATTATTAAGTTGGCATTATCTCTTTTTGATGAGGTGTGTTATTATGTTGTGTTCTGTTTAATAGAAAATCCAAGTCATTAGATATTTTGTTTAGTACTTTATTTGTTTGTGGGTTGTCATAGGTCTTGTTCCATTCTCTATTGATTTGTTCTATGTGTGGCTTGTCGCAGTCATCTTTGATTGTTTCTATGGACGGCAGTGAAGTGCTCGAAGTGAATTTCTGCGAGCCTTTCTTGAGACAGCTTTTTACGGGCGGTGAAGTTATCTTTGAGACATCTGGGTTTGATTGCACGCAGATTGTACATGTCTCCTAAAACGATAAGACAAATGGAAAAAGGTTAATATAAAACCATTATGCAGTTTTATCGCACTGTAGCAAAGATTCGAATGAATACTCATTACACTTAAGTTTATTATGATTCGAAAACCTTCTTTCTAGTAATTTTTCATAAAGACTAGTTAAAACTATACCTTAGCAATGTCAAACTGCTTCTCCGCATATGGCTCCAAGCACGACATTATTGCAACAGGTTCGTGACGAGGGTTTGCTTCTAAGCATACTGTGGCCACGTACTCTTCCCCCTCGTGTTCCGTCCTCAGAACACCGGTAGGAATCAAGTCGCATACTGCATGTGGATGCGTGTCGTATCGAGCCCCACCATACACAGTCGGCTTGTACTCTACACAACGTACAATATCTGCTCGACTGTCAGGGTTAGATCTCCTCCTCTCTAGAGGCGCAGCATGCCAATATCTCGCGGTGGATGTAGCGGGCGATGACTCCAACAAAACCACACCTCCGTGACTTTCAACTTCTCCGCCTTGCTTTATGTATACTGAAAATAACTAAGAGTAAAGACCTTTTTCACATACACCTATTTATTATTTATTTCCTATCTATCCCTATAGCAGTGCCATCTACCGGGTCCAATTGTAAATCTAAACCATTCTCAAATCCACGTAAAGACACACAATTTTTTTCATTAAAATCGGTAATTATTCCTGTATCGCAGCACCAGAATCCACCTGAATACACACAAAATTCATTAAAATCGGTCCAGCCGTTTAGGAGGAGTTCAGTGACATACACACGTACAGAAGAAATATATATATAAAGATGATGTCATGCAATTTTACTGCTCGGTTAGTGGTATGCAAAACTGATGTTGGTATTGCAGTGTCCATTAACAATTTGGCACGTTCGAAAAGGTACTTACAGCTAATAGAAGTATCACCGGCAGGCGAATCGTGCCAGTCCGTGCTGTCGTGGAGTGGTAGTATACTCCGTACCGCTCGCAGACACTCCTCGTCACGGATGACGTAACACACCAGCATTGCAATACCCTGCATATGGAAACAATTGTGAGACAAATTAACAGACTACACTTTACGTAAAAGTAAAGATAGGTAAGTAGTGTAGTCTTTTGCTTAGTAATCCTAGGTATTTTGTAAAGTAAATTGTAGATAAACAGGTAGATATAAAAACTAGCTCATATACTTACATTAGCAAGTGCTGCAACAGACAGCACTAGAATATATATGACTGGCTTTTCTCCAGGCTGCACGTATGTAACTCCTGCTACAATTGTAGCCATTGAGGTCAGAAGCAACACCAGGGTGTTGTTTACTACGCGATTTCTGGAACACGTCCAAACTATATTATACAGATATTAGACTTCCAAAAGAAACCTAAAGGAAATGATGACTTCTAGCAAATTTACCTGTCTTTTATGTAAGTCCTTCTGTCCAATGGTAGCTTCCGTGTGACGTGCCCTAACATCCTTCGTGCACAGAGTGCAAGTGCTAGAGTTAGTGTAGTGAGTAGAATTATGCCAGCAGCGAATATACTGCTCGCTGCGGAGCCCAACTGTAGAGGAGCATCACCCCACATTCGCGCCGATAAACAGCACAACACGCAAACACCTGCAACCCAACGATAATTTTGACATCGTGACCATAAAGTCACCCACAATATTGCAGACCAAGGCTCATTTTTCATACCACAGGCATACTCACTTACCGGCCACTAGTCCCACGGAGTGAGTGCGCTGTGCAGTCCCTGCAAGCTCTGCATGTAGCAGCAGTGGCTGAGCACACAATGCTGCGCTTGCTATGCACCAGCATATCGCTACCACCCACACGTACGTGCGCGAGGGGGACACCTACTTAAAAACAATGAACTGTCTCAAAGTTTATCTAATACAGTGATCTAGTATTTTATTAATAATGAATATACCTTAGGATCATGACAATTAGACAACGCGAACATGGCAGCAGCATTTCCTGTGGCAGTACTCGCCGCAAGGATCGCATACATAATATCCCGGCGCCGTGCAGTTGCAGGCAATATGCTCAGCAATTGTATTATGCTCACACAAACGCACATAGCACCGCTCACGTTTAGACATATTACCAGTATACCGTGGAGATCTTCCTCACTATCTGTCTGGTGGAGATAAAGTGTTAAAATTATGAAGTTGCCTTATTCATTTACAGGATAGATTTTGAAGATTTAACGTTAATTTTGTTGAGTTTGTATATTACATATTACTAAATTCGTATGTTACTATTATTGACTTGGGCCAGAATTGTAAAGTCTTAAATTTCCAAAACCTTGAAATACTCACACTTGTAGAGCTGATTTGGGTGAATAATGCAAAAGTACCGGCACCGCGACAACGGCATGTCGCACGCGACCCATGTGATATCCGCACGTCACATCCAGACATGTGCCATACACCCGGTACCGCCGCGGAGCGAAAACCGCACGCTAATTTCGAAGCTGTCAACATTGAAGCAAAGTGTTTAAAATATTGTCCAAAAAGATATCACAATTTTACTTTTTGTCGTCAGATTTTAGTGAAAACTGTTTTTAGCAACTTAAAGCAGAAAATTCAAGAAATATTTTTAAGTAACATACCATCAGCACTGTAGTTCAGTGAGTGTTTTAGTAACAACGTCACAATGAGCTTTTGGGTGCGGTCAAGTGTGGCACCGGTAATATAGACTTGGACCTGTTGCGAACACAATGCGTACTGAACCTCGCTAGCACCGCTGTCAAATAGAAGTACATACTTAGAAAACAATCAAAATTCTACACGGTTTCCAACCTAAAAACACATTTTACCTATGCTCAGTTAATGTTCTTAAAGATGGCAGCCTAGCTCCCAGATCTTGGTACAGGATAATAACGGTGGTCAGGTTCTTGACAATAGATGCCAATTCCACGCGTGTTGTCTCTACGTGCCACTCGCTCGAGCCGCGTTGCCGTAGAGTATGGTCCAGTTCCATATGCACGCTTGACTCACTTCTTACACTGAATGAATTCAAATGCACTTCTAACTTTCTTGTTATACTTCCTGTGTTCGCTATTGCATTTTGAAGTTCATAAATTTTCTAAAAGCAAAAAGGCTTTAGTTTGCAAAAACGTTTTATATGGTAATAGTAATATAGTAATAAAAATAATGTCAGTATTGTTACTTGTTCATCCAGGAAGGCGTCAGGTTGTGTAAGTAAGTGATCGAATATATTGAGCAAATGCTTGGCCCCGAGCGCTCTATCGGCATGTTCCGCTGCGGGTGACAATAAGTACTGCAGCATATGTGATGCGTGACGTAGTGGAGTAACGCCTGCTCCTCCAGATATAGAGAGAGAGCGTAATACTGATGAATACTGCCGCGATACTTCTGATACATTATTCCACGAGTATCCATAAGAGATCAGCGTGAACTGCGAACAATAACATTTTTAGTGACGAAAGCTGCAGGCGAGCAAATTGTGAGTGCATCATTAATATTACCTTTTCATAGATATCTTTAAGAGAATCAGCGATACACCCAGAATAATCTGGTGACATCCATTTTGCACCATGTTGACCTGTTTTCGGCTCACAAAATCTAAAAATATTTTGAAGTTGTTATATTATTGCATACAGGACAATGGTCATTATTAGATCAGCATTAGTTTTTACCTTGTAATTTCACCACTGTATCCTGGTGGACATGAAAGCGACGCATAAGCGCCAGGAGCAGTTCTTGCCCAAAGCGTGCCAATAACTGAGTCGATCTTGCATGCATCATCATTATCGTCAAGTGCCCACACCCAAACACTCACTGAATTAGTGCCCGCTGAAGACGAAACTTGGCATCGATATTCACTCGATTTCTGAAATTATTTCAATTTACATATATCGTACAAAGCCCTTATTGAAGTATCATTACATGTCAAAATCTACATTAAACGGACTCACTTGTACATTATAAAGCTTGAGAACACTACCCGCTGGATATAGGTCTTCCCAAACATGTCTGTCTGGTTGCATCCGCAACAAGCTTCTTTCTCGTGCCCAACTAAAACCCAACACACCGTGCGCGCCTCCCGTACCGGTCAGACATGTTATAGTTACATTGTCACCCTGAAAAAAAAAATAACCTAAGTTTACTCCCTAAATAATGAGAAGAGAAGAAGCGAAAGAGAATAAAATATTTTATAATGAGGTAGGTATTTAGTAGGTCTTTAAAACTTTAAATCAGGCGAATCGAACCAACCAACTGACAGTATACTATGCAAGTTACATACCTTTTGTTCTATGGATTTTCGACTAATTAAAATTAACTTTTAAACTTTCGCGGTCCACGATATATAATTCAAATTCTCTTAATTATTAAGTTTATAAAAGATACATATGTATATTCAGCACAATGCGATTTGAAATCCGCTACCTTGTAGACAGTGAGTGTTGATGGTATAAGTCGTAAAGACGGCGGTGTGAGCACTGTGAGTGTGAGCGCTCGACATCTTCTTCTGCCAGAATCATCAGCGGCACACGACCACGTACCACCATCTATTTGTTGAGCCGCTGACACTGCCAACACTGACATACGACGACCTAGTGTCTCTTCCGCAACTATGCGTGTCCAAATATCTCTGGAATAGATATCTATTCATACTAGTGGATTTATAGTTTATTATACACATACATATATATATGTGATGCATACATTAATTTATTTAGAAAGGTTTTTAACAAGTCTGTTATTCATCTTCTTCCATACATAATAAAAGAAATTTGTATAAGAGAGCAATACCTATTGAACTTGAAAATACAAGATATAGGATTTTAAATCTTATTGCTGTTGCTTTGCTTTGTTTGTACTGGCACTACACTGTTACTTTTCGTACCAGTTTGTTAAAACATATTATTACTTGGTTTTAGTCGTAATTGAAATCATTTGAAACCACTTGTAATATAGATCAAATTAAAAAAAAATTACTTACTTAAACTTTCGCGTTCCATGATAAAACAAACTTCCACAAAATTTATGACCAACTTCACTAGTAACAAAACATTTTACAGACTGATATTACAGACGGGTGTTTTGAGAGTGGATTAAAACGATGCGATCAAGTTAAAAACGTGTTATAGGACACTGGGCGATTTATCCGTGCGGTAGAATAAAAGTCACCGTTAATTGCGTGGGTGAACGTTAGTGGCGGCTCCTCTCCAGCTCGTTAACTTGTCACTGTCGCACAACATGCGCTCGTGTTATCAAATCGTTACAATATATGAATATTTTAGGAAAAAATTGCGACCGACTCTTTCAGAACTATCTTAATTATAAGTGTTCATCAGTACCAGTGTTTGTATATTCTTTGATCAGTACCTATTAAATGTCAAAGTTCTTTAATTTTTCTTATTTTAATTTAGTCATAATGCAAACAAAATTGAACAAAGGCGAGTTTTAATGTGGAGCGTTTTAAGCCGATTTTACTTTCACAGTTTCCTTATTTCTCACTCTTTAAGGATCAAAATTATAAAAGAACTTAGTGTTGAAATTACATTTTATAATTTCTTGTTCGCAGCATAATAAGCGTAGTGATGAACAGCCAGAAGTTAGTTAAATGTATGTAGATCACAGAATCTTTGTTGTGGTAAAATTATCTTTGCGATTTCTGAACAGTAGACATATACACTGTATGTTACTGACCTTGTAGTGGCATTGAAATTTATTTTGACCCCATCCTTGTACCAAGTGAATACTATGTCTGGAGATCCGTGCGCCATGCAGGTCAGTATGAACTCTGATCCTTCCCAAATTTCTGGACGTTGATTTATTGCCAATGCCTAAAATAAAATCGGGGTTTACTGTTGTTCGATATTTGAAAAACGATATTTGGAAAATTGATAGTGATGATGTGCTGATATCCAGGGGTACTATTATATCTTACTAATATTATAAAGGTGAAAGTTTGTGAGTATGGATGGATGGATGTTTGTTACTCTTTCCGCAAAAAACTACTGAACCGATTGCGATGAAACTTGGTATGTAGATAGCTGGAGATCTGGATTAACACATAGACTACTTTTTATCCCGATATTTCCACGGGATCGGGACTTACGCGGGTGAAACCGCGTTGCGTAGCTAGTATATAATATGATGTAAAATTTATTAAGATTACTCCAAATATTACCGAATACTTTGACGAGGGTACGACAGAGTGACTATGTCGGAGTCGAACCGAATGCGTTTTTAATATCAGACATTTTTGGCCGACTGACAGTTTTACCGCGCGGTTGATGTACTTATCATGCCCGTACCCGATGGAACAGAGTAAGCCCTGCTACCTAGCATGGCTTTGCTTGCATGGCATGTTTTCCTAAAAATTGTGTTTTTGTTTTAAAGGACAACTCCTGCATTAGGAATGATTCCTGTGTCGCCGGCGGAGTTAACAAACATTGAAATAACGGAGGTAAAGAATACCTAGACTCGTAACAACTATGTATTTGTGGAAACACACATTTTTGTCCCGTGTGGGAATTGAACCCACAACACTCGGCACGGCTTAGTGGCAAATCGACCATTTTCTAGTGACTAGTTAGAATATAATATGTAAAATAAAGCTAAACAATCGTAGTACGCAAGTATCAATTGTATGCCACTTCGCTTAGTAAAAATGTATAACTACGCTACGTTTAAAAGAAAACTTCTAGTTTTACGTAGCAGGTTTGATAAGCGTAACGACGAACAAAACAAAAGCAAGTTCTTTTTGAGGTTGTTTGGGAAATAAAAAGTTTGGAGATCTTATTAGAAGAGGGTAAGCAAGATATGGTATTTAGTCTCATTGAATGTAAAGTCTGATTCTGCAGGGAAATCCTAAGAGTTGTCAACAGCGGCTACAGTTATAATAGTATCCAAACTCAAGATATACATTAGAGTTTGGAGACAGTTTTGATTATAGTATAATGGAATAAAAACTTTTGTGAGTGGTATTCCCGACCGACCCGACAGGTGACGGGATGCATCGGTGTCTGGCGCTACACAGTGTAGCCAGCCGTAGTAACAGATTACAGAGTAGTTACTACGTAACAGATAAATCACTCCCTACCAAAATATCGATACCTACCGTTTTAATTGCCTACTCTTTCCGGGCGCCAACCGCTGCTTGCGAAAATGAACTTCTATGTTCGTAAGCACGATTCTTATTGCCTCGCAATAGCGCATGACTGTGTGACCGTATGTAGGGTTACCTCTTCAATATATTTTTTTATTAAAACAAATGCTATGTAAATTAACTACTTGACGCTTATTTTTCATTTTAAATGTTTTAGTATTCGAAAATCATGTGTTTTACTTTCATTAAAATATTAATAAACTTCTTCCCTTTTTTAAAATTTCGATTATTAAACTGTATGGTGGAAAGTATTTTAAATCTTACAACAAGTTTTACTCACAAGGGCAATTAAAAATAAAAGGATTTTTTTTTTATTTCATTTTCTCTTACTTTTTTCTACATTCATATACTGCACATAAACATGTATATTTTCACTCTGAATTTTACAGTATTTAAAGAATAGATCAATACGATCTCGAATAAGGTTTTTTGTACTTTAAAAAAAAGCGTATGCGCGCAATGCAGCTGTTGGCAACCCACTGTCGGTACTGCGCGGTGGACCAGCCGGCCGGTAGGTATTTAGCCCGCGCAAGTACATCGAGTGACATAAGCCTGGCACAGTGTGCACACACAGCGACGGATTATAAAATGAAACCGTATGTCCATAATAAACACTTTTGATTACCACATTATATAAACTAGTAAAACAATTTCTAACTTGTAAGCTAAGTGCAGGCTGCATATCAAAGTACAGTGTGTCGGGAAGCAGACGGAGCGTGTGAGGGCGACTCCGGGATGCGGCGAGCCTAGCCAGAGCAGCACGCAAAGCATCTGCAGAACTTCTGCCACTCCACACTCGGAAATAAACCATACGAGCACCGGTGGCTCCCACTGAACTGTGAACAAGACACTAAACTAAAGTATTACAAAAACAAATTGTGAATGATATCATTTTGATTAAAGAAATAGGTTTTATCCACGTGTGTATTTCGGGGCTGCCCGACTGAGAGTAGATGTGGACTCCAGTAGTGACGTCTGACACCTACGAGGTAGGTCGTTTCAACACTTAATAGATGACTTGACTTGATACATGACTAGTTTCGGGCCCTTGCCCGAAACTAGTCATGTATCTCCGAAATACACACGTGAGTAATTAATATTAGCTAAGGTACATTATATGAATACATTGAAGATTCCATTTAGTCGTCGACAGCATTACGTCACTAAATTGACTACAACTAAAAAAAAAAAGAAATTGTAATGGAAACTCACCTTATATTCAAAATATCTACTTCATCATCTAAAGTGATATTTGAAGTTCTTAGATAGCTTGTCAGCTGTAAAGAAATTACACGTTATTCTTATTATAATATGTATTATATATGCAACAAATGAATAACAATTGTGTAAATACTTGCTTGTTTAATAATTTCTTGTGATATGTTTATATTCGGTTGATCCACTACTTGTAATCTTGTGTCAAATCTAGCTGAAGCTGAAAATAAGAAAAACCCTTTAGTAAAAGTTTGTAAAAAAGTTGATCTAACTACAATATTAATAAATAACTCATTACAGATGCATATATAGATATAGGTACGTACTAAAGTCTTTATCTTTCGGACTACAATCACAACCGTTTTCTTTATTACATCCGTCTGAACATTCCTCTGCACCACAGTCTAAAAAGAAAAGAAGATCTCATTATTTAAATACGTAGGCCTATACTTTACTTTTATTTAGGTTTACTTATTTCTGTATTCGCTTGTACACAAAAGCAAACAAGTTCAAACTCGAAGCAAATATTATATACACATAATTCAATATAAATAAAGATAGAAATGTTTAATTTCATGTATTTGCATAAAACGAAAAGATAATATTGTGTTAGAATCAGATTATACACACTTGCAACATTCATTGTGTCCCTACTCCATTGTGCGTGGAGTTCTCGTCGCGGCTCCACACTCTCGCGAGTGCGCCTCGTAGCAAAAGGCCCTCGTAGCCCAGTCAAGGGATAAATAGTAAAAAATGCGCTGATAGAGAATTTCGATACCCGCAGTCTGGACAAGTGGGCGTCAATTTTTTTAACAATTAACGAAAAAAAAGACTTTTTAAACATTTCACGTGATATCTCATTTCCAGTAGGTTTTTTGTCATATGTGCCCAAAGCTTTTTTGTTCTCCATTAAATTACCTACAAAATGAGACCTGTTCAAAGTCACAAGTGTTTTTGTTTAACAGCAAATGAAGGTCAAATTTAAAAAAGAACATTTTTTCAACATTTCGTAACTTTGAAAGGAACGTATGTAGAAGAATGAAACTTTGTGAAATTGTAGCTTGTGATGATATTAAAAAGTGCTATAAATTTCAGCGAGTTCGGTTTTAAAAACTTTAAATTTATTAATGATCATTTATTTTTTTTTGGACTTAATTGTAAAATGCGCCATTTTTTCCTAAACTACCAAAACTGGTCGGACCAGCTTAGAAAATTCAAAAATCCATTTAAGTTTCTAAGCCCGTTGGAATGTTTAAGAAATATAGATTTGAACCGATTTGAAGCTGGTCCGACCGGTTTTAATAGTTTAGGAAAGAAATTTAGGGCTTTCGAACGATTCCTAGCGAGTGAAGGTTGCAAGAGTGCTAGCCATTAACATTCTCAATTTATTCAGTTACCGTGCGCCTCGCGTCCTTTGACTGCGGTAAAAAACCGATATAGAGAGGAGCGTTGGGGAGGCGAGGCGAGGTAAGATGAGAAGAGGCGAAGGTATTAACTACCTCACCTCGCCTCCTGGAGAGTGATCGGACTTTATAGGCAATCGTACTTATCAGCAGAAAAGGATTGTTACTGTACTGTGCATTGTCTAAACTAATAAGCTCCACTCCAATTAAAATAGAATTCTGCTGCCCCTTAAAACTTTCTAAATAATATTTATGTTGTTAAATGAGAGTAAACTTACTCTCATTACCTACTTATTAAATGTGTTTCAACATACCAGTGACCCTCGGAACAATAGAAAATCTATTTTGGCGGAACTGGCCGGCGCCAAGCGTAGCCATTAATGTCTTGTGTTGTGTTAGCGAGTTAAATAAGTTATTATATGTGGAGTGTGTTAATTTACTTTAATTACGTAAATTTAACAGCTTCTTCTAATACCGTAATGTTTCATTAGGTGACAAAAATTACTAATTTTTTGTAGTAGAAAAAAGTAATATGAATTTACCCAATTTGTTCAGCACCTGGGTGGTTAAAAACATGAAAAGCTCGGATTCCAGTTAGTAAATGAAATTTGAAAATTCAAAATAGATTGTTTAACTAATAATGTGCATTAAAAAGTTTACCTATTGAAAAATATTGATTTGAAAAAAACATCATAATTCCGCTCCACGCAATAATTACAATAGTGTAATTCGGCTGTAGAATATATTTTTGTATATCAATATTAAATTAACGTATATATTTCTATATATAACATATATATAGAAATAGTAATCGGGAAAAAGAAGTGAGATTAATAAAATATTTGTTTACTTAAACAATTTATATTTGAGTTAATATCAAAGCCCTGCATTTTAGACATACTACAATATAACCCCACATTCCTTTTTCACCTACAAAATAATATTAGTGGCTGGTTATTGTAATAGATTATTTTTAGAGCTGGTTATTGGTCCCTTGTTATTGGGATTATTGTTCCCCAATTCACTATTCAAAATTGCTAAAGGCACATACAATAATTTTACCATCGTCATGCACGGGGCACAAAATAATATTTGGAGCTGATTATTGCAATAGATTATTTTTAGAGCTGGTTATTGGTCCCTTGTTATTAGGATTAATGTTCCCCAATTCACTATTCCAAATTGCCAAAGGCACATACAATAATTTTACCATCGTCATGCACGGGACATGATGATACTAAAACTGATTTTGGGGAGAACCTGAGTCGTTCTGTTGCCTTACAGCTAGAGTTAATTTTTTCTGTCTTTGTTCCACAGATATCGGAATCTTTTTGCTATGCCAATGAGCTCACTCCTCGTGGTTACAGAATTAAATTCACAAATAGTGACACATGTTTCAGGGAAAAGTAAGGTATATACGTCTAAGGTTATAAAAGAAGATACCACACAATATATATGGTAGATATTTAGATTGAGTGCACACTCATCCACCAAATATAAGTCCTCCCAACTTTGAAACAGCACTCGGCTGAAACCTACAAATAAAGGTTGTGGAGCCGGTGAATGTGTTTTTATTCGCAGAACCCTCAAATTACCAATCATTTTCCGTTCGGTTACAAACGAGTAATTCCAAATCATATACTGATTTGTATGCTATGCTATGTACATTATGTAGGCACGAGTACGAGTATGTTACGCCATTTAACAAGGTACAGCGACAAACATTATCCGTTACTTGGGTGAACCGTATGTTGTTGGCTGCTTTTTCCATAACCAACATTTATGTATCACTCTTTTGGGGTATTAGCAATCATAACAATATTTTTGTATTCGTTGGATATGGAAACAGCGGACGGGGCTTCCAGTAGGAGGTGGAACAATTTTATAAGCGACATGTTGTTTTCCGACATTTAGTCGATTAAAGTCGCGGGCTATGCGAAAAATAAATGTATCTAGTATACATTTATTTTTCGTAAAATCACAATTTTAATTGGTAAATATACAATTGAAAAAATCAACGTATACATAAAAATATTTGTGATAAAATTAAATTAAAAAAAGAATGAAACAATCAAATGTACAATTTTTTTTGGTAAAAATTGCAATGTGTGGTATGAGAAATAATTCCACCTTGACCACATAAATTTATTCGCTGTAACAAAAGTAACACCCCACTCAATTCTAAACACAAAAAATAAATAAACAACAATGCCACCGGTCAATAAAAATAAATTATAACTACTAAAAGATTTAATGTTGTTCGTCTTCAATGAAATATAAGCTTGCCGTAGTAGTATAAGAGTTATTTGTTTTAATATTAGAACCATTCATTCTTTAAATTAGAATGAGGGAGGAATTGTAATTAAAGTATTTTGAAATTACATTTTCATTCCACATTATTTTCGAGAAGAATGAGTGCAGTCGAGAATTTGGCTTCTAATTTAATTCTAAATTTAGAACAAAAAAAAAAGTATAAAAATCTTTAGAACGCTTTTGAATGCGTTTAATACTTTATAGTAAAATAGATTATTTTTAGTATGTTCTTTAAGTGTTAAAACAATTATACTATTATTTATTTATTTATTAATTTAATATTTTAAATGTAATCCAATACTAACCATGTTGTGCGATCTGCGATTCGCACAGATTGCCGGTGTAACCGGGCGCGCAAATACAGCTGACAGTAGCGGGACCCATTTGTCTGTCGGTGTAAGTATATTATTTTATATTCTTTTGGGGTAATGAATAAGAATAAAAGAAAAATACTCAGGTAAATGAAATACGTATTTTTAGAACCTCCACGCTGAATATAAATTCTTTGATTGTGCATTGGGTGTAAAAGATCTTTTTTAAAAAAAGAATTTCAAGTTTATTAAGAATTTTAAATTGAAATAAAACAATTTTTAACGGATTTTACTATTTACACTGATCCCGACGTTTCACTTGCTTTTCAGCAGCCATGGTCACGGGTAGACTAAGATGGTGGTCGTCTCATGTACCGAAGTGCAAAGTTATCTCAGAGTACCCGAGTTTTGTTGATTGTTGGTGTTACTATTTACGCAGAATGAGCTCAAAGTGTCTTGAATCCTTGCTGTGTTTTGTATTTTCTTGGATTTGAGTAAGTGGATAACCGGATCCCAAGCTGGTGGTACGTTTCAACCAGCTTGGGATCCGATACCAAGTAAACAAATAAATCGCGATAGAATCCGTTAAAAATAGTTTTATTTCAATGTGTAACATTCGCGTAAACTTTCGACAATATCAAGAATTTTAAATACTGAATCTTGGCTTCAACGCAAATCTGAAAGTTTTCAATACAGCGACAAATATAACTTTACATTGAAGTAAAGTTTTCCTCAGCAAACATGGAGGAAAATTTCATTATACAGAGCGCTAAATTCGTTATTCTGAGGAAATGGTACAATAATAAAGGAAACTGGCAAACTTCACAGTTAAAGATATTGAGTAAAATATTAAAAAGGCGATCCAAATGGACGATGGGGTCATCGAATCACTTACCTGCAGGTGCCGCCATTTTTACACATTTTGGGAGTCCTCGAACAGAGAGGTCCTATTCCACAGTCCTCTCCAGAATAACTCTCGAAACACGAACAGAAAAATTCCCTGTGGTACGGAAAAAATTGTGGAATAACCTATAATTTTAGTGAAATACGTTTGGGCTTAATCCAACGAAAAGTTGTAGAAGAGAAACAGTTTTGATAATAATATGCCTGCAGTACAACTCAATTTTTATAGCATATTATTTGTCTTTCGTAACATTTACCAACTCGAGATCATGTTGGGTACATACTCTCGAGAGCTTTTATTTGATTCACGGATTTAATGGTCACTTATCCCAGTTAAGAGATACTTCTATTTTATTTATAAACATAATTAATTTAGATAGAATAACTTGTTATAATGTCGTGTCACCCATTTTAAAACTTACTGGTAATCGTGGCTGGCGTAGCAGTGTCCTAACAGTCTGCACTGGATGGCGCTACACGAGGTGGGTCTTGACACATCAACTGGACTCCTCACCGCATATGTTATGTTGAATCCAAATACCGATAAAAGCCCCAAGGCCCTAAGTTGTGTGCCTTCTAATCTGTTAAGATTCAACTCAACGACAAGCACTGGACTTTGTACCTGAAAAGAAAAATCAAGATAAAACATTGTTTGTATCTTTCATTAGGTTGAGAGTTTTTTTTTGTAATACGTCATTACCAAAACCACTTTGAAACTGTTCAGATATTCTTTAGGTACATATAGTCTGAACCGGAAATTTGTTTGAAAATTCTATTTAAATTTTTCTCAATTTTTTGGTATAGAGATAGAATTTAATGTATTGTAATATCTGTTTATGTTTGACATCTTTCTTTCACAGACTTGCTTAAAGTCAAATATTTTGTTTAAGAACTCCTTAAGTATGAATTCGTCTTAAACTCGACCAGTTTTTGTTCTTGTTTATTAACTCAATCTTTATATTCAAGACTAACTCAGAAAATCTATTAAGTTCCGAAAAGTTTGTCACACAAAATAATACTTTCTTTGACGCCTGGAGTTGCCCTAGTAGCTAGTTACGCATGATATCAGAAAAAAACGTTGGTAAAGAAGAAAGGTCAGATCAATTCCTTTAAATTATCCTTTGACAAGAAAATATTATTTCTATACAGTATTTCAAGAACATTTAATGATGTCAGTTTCTTATTTCTGAACGTGTTCAAAATCTTGTTCTATTATGAAAATACTAAGAAATTCTTTTAGTGTTGGATAGCCTATTTATCGGGCAAGGCTATAGGCTACATAACATCACGCTATGACCCATAGGAGCGGAGTATCAATGAAAAATGTTACAAAAACGGGGCAAATTTACAAACGCAGACGAAGTTGCGCGGATCAGCTAGTACATACATATTTCAAATGTCATGCACATGGATGGAAAATTATTTGTATAGTACAACATGTTTTACGGTATAAGGTAAGTATAACATATCACTACATATTATAAAACAAAGCCCCCGCCGCGTCTGTCTGTCTGTCTAAAAAACTACTGAACGGATTTACATGCGGATTTCACAAATAGACAGAGTGATTCATGAGGAAGGTTTAGGTGTATAATTTGTTAACGTTTTGTGTGAATTGGTTTAAATATGATGATGATTGTTGAAGATGGCTCTACTACCAGTGCGAAGACGAGCGGGTTTCTAGTTAGTTTAAAAGTAAGTGGTAATTAATACTAAGGGAAAAAAGCGTTGAAAAAGGTAATTAAATTAATTATAATTAATTCAATTCAATCAGTTCAATTATGTATATTCTGTTCATCGTTCTTCTTTTATTCCTGTATATACTTAGCATAGGTTATCAGAATAAGAATTACAAATACATATATATGTATGTATATGTATCAATTACTCGACGTGATTTCTACACTTATACTTATAAACTACGATTCTAACTCTTGATTGTAAAACAGCTCACGTCATTTTGTGATCATAACTGCCTATACATAACAGTATGTTATATCTTTGGTTTGATTTTACAATTGTATTATAGACCTGTTATAACACGTTTGTATTGTATATAAATAATATAGAAAACTATTTTAGTTATTTAAAATATCGTAACTAGTTAAAAATAGATACCATCCATAGTTAGTACATATCGTTAATAATATTGTGTTACTTAAAACACATATTATAGACTAGCAGCGCCCCGCCATTTCACCCGCGTAAGTCCCGATCCCGTGGGAATATCGGAATAAATAGCCTATGCGTTAATACAGGTGTCCAGCTATCTACATACCAAGTTTCATTGCAAGCGGTTCAGTGGTTTTTGCGCGAAAGAGTAACAAACATCCATCCATCCAAACTTTCACATTATAATATTAGTGGGATAAATTACACCCAGACAGAGAACATACGTTTGTTCTCATCACACAATTCTTTGTCCTGGGTGGGAATCGAATCACGACCTCTGGCTCAGCAGTTAGGATTACTAACTACTAGACCAACAGGCCCGTCATAGTCATAATACATCCGTTAACATGTCCACTTAATTTGGTGCCTATAGTTTTTTTCTAGTTATACGATATATTTATACCTATATGTATAATATTTTGCCTGAATAGATAATATCTTCAGAATAGAAAGGGACCGGTAAACTCCAAAAATAAACTGTTTGATATCAATCCTTAAGAAATCGATCCAATAAATACGGCCCAGGTATGTTATTTAATCAGTTCGGCATGAATCTCTATGATTATAATATTGCGCAAAACTTTTGCTTGCTATTCTAATATTATTCTAAGATTTTTAGATACGATTACATCAAAAAATCTTTGAAAATACGCTTTTCAAATGATGGAAATTGTTTAACACTGTATAATAGATAGTTGGTATTTAAGGAAAAAGATGAGTTACAAAAAATTAATACATTTTTATTTATTTATTATTATGGTAGACTAGATAAATTTAAAAAACTGTCAGTCGTAGGACACGTCAGAAGTGAAAACACATACACACACATACATATATATATATATATATATATATATATATATATATATATATATATACATATACATATACACACATTCATTCGTATACCTATATATCACCTGAGCGTGACGGTATAATTATATTTTTGAAGATTAAAAGGAGCTGACAGAACTCAATGTATAGATGAGCGCCCTCTAGTGGATCTGTATTTGTATTATTATCGTGACGGTCAAGAGTTCAGTGCTTTTCCCATAACCAAAAGTGCCCAAAGTGCCTAAAGAAGGTTTCACTTAAAAAATAAGGTTTTAAACAAGTTAAATATTCATTCTAAAACATGGAGAATACAAAACATTTCTAAAATTAAACCAGCGTAAATGCAAAACCAGCCAAGGCTTGTTAGTATCTTCACTTCAAATGCACGACACACGCTTACGTCGCTCGAGGCAACACATCAGCGTTGTTGTCACACAGATCAAAGAAGCTGCATTCAACTGGTAATAGATTTTTAGCTTTGATACTGCATTGAGCAAAAGCTTTACGTTTTATACATTGCATTTTTAAACTATTTCCATCGATTGACACTGTATGATAAACATTTCAGTATGTGTGACATACATTACTTTCTACCATTATATTTTTATACAAAAGTCAGTAGTTAGTTGATTTGCTTACAACGTTTCGCTTTGGTAATCGATATGTGTATCGATGCAAGGCATTCGTTCTTTCCAACTAATGTAACAGCATAAGTGTCAACGTTTGTTAAAACACCATTCCGACAGTCAGTCAACCGTCGGCAATCGAGAAGCTACAAACGTAAGTGTTATGTTTTATAATATCAGTGTTTAACCGAACTATATTACTTTCATAGAGCTTATGCTTTCGCTCTTTTCTTGCCTTTTTTCTTTTATGTCCTTTCATTTGGTATTATTAAGTTGAGCTTATATAAAGAACTAGGCATTCCCCGCAGCTTCACTCGCGTTTATGGTTACTGCTCCACTTCTGAGAGTTGTAGCGTGATCTTATTTAGCTGATAACCTTCCTCAATTAACACTCTATCCAAAACAAAAAGGATGATTCAAATCTGACTAATAGTTTTAGAGATAAGCGCGTTTAAGCAATCAAGTTAAGAACTTTTTAACTTTATTATATTGGTATAGAAGGATATCGATATTAAAGGCCCGGGGGACTAAGTAGGGAGGATTAGCTACAATCTGACGCTTATTATTCAGCAACAACTAAAACAAGCTTCAATTAATCAAAGTGAAGGTACACGTTGATTAATTAAAGTGTTTAGTAGTTTCTAAATTGCTTGTTCTAAATGGATAAGGTCAATACCAAATAAGCAGTACAGGAAGAACTTAACAGTAAGCCATTAAGTGGCCTATTTGGAATGGATTAAGACCACTGACACACACACACACGCACGCACGCACGCACGCACGCACGCACGCACGCACGCACGCACGCACGCACGCACGCACGCACGCACGCACGCACGCACGCACGCACGCACGCACGCACGTACGCACGCACGCGTAAAATCGCGAAATCTATCCCACGGGAACCGTACATTTTCCGGGATAAAAAGTAGCCTATGTGCTAATCCAGACTATAATCTACCTCTGTCCCAAATATAATATTACTAAGATAAAATAAAATAATATTACTAAGATGATTATGAAAGCAACACAAGACCTTGTTTTTTCTACTAATCAATAAATTGATACTGTTACATTGTGAAGCCAAAAATTGTTGACGCAGCATGTCACACGCAGATATCCCGCCATTTGTTGTTCACAAATTATGAAAGTATTGGCATTATTTGCAACATAACGTATATACTATACAATCTATTTTATAACGTCAATATTATTTATGTGAAATGTGACTGATAATACACAATCTTTTACAAAATGTATGTAGATTAAAAAAAACATAAAAGTTGTTTAGTTTCATAGAATGAGTACTCACCCGAGAAGTTGGCAAAGGTACTTATTAGGAATCTGACAACTCAACCAATAAAGGCTCATTTACACACTGAGAACACTGTGTCATCACTGACACTGACTGACAGGGATGCGTTCATAGAAAATATGGCCGTACTGTGCCCGACCGGACAGAACTGTAACTTCACTGATATGTGTGAATCGGCCTTAACGAACTCAAGATGGCATCCGAGTGGCCAATATGGCGACTGCCATTTACACCATTACAATTTAACAAAATACCCGACAATCCGAATTTTACGGATGTATGTTGTTGACCCGAAATCATTATGTTTTTATGTTTTATTATTCAGGTAAGGTTTCAATCGAGTCTACCGTACCCCTTGACCGAATTATTAATATGGAAGATTTGTAATCTGTTCTGAATTCTTAGGAGAACAAATAAACAAAATGAAAATCACAACCCACGATTTGACAAAACAAAATAAAACGGACGTGTTCTGAAATCATATTTCAAGGGTTCTCGTACATATATTTTTTCTTCTTCACAACATGATTCTTGTTATAATAACAACGTTAAGAATCGTATCAAAATACAGACATTATGTAAAATAACAAATACGTTTTTCATGTTTGTCGGAACGCTGCTATGTTATTCGTTATAACTTATATCAAGAAACGGCCCGGTCTTTATATACATAAATAATAATAAAAAAAACTGGACAATGCGAGTCTGACTCGTGCACCGAGGGTTCCGTAAGCAAACAAACTTGTATGTAAATAGTACGTCCATTTCGAGAATCGATTCTCGAAGATTTATGCCAGTCTTTCTGAAAGACAAACTTAATTTTGCGGTTCTAAAAATACTGTCCCATACATCGATGTGCGACAAAGTCAGATTTTTCCTTCACCTTGTGCTATGAGACCTTGCTTCTTAACAAATTTAGCAGTATTTTTCTTTTAGCGTTTTTTTTTTTAGCGTTGAATAAGAAGCTTGATTTTGTTACAGCTTCAAGGTACCGCAGACAGTGCCGTAACTATACCAACTGAGGCCCGTGGCAAATTCATAAATATATTTTGTAATTAGAAAAGAGAAAGAAGAAAGAAATAATTTTTATTCTGACTCACACAGGATAGGTAAAAGGGGTTTTTTTTTTTTTTTTTTCATCACAGGAAAAAATAAAAAGTAAAAATAAATATCTAAATAAATACCCCTGCATGAGACAAAAATGGTCCTTAGCTCAGCAATATGCTACTTCGCACGATTAATTAGCGAAGAGGCGCTGGTATTCTGCCAAGGCCAAGTGATGTAGGTACGGACATCATGCTATCAAATAAATATTATGAGACTAAACTGTATACATGAAAACACACTGACATTCAGATTACACATTAAAATAACAGATTTTATGGTTACAAATACATTATCAAAAAAAAATTAATATATATATAATAATAATAATAATAATACTTAAATAAATCTAAACCAAAGACAAGATATTTCAGCCATTTTAATATCGTATTACATCAATACATCAATAATTAGTGCCTCCTGTGTTCAGGGCCTTTGGTGCCCGGGCCCCCTCGAGTCGGGGGCCCGTGGCATTTTGCCTGCTCTGCAACCCTATTGTTACGCCACTGACCGCAGACTTGTCTATTTGATGTTAATTTCAACTTGATGCCCCCCATGATTCTGAGAAAAAGGGTCTTGACAGACAGACAGACGGACAACACAGTGATCCTATAAGGGTCCTTTTTTTCCTTTTTAAGGAACGGAACCCTAAAAATAAGGTGTCTATTCATAAGTTAACATGTGACAGCTGTGATAGTATCTATTTAAGCCCAACGAGTCGTTTCTTTGACATTAGGTATGAAAAAGCCTATAGCAGCGTTCCCAAATAACCATTTAGAGAAGTCATATTTTGCAGAAAATTTATTTGGGGCAAAACACAATTTCAGTGATAACAGTAGTTAAGAAGTCCTACATACATAAATGTAATAAAAGCCTTAGGCAGTACGTAACGTAATGGAGCTACAAATTCGAAAATTTGAATATATTGTTGAATAAACAAACATTTCTATTCTTCCCCGTTGCTGAGCGTTACCTAATTTACTTTCTTAGACGTAACGTTATTCACACGATTCATTGTCTAACGGTGAGGAGAGTGGGCTTTCTACAGCATAAAAAGCAAAGAGTGATAAGAATCGTTCCTGAAGTTGCCTTATAGACGTAAAACACATGTTGAAGTATCTCTTCGTGAAAGCGGAAAATGAAATAGGTTATTTTTTTAAATACATAAAATATATATTATGTTTTTTAATAAATCCTATTCAGTTTGGTTAAATTACGACGTTCGTATTTTAAATTTCAATTGAAACATCGTCACAGTAGAAAACTTCGCAATTAAAACTAAGTGAGACTGAAAACGTTCTTCATTTGAGTTACGGAAATTATTTCACGATTTTGTTGAAACAGCTGAAGATCTACTAATGGATAATGCCGAACGGATTTTAAAATGATACAGTAACAGAAGTAAATGGCAATTGTAGATTAATATAACTCAACGGAATACGTTTTGTAAGTAAGTAAGTAAGTAAGTAAGTAAGTAAGTAAGTAAGTAAGTAAGTAAGATATTCTTTATTGTACACCATTAATAACATACAGTGGAAATAGATCTCATATAAAGTATAAAAGTACAGTGGGCGGTCTTATCGCTAATAGCGATCTCTATCAGACAACCTAAGTATTACATTTTTACGAATGTAAATGCCTGTATTTCATGGTTTTTACATTTTATAGAACCTGGAGACCAAGCTTTGCTCGGTAGCTCTTTTGTAAAATCGACATTTTTTTTTAAATTTTCTTTTGCAAAATTGCGTTTTTACAGAAAATACAACTATGCAGTTGAACTTAAAATGCAAAACTCTATCTACATACAAAATTTCATCAAACCGTTAGAGCCGTTTCTGAGATACCCGAAATATAAATACATACTTCGGTTATCTCTGGTAAGGTTGTCTGGTAGAGATCGCTTTTAGCGATAAGACCACACATTGAACTCTGGTTTGTAAGATAATAATTATTTTAACTGTATTTTATTAATGGTGTACAATGAGGATATTCTATCTATCTATACATAAATAAATACATACAAAAATTGCTGGTTTAAAGGAATAAGATTTAGTGCATCATAATCTAATATTGTAAAGGCGTTTTTTTGGTATTGGTGGATTAATAACTTTTGAGATCCGTTTGTGAGCGCAAAAAGAGGGGCTCGTAGCTAAGTGGTAACCGAGTAGGTTAGCACATTACAAGGTTGCTTCTACTAACCAGGTCAGTCTTAGGAAGGGTGACCTCCCGTGGTTTTTAGAGCACGTTAAGCCGTCGGTCCAAGTTGCCATACGAACATCTGTGGCATTCGTTACGGGTAATTGAGGACTAAAAAGTTTGACAACCTGGTCTAACTACAGAACTTCGATATCGCCCAGTGGTACTATGGTAACCAGACAGCTGATAAACATACTTATATATTTCTAAATACAGAACATATGACCATGCTCATCATACAAAGATTTGTCCTGAATGGGAATCGAACCCACGACCTCTGGCTCAGCAGGCACTAACCACTAGATCAACAGGCCATTCAATAATATAACGAATGCTGCGGCATATCACAGAATTATTTGTCCTGGGTGGGAATCGAATATAATAATATTTAGGATTAAAGACTAAGTAAACTGCACCCTAAGTATTAAAGATTTAAGTGGCTCACCTTAAATGGCTGCCACAAATTCAAATAAGTCAGTTGAGCCACTAATATTCGTCTTAATATTCTATTTGATAAGTTGTACGTCTTAAACTTGGATAACTTAAATAGTTAAAAGCCATTGATACCTATTGAACTTCAGAATAGTTAAAGGCGTTGTCAGATTAGTGTCTATTCTTAAAACTGTTCTATATTATAAGGTTCAATTTGATGGTCGAAAATTGGGAACAGTTTCCTTTAATCATCTCGTGTATCTATCTAATACCTTTAAATGAGCAATTCTTGTATATATATATATAAGTATAAATATAATACTATGAATCTAGGAAACGGCTCCAACGATTTTGATGAAATTTTGTAAACAGATACAGTTTTGCATTTTAAGTTCAACTGCATAGTTGTATTTCCTCTAAAAATGCAATTTTACAACATAAAAAATACGATTTTACAAAAAGCTACCGAGCAAAGCTCGGTCTCCCAGGAATTAGAATTAAAATGTACTTTGGAATATTCTGATATGTCTTTATGTACAAAAATGTCGTGTTAGGGGCCATCCATAACAAGGGCGTCACACGTTAAGGGGCGGGGAGGGGTCAACGAAGTGTGATATTGTGTGACAAAGGGTGGGGGAGGGTAATAAGCTTCGTGACGTCACGTGTTAAAATCTAAAGTATTAAATACAAAACATTACCTGTAAACGAAAGACTACGTGATGTCACACCATGGAGGGGGGGAGTTCCACATGTGACGACCTGTGACAAGGACGGGGGGGGGGGGGGATCCAAAAGGATGACCCCTTACGTTGTTGGTCACGATGAATTGGTTCTGGGCCAGATTTTATTGAAATTTTGCACACTGTGTGTAGTTTGATCCAACTTCAGAGATACAATAGTTTTTATGTCAATTTATAGTCATAATATTTTTTATTGCGTATTACTTAGCCACAGCAACGTGGGGCCGGGTCGATAGTATTTATAGCTCAAATATTTATAACAGAGCATTGAGGGGGGGAGCAATGGACATCGCCTAATTGAGAGGTTTTAGCTGGAGGGGGTCTGGATGTCTTAATAAAAGCTGTTCCCGGATGCCTCCTATTTTGGGCGCAGTACGGCACACCGTGTGGTTTTAGTCGGTTTCACGGTTAGCGGTTAGGGGGTTTCCACACGCACAAAAAACAAAAAGGTAGGACTATTGTCTCTCACTATCCCGAAAGAAGAAAGGCGTAAGTTTATGTATTTATGCTTTGTATGACATAATTATGAAAAATTAAAAACGTAACCACTCTGTTCTGTGCCCATGACTGTGTCTTGTTACAATTACTTTTTACTCATTTTTATAATTAGAAGACTTGTGTTTAAACACAGAATGTTAATAAATTAATTTAAACCAATTACTAACTGGAGACAACTTTACATTCAACTTAAATAATAAGACAAGAGGCTGACTAAAGCGTGTATACAGCTACAAAGCAAAGTTTAATCAAAGGATTTTACTAATTACAGATTTACTTATAACACTGTTTGACAAGTATCAAGTATATTTTGAAAGTAACATGACTTAATGACTTTTCAAGAGAGAGAGAAATCGTTCCCCGCAGTTGCACCCGCGTTTACTCCAACTGCTCCACTCTCAAGGGTTATAGCGTGATGTTACGTAGCCTATACTATTGCTCATGAATCTGGCTATCATATAAAAAAAGATTTTTTCGAATCCATCTTTTAGTTCCAGAGATTAGCGCGTTTAAACAAATAATCTCTTCAACTTCATTATATTAGTATAGATTATTTTAGTTTAAAGAAGGATTAACAGAATTACCATGAACATTCCCTTTCTTGGACTTAATATTATCGTCTATATTGATATGGTTAAATCACTAAGTGCTCACCCAATATTTATGGTCTTTATACGTACCTAGATCTCCTATTTTCTACGTACATCTACTCCAGGGTTAATAAGTCTATGCCAGCATTGTATCGCTAAATTCTTGCAGCAAGTTATTTCAGAATAAGAATTGTTACATCTATCAATTATTTTTTCCGGGTAGATAATCCCATCGACGTGGATGGATTTAATTAATGTGAAGTTTATCTGTGCCGTATTTTATCTTATTATCAATGTATATTAATTTGATATGAAGAAAGAAATACAAAAAACACGGAGCGAAATAAAATATTTAAAATTAACGTGTTCCAAAAAATACCGAAAATTTAAAGCCAATTTATTGATTGGTATATTAAGCGATTGACGTCAAATATCTCATTAGTTACTTTATAGGAACCACACAGGTTAATGATAGAGATAGGGGACACTGGGGATTGTTGGCTATAGGGGTAGGTAGATAGTAATTAATAATTATCAAAAAATCCACCGACGTGAAAGTGATGCGTCATAGACCTAGCCAAGAAAAATCGTTGCCCACTAAGTTACCAGAAACGCAGCATCACGCACGCAGACCATTTGGAAGAAGGAGCATAACATCAAAATGCTATATACGTAAGTAATTATTTCCTTGGTAATATTATTTGTGATAATGCCTATATATTCGTAGTTATTTATTTACAAGTAATTAAAAATAAATGTTTAATGGTTGATATGTTTATTATTGCATATTATTGAGGAAGTGCACCCAAAGATATCATCGATATAGCACGTCAACATCATCAAGAGCTCTTTCTTTAAATTTTCATAGAATTGATTATTTTGTTACAATGTTGTTTACATTGTATTTATATGTCCATTGATTTTGCACTAATTACTCTAGGGGTTAACGTACCCCTAATAAAAAGTCTACCAACCCCAGGCATGAGACAGGTTGACTCGTATTTAAATGTTTAAGAAATCAAGCTTGTACCCTATCATATGTATCATAATTAATTGCGAGCTATTTGTAATTTTTTCTAAAGCTTAATAGTATATTTATCAATATAAGTATATTTATAATAATATAAATCAGAACAAAAATATAACAAGCGTTTGAAGTGAAATTTGGTCGACCATCCCCGGTCTCCCCTATTCTATATTGCTCTCCAGCTAAAATATCATGTCGATCTGTTGTTCCATTGGTGTATGCAAAAAGAATACATCAGTAACAATAGACAGTCACGTATTTCTAGAATGTTTTGCAAAACGTTCATAATGTTTTAGTAAAATACAATGACGCCATTCAAGTTATTAAGCCCTGCGATAGTAGAATTTTCATTAATTGAGTGTTCAACTAACAACAAATCAACTCAAGTAACAATAGCAACAATTTCTTATGAGAACTCTCTTAATATGCTTTTATAACCATAAATTAAGTTTTCAGATGTTTTTAGTTCTATAAATGCATTCAAGAACTTACTTAATTACACAACGAAGAATATGTTTTTATTGAACAAGTTAGTAAGATTGATTGGCTTTCTCGGTCTACCTTGTCTTGGTTCTAAAGATTTAGCCAGCTATTGTAACAAATAAAAATAAATAAGATGATATTAACATCTGAATTCTTATTTAGATTCTAATTATTCTTAATTAGAATCTTCTTCAAAAGCACTTCTGTGCTTTTCATTAAATTTTCTTTTATAATACTATGATATAATAAATATGCATGAAGTGCGAACATGATGCAAGGCGGACGGCCCGACGGACAGACATATCTATGCCAGAGCATTACTATTCTTCTTCTCGTCTTTACAATCATTTTCTGGTTCGATGCACTCTCTCTCTTATTGTAGTTCTCGATCCCTTGTAATTTTTCCACGGGAATTCCGATGTTACCGATAGAAAACCCAGATGATGCAGCCATGTTGAGAAATTGAGTTTAGCCGGTCGGTATCGTACAGATTTACTTTCGAGTTTATTTCAAGTAAATTATGCGTACTTTTGTCAAAATATATACGTTGCAGGGCGCATAATTCGTCCTTGGGCCCATAACCAGATTATGTGTACAGTGTATGTATGGATTATGTGTACAATCAAACTATTAGATTTGATAAAAAGATATTTTATCTAAATGAAGTATATAAATATATTTTATACTAGCAGCGCCCCGCGGTTTCACCCGCGTAAGTCCCGATCCCGTAGGAATATCGGAATAAAAAGTAGCCTATATGTTAATCCAGGTCTCCAGCTATCTACATACCAAGTTTCGTTACAATCGGATCAGTAGTTTTGGCGCGAAGGAGTAACAAACATCCATCCATCCATCCATCCATCCATTCATCTATCCATCCAAACTTTCACATTTATAATATTGTAACAAACAACATTTGATTTGAAATTGGCAAATAAAATATCTTTAAGTGTAAGCCTAGCTTACAATATGGATACGTTTAAATACAACAATATCATGTTGAAAGCCCTGTAAATAACTAAATATATCCCCGTTCACTGTCAAATATTTCAGGTTGTATACAAAAGCCCAGTTGAAGCGATGGCACTAACATAAATACGTATTGTTGACTCACAATACAGGGAACGAGATAGCAATCAATGTACTTTTAGTATGTTCTGCTATACATAGAAAGGACGTATAGAAATCATAAATATAATATAGATACTCCTTTAGTTTATATATATATAATATTCCTATATTAGCATCAATCAATATAGTTAGTGAGGTTTTCCCAATATTTTTATAGTCTATAACATAAGATAAAAACAGACACGTTTTTAGAGAACAGTTGTTTAGATATGTGATTCGATTTACCAGCTCTTCTGCACACAAAGTAACTGTGGCGACTTCCACATACAGCAAAAACATACTCCAACATCATCGAGCAAAGGCGAGCTGAACTACGAAGTAACTACTAATACTGCATCGCGCTATGAGAGGCACACTGCACCTACGGTCCTTGACAGAGCATCTCTCTCCCGTCTACGCAGCAGCCAGCCATTACGTAGCAACTCACTGGGGACTTCACCGCAGCACCGCACGCAGCCCCGACTCACTGGGATCAGCGTACTTCAGCCCCGATTCACTGGGACTAGCGGCATTCAGTTCCGACTCACTTGAACTTGTAACACTCAGTTCCAACTCACCGGAACTACTCACGGAACTACTCACTACTGGCCCTGGCATGCTCCTTAATAGAGCATAGACAGCTGATGCATTAAGATATCCACATCCGGTCTTGGAGGGAAGTGATGTGGTGACTTCCACATACAGTAAAAACATACTCCATCATCATCTAGCGAAGACTAGTTGAACTACGAAGTAACTATTTATTCTGCATCGCACTATGAGAGTTCTCCGATTAGTATATACTAGCAACCCAAGGGTACAAATTATATACCAAAACCTTCCTCATGAATCACTCTGTCTATTAGTGAAAACCGCATGAAAATCCGTTCAGTAGTTTTTCAGTTTATCGCGAACACGTACAGACAGACGCGGCGGGGGACTTTGTTTTATAATATGTAGTGATACAACTTCCCAACATCAATTTCATCCCATCATCAACAAAAACAATTGTTGTTGTTATCGCGATTAAGTCGACTTCTAATATCTTGTTTAATGGTCGAGCTGCGATCACAGTCTTGCTTTTAAAAACAACGCTGTTGTCACTCTTTGCTCATGATCACAAAATAGTATGTATTTCGTCGATTCACACCACAAGCTGTTCGGACCACGGTGTGAATCGCACAAGGCCCCTTTTTGAATGCGTCGTTTCGGACCAGTGGTGTGAATCGACGAATGTCTATTTTGTACTTCGTCGTTTCGCACCACTGCATATTCCTATCTCTTTTGACTTTTATGACCTGACGACTCAGATGATAACGCACATACTATGCTTTTACCTGAGAACTATAGTATGCGCATTCAAAAAGGGGTCTTGTGCGATTCACACCGTGGTCCGAACAGCTTGTGGTGTGAATCGACGAAGTACCCCAAAACAGTAAATCATCCTTACTAATATTGCAAATGCTTATGTGACTTAGTAAGTTACGCTTCATAAAAGTTTGTAAACACTTTGTCAGGGGCACAGAAACACAACAAGATGCACTGCTTACGTTTCAACTACAAAAAAGAGTATAGATTCCAAAGAGGAAAAATCTACATTAACGTGACTCACAATATATGTCACATTGATGATGCCGTATCCGTCCGTTCTATTGTTTCTGCAATGAACCGACCGACTCCGACCGGGCGATTCATTGATGAGATCTGACCACAAAGCATTTCGAGATGTAGAAATACCTTTGGCTATATTTTCATATATCACAATCTAGCTGAAAATCTGTGATCTACTTTAGCCGATAATAATGTTCACGGCTTATGTAACTATTCGTGACTTTTTTTTTATGGTATAGGGGGCAAACGAGCAGACGGGTCACCTGATGGTAAATGACTACTGCCGCCCATGGGCACCTGTAACTCGAGAGTCACAAGTGCGTTGCCGCCCTTTAAGGTGGTAGTAGGTGGTAGTAGAATAAGGGAGAGGGAAGGGTTAGGGCACATGACTGATAGTAGACCGATGATGATCACACTATTTGATATTAGTATTCGATACTAAATATTTATAAAACACTGATGGATGATGGATACTCCAGATCCACGATTTATTTCAACCAGACAAATAGCATGACTACATTTTAATGGAAGTACCTGGGAGACCGAGCTTTGCTCGGTAGCTTTCTGTAAAATCGTATTTTTTTTGGCAAATTGCATTTTTACAGGAAATACAACGATGCAGTTGAACTTAAAATGCAAAACTGTATCTGTATACAAAATTTCATCGAAATCCTTGGAGCCGTTTCCTAGATTCAGATTATCTGAATACAAGAATTGCTCGTTTAAAGGTATTATGATAGATAGATTAAGATAGATTATGACCTGGAAAACCGACCGTTTTAAAACGTGTTTGAGTGGCAAGGTGACAACTCAAGATGTGATCAGGTAATATGTGTTATGTGTTGTTTCATGTATAAGCAACATATGGAAATAAAGCACACAACTGTTGAAAATTTCAATTATTATTGTTTGAAAAGCAAAACAAACACAAAACCGAAGGCCCACCTTCGTATCGTACGTTTTGAATTATGTTTAGATTGCCGCTTTCCAAAACAATGAAATTGCAAAATAACATATGGAGATAAAAACTAGATTTAAAAAAATAGGCAGTCATGGGACTGCCGACAGAAGTGAAAACTTAAACGAAATGACGAACTTAAAACGTCACATTAGCATGTTGGTGACATTAATTAATGAGGAGTTGACAGCACTCAATGTTTAGATTAGCGCCCTCTAGTGGATCTATATAATTATGTATTATGAGCGCGACGGTCACGATTTCAGTGCTTTTTCTCTATAGCAAAAGTGTACAAACGTGCCCAAAGAAGTTTTCACTTTAAAAAATTGTCTAGAGTATTTAAAAAATAATTCTAAACTATTTAAATGGAAGCCTTTGTTGAACTTGACACGAGTTTGTGCAAGGAAAATGCTTCTTTACAAACTAACTTGGGGATGATTACACAGGTAAGTAAACCTCGGTATATTAGTTTAGGATCCTTATCTAACTTTGTAAATATGGGCAGTCTAATTAACTGGACCGCCACATATATAATGAGATGAAGCTTAACGGGTAACTTAAAACAGGTTAAGTGTGAACTTAACCTATATTATGTTGAACAACTTTCCCTTCATAAAATTAGTATTTTAAATAAATTCTTATTCAGTGTATTCTTTGGAACTAAACCATTCATATAAGGCTGTAGTCATTTTTGCATTCAGTTTTATTCTACGTTAATTTTCATGAAACGTTTACAGATTTGCGAGGTTGAAAGTTAAATCGAGGTAGATTGATTTTGACCCTCCGTCACTGGTAAGTGATTTCCGTAGGGCGGTGTGTCGGAATTAAATCGACTAGAACAACACGGTGCGCTATACTGCGTCCATAAATACACATAAGGGGCCCGGGGAGCGGTAAACGACTACGTATAAAAATATGTTTCTGTATTTCTTATGACAGAGCGGATATACTCGTACGGTAAGGTAAATCTGACTTTCACTAGAGATCGCACGGTTTTTTCATTGGCCAGTATAACTTGAGCTGTCATTGTATATACTTACTTACTATGACAGGTAATGACATATACTGGACGCGTGTAATGTCATAAAGCCCTTTTTTACGTAATTTTTAAAGTTGTAAGATATGTAAGATATCTTACAACTTGTTCAAAAATTTTCAGCTCTCTGCACTTCTTCTATATATAACCTGTAAATATTCTAAATTTCACGTTACTACGATCGCGAATTTTTCTTAAAAAGAGGTACAAATAATATATAGAAAGGTATATTATTTAGGTGTCGAATTACTAAGTGAGCGAGCTAGTTTTACTCTATTCTGTTTGGTTTTCTTGAAAGTAACCTTAGGGCGTTAAAGTTTAGGTAAGAAGTTTTTAACAGAAAATATTGGAAAAATAACTTTCGAAGAAAAATAAATATATACGGTTTACTCACGTGTGTATTTGGACTCAACGGGGGTCCTTTATCAAAGGGTAAGACGACCTTTCGCGTCAGTGTAAGGCGAACTAGTCGGGCATCCCGAAATACACATGTTGTCGCCACATTAAAAACTCTTATTTATTTTATTAAAAATAGGGACAAACTATAATAGATGATAACACAGTTCACTATTTAATAAAGATAAGTTAATAGAAATTATTTTGACTGGTTATACCGGTAACGCAATTCTATTGGTAGATTGATAAATATTAACGAATAGTGGGATTATAAAAGGGTAGGAATACGATGAGAACTATTGACTTGAGTGCGAATAGAGGTACGAACAACTTGGCAGTTACTGTTAGTTAGTGATTTTCATAGTTTATATAAGTGGTTGTGAGACTGTTTCTTACACAAACGTGAAATTTGTGAGGATAGATGGATGCATGGATGGTTGTTACTCTTTCACGCAAAACTGGTAGAACGAATCTGGATAAATGTGTGGTTCCCGTGGAATAGATTTCACCAAAATTTAGAACGAAGTCGAGGCCAACAGCTAGTCTTTATTAAAAAACTTAATACCAGCTATAAATAACTATCAATAATATTGTGTAGAGCAATGTAAAATATTCCTCATTTAAAATCTGAGTTCTTAGGACGTACATATTCATGTACTTTCATTTCGTTCATAATAATAATTTATCGGTTTAATAATGTTTTATTGATCTTATTGGATACTTCAATAAACGCAACATTTTTAGTACACGTACCAAAAAAAATGTGTTATCATTAAGCTCAGGAATCTAATAAATAATGTTGTATGAATTTTAATGAGAAATTCCAATACTCCCTGTCAACATTCAATGTATTGTACATCACAGTTATTAATATAATATTTACTACATATAAGTAATAATAATAATAACGTCATGCACACACGGCCGTCTGATTCCAAGCTAGGCAGAAAACTAGGTAACCAGAGCGCTGATAAACATACATATATAGTTTTAAATACATATATATCACCACATATTATAAAACAAAGTCCCCCGCTGTCTGTTCGCGATAAACTCAAAAACTATTGAACGGATTTTCATGCGGTTTTCACCAATAGATAGAGCGATTCATGAAGTAGGTTTAGGTATATAATTTGTTAGGGTTATGAGTAAATTGCTTGAAATATGATGATGATTGTTGAAGATGTCTCTGCTACCCGTCCGAAGCCGGAGCGGGTTGCTAGTGATAGATAAATAACACCCAGACACAGGAATAATGATAATGTTCATCAAAATTATTTGTCCTGGGTAGGTATCGAATCCACAACCTCTGGCTTAGTAGTCAGTACCACTAACCACTAGATCAACAGGCCAGTCAAAAGTAAGTGGCAAGGGTCAAAATTTTTCAGACATATTTTTCGGGAAATGTGGTACGAGTAAATTGCAAGCATATAAAAGAGATGGACTTTCTAAAAATCCCTTTGCGAAACGTCATATACTCTTTAACATAAAATGTGCAGTGATGCGAAGTTGAGGTCGCGTTCCGATTCTTCGAGGTCAGGAGTCTTTGCATGTTCCTATTTCAAAAATTTGAAAGAGAAGTTGTAAGTAGTGGCATCTGTAAATGTGTTATTTAATCGGTGCTAGTGTATCTACAAATATAAATGAATGTCCATATAAAATATTTTTGATTAGTAAACTCTGATAATGTTTGAATGATGACCGTGAAAACATGTATTTGTTATGTAACTAAGTACATTGTGTTCGTACATTTTTAAATTTTAGTGGTAGTTAAATATAATTTATGAAAATGTAAGATTAGTGATAAGTAAAATAATAATAATAATAATAAATACTCTTTATTGTACACCAAAAAAAAGGAATCAATGCACAAACAAGTTATACACAAAATGCACAATGGGCGGCCTTATCGCTAAAAGCAATATCTTCCAGGCAACCTTTTATTAACAAGGTAAAATATGAAAATAGTTACTATCGATTTACCGTACTTACCTGTATTTCTGATCGCTCACTTAGTAATGCAGCCGCACGCCTAAAATTTATAATCGAATATGGATTATACGCATCATGCTTCTAGAAGCTCATTTTGATTTTTTTATGAATCAATTTTAGTCATCAGTTTAGTTAATTTTTCGCTAACCCAAATTCATGCCGCTCAAGTTATTAAAACAAATTCAAATTCTTTATTTATTTCCAAATATGCCTTATAAATAAATTTATATAAGTGGTTGCACAAATGTACATTAATAATGAAAATATGGTGTCTCCACTAAAATTATGTTCGGCAATATAAAAATAGCCTAAAAGGCTTTTTCTACCAATGTAGTTCCGTATCAGTATCTTATCATTAGTCACTAAGTATTTTTATTTGGCTCGTTTTATTATTCCCCTATTTATAATAACTAGAGATCGCGTGGTGGTCGAATTTCGACTATGGTTTATTTCATTGGCCAATATTACTTGACCTGCCATTGTATAGACTTTTGTACCATGACAGGTCAAAATATATACTGGACACTCATAGCTGTATGTACCCGTTTTTGCATTTTTTTTTTAACTTTGTAGCAAATATTGTTTAAAAATTTTAGCATTCATCACTTCTTCTCTGTATAAACTATAAGTGTACGAAATTTCATACTCCTCCGTCCGCCCAATTTTCGTAAAAAGGGATCCAAAGTTTTCGCTTCACGTATTAATATATAGATATATAAGTCGGTTAATATTTTGTTTTTCTTAACCATTTAAACGGAAAACTAAACATTCTCGCTATGTTGAATAATTTAACATGTATATTGATTATCTCCTCTACATTGTAAGGCGGTAAACAAAAAAGTAAAGACATTGTTTTTCAATATTAAAATACTTTTACCTTTACACTTCGTTAAAAAGTGTACTAAAATAAATATGCAAAGTTCTCATTCAGTTGATGATAATTTCTATAGTAAGCCTTTGTGATGTTATTCAATTGAAATCTATATCTATCATAATCTACAAAAACAATAACCCTAACCCTAACCCTTCCCTCTCCCTTATTCCCGTCCTTCCCCTATCCCCCCTCTTTCTACTCTTCCCCCCTCCCCCTCTTCTCCTACTCCTAAAATCTTAAAGGGCGGCAAAGCACTTTTGACTCTCGAGTTGCAGGTGCCCATGGGCGGCGGTAGTCATTTACCATCAGGTGACCCGTCTGCTCGTTTGCCTCCTATACCATAAAAAAAAAAAAATCTAAAGAACTAAAAAGAAAAAGTTTAATTCACTTTGATCTATCCAGTCGCACATGTACTTAAACTAAAGATCGCTGGTATTCGAATTTCAACCTTGTTGAGTATGGTTTATATATTTTATTTTATTTGAACTCTCATTGTATAACTTTGCGTACCATGACAGGTCAATATGTATACTGGAATCCTGTACCTTCTTGTAGCCATTTTCGCACATTTTTTTAAATTTAGAACACATTGATCACAAACAATGTTAGCTTTCTGCACATTTTCCACATTTAAACTTCAAGTATTCCAAATTTCGTGCGAGAAAATAGCTTAAAAAAGAGAACTAACAAATCTCTTTACATATTAATATATAGAAAGATAAACCTCGTTGCGAAATGTATTAAAAGCCGTTGAGAAGTACTCGCACCAAAATTAATTATATGAATAGTAGATAGTTCACACATCCCGGGCATCGTAATTTTAATTAACTTACCGAAATTCATAATCTATTGGTAGGGTTACCACCACTAAATATTGTTTTGCCATAAATTAAATAGTTATGTGTGATACCATCCCTAAAATAAAATATGAGGGTTAAAACTTTATTTTTTTATCGGCTTCAAGGTACCACACATTAATTTTTTTTTTTCGTATAAAAACGCCCACGGTTCATCACCTCACCGGAGCTAACGGTGAAGTGGTATGTCGGAATCGAACCGAATAAAACCACGGTGTTCCCTCACAATTGGGTCTATTGCAAGGGACCCGGGATACCATAAGAAGGAAGCCTTCGGGAACCCCTGCAGACCTTGGCCGCCTCTTGATTAACAGGCGGCCACACACATTAATTTAAACTTTGTAGTAGACACCAAGCGTTTCTGAGAAAAAGGGTTCTGAAAGACAGGCACATGGATGGAAAAGACAGTCATCCTGGAAGATTTTTTTTTCATTTGGCGGACGTCACTTTGATAATTTGTTTTTTGGCTTAAACCAGAAATTAGCAATAACAGAACATTTCAGGAAGTTGTACTTTGATTCACTTGCCATTAGACAGCCAGGCCTGTTTTTGACAATTAATTTATTTAAAAAAAAACCCGAAAAAATGTGAGTCTGACTCACGTTACAAGGTGCCGTACATACCACATACTTGTATGTAGATTGTTCATCCCGTTTTTTCCGAAAGACAAACTTAACTTTGCATACGCAAAATATATAAAAAAGACCTTGCTTCTTACCAATTTTCATGATTTTTAGGGCAATTGGAAGTACCCTATAGGTTATGATTTGCGAAGTGTTAAAATTTGTTAAAATATGTGGCTTAAATGGTCTTATCTTTTAATTGCATTGACTTAGAAATTTGACTTTTGTATAGCTTCAAGGGACCGCACATATTAATAGTTGATGTTAGTTTCAACTTGATATCTCCACGGGTTCCTGAGAAAAATGGTTTTGACAGACAGACAGACGGGACACGAAGTGATCCTATAAGGGTTCTTTTGAGGAACGGAACTTTAAAAATAGTAAAAAGCAAAATGATCAGACTTACCTGTAGCCATTTAACTTTGGTAATATTCTCTTCTGTCACAGTGAGCGCCCTTCTCTCCTCCAATTTATAAGTTTCATCATAGTACGAGTACTCGGTGAAGGTCAACCCACTGGTAGTGTATTGCTGTGTGAAGTATATCGATATAGTCCCATTCACTATGTCATGTTCTATTATCCATTTGCACTTGATGGGGACAGGGAACAGGTTGGGAAAGTTTGGAGTCTGAATGATCCCCATAGGGCCCTTTAAGCGTCCACCACAGGATTGTGACCGCTGATGATCTCTGTCTCTACCTTGAGCATACACATTTGCTGCAATGGGGATGAGTATCAAGCTGAGTAAACGCGCCATCGTTAACCTGAAACAAAGGAGTTTATGACTTTTTATTATTTGTTCCCACGCCTGGGAATGTTAATACTAAAAGCTGCAAGTCGTTTTAACTTTATTAACACGACATCACTTTTAACATAAAAATAGTGAAAGTTTATTAAAAAACAAAATACAAAAGGCTTTTATTCCGTTTATAGTCAAACGTAACTTTTTTTTATTCAAACATTCTGAAATGAGTAGGTACATTGTAAAGCTTTTGTTTTTGACATTAGCTGATAACTTTAACTTATCCAAACTTAACTAACCCGTGCGAAGTCGTGAAATTTATAGCCCTATATTTATTAAAACAATTTGATTTACGGTGTAATGGTAGAAGTTGACTTGTTAATTTGTTATTGTATTGTGTTGGTTAACTCATCAACTGATATTCCATCTTATGTAATAAGCTCTTATATAATATAAATGTAAAAAAACATGACATTTTCGTGAGAGAGCCATGCTTCGGCATGTATGGGCTGGATCGAACGGAGTGATACCACGGCTTCACAGAAAAGTGGCAGTGAAGCAATGATTTCATTGGTTTTCGCCGAGTGAGTGAGGTTACCGGAGGCCTTAACCCTTCGCCCTTATTCTTCCCTTGATCCCTTATTCCCCCTTCCCTTACTCCCACCTTAAAGGCTGGCAATGCACTTGTGACTCTTGAGTTGCAGGTGCTCATGGGCGGCGGTAGTCACACAGTCAGTTAACCATCAGGTGACCCGTCTGCTCGTTTGCCCCCTATACCATAAATAAAAAATGTTATTTAAGAAACTACAAAAAACATTTGTATGAATCATACACTATGATATACAAACAAATTTTTGATTTTATGGGGGAACAATAAGTTAAAAGACAAAGATTTAAGGTAAGGTAAGGTAGATTTAAGATATAATTGTTATTAATAATTAACTTAAAAACACGTATCAACGTAACGACTTCAATGTGCTTAAATCTAGATAAATTGTAATAAGCTGTATTCTTCATCCCTTATTGTTCCACTCTTAGAAGTGGAATATTTTCCTCAAAGTTATATGGGACTAACCTTGAGTTCAAACAATTCAGTTAAAAAAAGGATAATTGAAATCGGTTTTCAAATGGCAGTCAATATATTGTATACTTTATAACAACTTAATTACCCAACATAATAAATTGACTGAAATTACAAAAAAAAAAAATAATACAAAATCACATTAAGCATATTTACTACTACTTATCACTTTAATATTTTTAGAAACACAAATATTTTTATCATATATACCTCCTTACAGAAAGCACTTATAAACTTCAACAAGTTTCGACGTTATTTACAATTAACAGTAATTATTACTGCCTAAGAATGTATACGGCCTGCTTCGGAATCTTTGTTTACATAAAAACAACATCATAAAACGGTTTTGACCGTAACCGTAAATAAGATTCTGGTGTTGTAGTTTTACTGTAAAATAACTTTATTTGTCCTAACTTTTAAACTTTTGCGTTTCATGTACGAAAATTAACGCTAAGGTATTACATACCTTTAAATTGTTTTTTGTTTTGACCAGGTCACAGGCTGAACTACGTGATTACGTTATTTCCCGTACGTACTGGTATTGGTATTGGTAGAGGACTCGGTTTCTTTCGGTCGGATTTAGACTCAAAAACGGTTCATTATGCGTTCAGATAAGGCTGGCTAACAAAGCCAGCCTAGCTCCTTCTAGGAGTGACCTCATCCGCGAGGATTCTTGCCCGTTGCCACTACCTCGCTGTGTATGTTGGGCGTTGAGACATCGTCTGCATAGAGGCCTGTCTGTCGAATTAATGGTGGATAGATGCCGATTCAGTGCCAAATGTCCCGTGATGATTAATATACTAAGTTATCTATGAGTTAAATGGTTTGCGTTTCGTTCGTTATTGGATCTTAATTATATTTAGTACTCCGTTGTTCTATGTAAGTATGATTCAGTTCATCAATTATAAAAACAGTAGACTACTGCATCCACAAATACCTCTATACGGTTCAGGACTTATCGCAGAGGAATACACTGAAAGCCTTTGTTGATGTTAGGATTAGCTTTTAATGAAGATTATTTATTTATTCAGTAGCAGTTTGAATTGACGACCTCTGTATGTGGCGCGGTGGTAGAGGATTGGACTGCAACGTCAGAGGTTCAATGCAAATATTTATGTGCATGAATATATTATTATCTAAAAACGTTCATCTGGGTGTTTCTATGGATAATATGCAGGTATATATTTAGTATGTATTTGTTCTAGAACCCATAGTACAAGTTATGTTAGTCGGCGCGGTTCAAGATAACATTCGTTACGTCGGATTAGAGTGATAGCTGTCATTCTAGCGGAACGTCACGTGGTGTGGCGAGGCGGCCATCTTGTACGGCAGAACTCGAACAACCGCTTATTTCCGACGCTATCACTAAAGTTTATACATTTGTTTCACGCGCAATTGATTGATAGCAATTAACTTATTGGACAGTGAATTATTATTTTCTGATTAAATAATTAATAACTGGTTAGAACTAATTATTAATTATTTAATAGATGGGTAGACCCGCGTGTACGTTGACGTTCCGATATTGGTCATCCATAGGGTCTAGGAAGCGATGTGTTATAATTCTCAAATTATTATTGTTATTAGTTTCAACTCCAGTGTAATTTAATATAACATTATACTACTATTTCGTATTTGAGGAGAAGTTTAAACAAACTCAGGACCTGAGCAGTAACTTAAAATGCTAATTTTGTGACTTTGGTGCAAACGCTCACCTAATTACGTCGAGAATAATATCATAGATTAAGAGATTATTCGTTCGAAATATTCCCGTGAGCTGAGTTTCCAAGCGCAACATAATGATTTCAATGGCGTATGCAAAACTGATAGTAACATTTTTGTAAGAAGAAAAATATCAGGTAAATTGAATTCTCTTTAGCAAGGGTAAAATTTGGGAATAAATAAAGTTACAGTGGAGTTAAAAATGTTAAGTCTATTCTGTCACTCAAAAGAAAAAAAAAATACTGAACTCAAACCCAAAGAAACGAAAATTATTTAATGCAATTTTGAGCAGTTGTGCCGCCGAAGCAAACTAATAAATTCATTACGGAAAAACGATGTTAATATATACCTAAATTTACATAGACACATATTTGTAGTTATAATGTTGTACATATACCTACATATCTGTAGTTAGTGTTATTCAGTTAGAAATTCATTTTTCGGTTTCATTTCTCATTTGGTATATATTTACTTTAAAAGCTTTCCTTGTCGCGTGACGCAAATTTTTACAAGAAAATCAATCATCCCTTTTTTCACTGTACCTAGTAAAAAAGGAATCGTCAAAAAAATCGGACTACTCTATAAAAATGATAATATATAAATATGTCACATAAAACGAATAAAATAAGTAAATTAAAACACTTTACTTAAAAGGTTTTACGTTAAAGTACACTTGAACCTTTTAAGTTAGTTTCAAATTACAATTTTTAATTTAATATTCAGTTACAAATTAATTTTTATGTACATATGGTAGCAGCCATCGTGCTTGAATTGAAACTGGTGACTTTGGGTTTTACTTATTCATAGCACTAATATTGTAAAAACTTGCAATACAATACAAAAGCGGCGGTAGCGTAATGGCTAAGGCGTCGGACTTGCGATCAAGTGGTTGCGGGTTCGAACCCCACCCAGTGCACTACCGACGCGAGTCAACTCCTAACACAAGCATTTAGCTTAGCTGGAGGGGTTAACAAGAATACTAGTAATGTGTGACCCATGTTGCTAGTATTCTTTATAACGAGAAAAAAAAAAATTAAAAGACACAAATAAATCCAAAACTGGGAAAGATTTCTATAAATCCTACCGACCAAAGCCCACAAGCCTCGGTGTAGTAGCACAGATAAGATAATAGTTACGTCGTAAGTAGTAGCAATAAATGGTCAGTTGACAATTAAAACCTACGCGCCATCTGTGCAATCATCTTTGCAAAAATTTCATGAAAAATCGCTAGTTTTTAAATAGAAAATAACTTGTTATCGTATATTTTCTGTTTAATAAGTATCGTCGTATATTTCTATCGTATATTAATATTCAGTTCTTTACGATCATATAAACTTAGTAAGCAATACTCAAAGATGAGCAAAACCACTTAGCAACCAAAGCGATTTACCAAGGCTTATCTAGACCACAATGTAAATTATGCCGCCGCATTCGTTATCTTAGTCACTGAGCTCCACAGATTATGCCAAGTTTAACAGAACTAGGGTTTGATAATAATTTAACCTGGTTTGATAAATTTGATATGTATTTATATGTATATTATAAAACACGTTAACATGCCTGTGCTTGGAGTAGGTACAGGCATGTCAACGTTTTCGGGGATACAGGCATCAACGCATGTGTGTATTATCAAACGTGTCATGAATAAGTGTAATTGTTTAGGATTGTATAATACACCCCCGAAATAACGTAAACCGCTAACAATTTTATAAAAAAACAAATTTTTGAAACAGAAATCCTATTTTGAAATTGAATATAGGAAATTTTTCAGATAAAGCTAATATTTAGTTATGTAAGTGCTGGTGTAAATGTAACTTTTAGTAAAACATTTTATATAAAAATGTGTTCATGACATGTCTGGATTTGTCAATGTTTAAAAAATTATTTATTATTATTATGTAACAACTAAACAATTTCATTCATGCTGATTGAAATCTGCCAAAACTATTCATCGGTACGGTATACATAACGATTTTGAAATGCTACTACACGTTTTAATGCCACTAGCCAAATTGTCAAATTTAAATTCATTTATTTGTATATTGCCGGGACCTGAGGTCGTCAGAGAATTTGTAGTTGACAATGCGGAGACATCCCACACAATTTACAGACAAGTCCTTTTCGGTGCAAGCGGTTAGGATATGGAATAACTTGCCCATGTCAATTCAACAGTCGAACATAATTCGACCTGTGATTATAAACAGTTATCTTATTTTATGTACCTTGGAGTTTCGTTTTATCTCAACCAATTAAATTGGGCGAAAGCTCAAATGAAACAGCAAGTTCCAAAACGAAAAGAAAATATACTGGAGGAAATCTCTTTTAAGTATTTTATTTATTTTATTAAGGATAACAACAGTCAGTTACAAACTCATGTATACATAAGATAGTTACCAGATTATGACCAATTACAGTTATCCACTAACTAATACAAACTTATAAATGGTGCAAAGAACATACTTCCGTCAATAATTATTGCTTTAAATAAAATTGTTGTTATTTTAAAGTATTTAAGTACAAATTAAATTGTTTGCAGAACTTATAAAAATAATACAACAACAATTTAGTACTACCGCGTAAACATGTGTTATCTATCATTATGGGCGTGCATTGAGCGCTCGGTCAATCGGAACCGCTTTGTAGGTTGCATATTGGTAAGTAACTGTTAGGTATAGACATCGAGAAAAAAAAAGAAAAATATTTGTTGTATTTTTTCTCTCATATGCAACATTAAGATATAGAATATAATTATTCTATGGTATACATATATTATTATTATGGTGCACTTCGAAACAGTGCATACTGCTAGTAATAACCAGAAGAATGCACTGCTTCGCAGTACACTGAGTCAAATTATTGTGTATGTACGTACATATTATTTTGATGTTAAGCCATCTTGTGTGATTATGAATCATATTAAAGTTATGAGATATCACTACATATTATAAAACAAAGTCCTCCGCCGCGTCTGTCTGTCTGTCTGTTCGCGACAAACTGAAAAACTACTGAACGGATCTTAATTCGGTTTTCACTAATAGATAGAGTGATTCATAAGGAAGGTTCAGGTATATAATTTGTACCCGTGCGAAGCCGGGGCGGGTTGCTAGTAATAAGTATAATAAAAGTGTAACAGATTTAAATTTGAGGTAACTAATTTGTTTTATTCATCGTTAGTTATAACTTTTCTAATTTTAGACACAAATGTTTTTTTGGATGTAAGAAAAGGGTCTACAGAATTAAATGTGGCGTTATATGAGGGCGCGATTCTGGACATCACAGCATTTTGCCCGTATGATGTAGAATGCGGCGGTACATCTAGTAATTGTGTATGCCGTGTTCGATAAACAGGAGTTTTAAATTTTATTTTACTAAGTAGTGCAGGGCAGTCCACGCGACCACGTATTATGTCAAAAAATAGCCCCATATCCATCACAGATCGTCTGTCTTTCAAGGTTAGTAAATTATACATTCGGCAATTCTCAAAGTCATCCACAGTGGGCTTATTAAATTTGTAGTTCAAGTGGTTTATAAATTTCTTTTGAATTTGTTCTATTCTGTTGGTATGTATTGCATGATATGGTGACCAAGTTTGACAACCATATTCTAGAGTGCTTCTGACGTAGGCGTAATAAACTAGTTTAAGACATAATAAACTTTTGAAAGGCTGACAGGCACGCATTACAAATCCAAGATTTTTATACGACTTGTTAATTATATTATCAAAATGAGCAGTCCATTAAAGTTATAGTTATAATTTATAACATTCCTTTTTCGACTATAGCTTATGCACTGGCATTTAGATATATTGACAGTTATATTATTCATTGTATAGTAATTATAAAGATTATCAAGATCCTTTTGTAAATATATACAGTGAGCATTATCATAAATTTTCATAAATATTTTTTTGTCGTCAGCATATAACAAGTGAGAAGCCTTGTTGAAGATACGTTGATAGATGTCGTGTATGTATGCGTTATAGAAAAGCGGACCAAGATGCGAGCCCTGTGGGACGCCTGAAGGAATCTGAATGTAATCTGATTTAAAACCTCCCAGTACAACTGCCTGTGAGCGATTAGAGAGATAGGATTTTATCCATCTCAATAGATCACCGTGGATACCCAAACATTGCAATTTTTGTAACAGAATAACTTAAGAAGGGTGAAAGTTAAGTGATTTTTAGGACTTTTTGACAAATCTCTGCATTAATTACTGGCCTGTTGGTCTAGTGGTTGGTGACCCTGGCTGCTGAGCCAGAAGTCGTGGGATCGATTCCCACACAGGACAAGTAATTGTTGTGTCTGGGTGTAATTACATCCAGACACAGAACAATTATCTATAATATGTATGTATTCAGAAATATATAAGTTATCAGCAGTCTGGTTACCATAGTACAGGTTCTGCGCAGTTTGAGATCAGAGGTGTGTGAGACGTATAAAGTTATTAAATTAAAAAAGTACCTTTTATTAAAAAAAGGAAATCGGTTGAATAGAATGGCTGGACGGACTCGTAATATTTTTCTTTTTTTAAAATATAATATGTGTAGATAAGAAAAGACAAAAAAAAATTAACTAAAATTTAACCGACGGGAAAGAACTAAAAATCTCAGAAGATCCATTGGCCAGATCCATGATGGATCTAATGACGATTTTTTTTCTCATTGGATCCAGATTTCAAGATGTGGATCTACTGAGATTTTATTTTTCAAAAGATCCATTGCCCAGATCCATGATGGATCTAATAAGATTTGTATATCTCAGTAGATAGGTACCTACAATTTTTGAGCTTGTACGCTTAAACAACTTGTTTGTTTGTCTTTAAATTGAATTCTGTTAAGAAGTAACTGGTTATTTTACTATCATTCTCTGAATATGTAGAGCTCCATTAGATAACTGAACTTATCTAAATAATTGTGTATATACACCTAAGTATTGTTGTTTTAACTAGGTGTATTAATTATGCAAGAGTTAAATATAAGTTTTGATAGAAGGCGTTGTACCATAAGTCTAAATCGCGTTATGATCTTCCGACAAAACTATAATACGAGTATAAGATTGACGCATTGTTTCCGCAGATGGGATTCCAAATAAATTAACGTCGTCATTGCTTCCACCTTCATTTAAAAATATAAAGTTGGTCTCTCAAAATCAACCATCAGAACATTAATTAAGATATCGCTAGTTTCTAATTATACCTATAAAGAGCGAGCGATTTATAAAAAAGCTGAAAAAATCTCTTAATTTTTATCTATAATTCCGTCGCTTCTAATTAATATTTATGACATCATTAAAAGTTTTATGGTCTGGCGCTTACCCTCAACCCTTTTCTAATTTATTTGATTTCTAAATAATGTAATTTTATAGAAATTTTAAGGATTTATTCAGATTGATTTTTATAGACTACACACACACACACACACACATCAAAATCCATACTAGAAGCTTACATAAGTTGACATACTCTTTTTTGTGGCTTAGGAAATCTTTTCTTGTCTACAATTTGCGCAACTTTAGGTCGGCACAAAAACGGTAAAACTAAAGTCAAATGGAATATACTAAAGTAAGCTTTGGCATATTTCGTTTTTATGGAGTCTTAAAAGATCCTAGACCACACGTTAATATGTTATTTGATAAATGTACTGCATCCTTAGTGACACACATACGTTTAGTCAAACATTAGTCATGATGACTGTTATAGTTATGAAAAAAGTTATCTACAGTATTCCTATGAATTATATATTATTATAATTATATATTTCCAAGTGAGTTAACGCGATCACGAAAAGGTGTCACAGGCTGGCAGGCAGTCAGTCAGCCTGTGACCACGGCCAGTGCAACCTGGTCCAAACGTCAAGCAATTCAGAGGTATGTAATACCTTTTCGTTATCGCGTTAATTCCTGTGGAAATACATAATTATATCGTGGAACGCGAAAGTTTAAAAGTTATATATTATTATCTGATGCAACATGTATTAAGATTCTACTCACTTCAGAAAAAAAGACTATTTCATTAAAGACATTTGGTTTTCTCATGGATGCCGTTGTCAGAACTGGACCAAATTGAAATGGGACCACATGGGAAGCACCAGCTATTAACAAAAAAAAAAGAATAATCAAAATCGGTTCACCCACTCGAAAGTTCGGAGGTAACAAAAAAAAAATACAGTCGCATTGAGAACCTCCTCCTTTTTTGAAGTCGGTTTAAAATATTTTAGGAGTACTAATTATACTATTATTATGCAGCAAAAGCAAAATGGTTTCACTTTCTACTGATAGAACGTAATCTTTAGAAAATATCTATGAATGTCTTAGGACAGTCTCTGAGCGGAGTACTGAAATTGATTTACATGTGATGCACAGTCAAAGACGTTTGTGGAAATAGAATGATTTTTTTAGTACTATTTAAATTTGTTTTTTAACCAATTCCAAGGAGGAGGAGGTTCCCAATTCGACAGTTTTTTTGTGTGTATGTTACGCGATATCTTCGCCATTTGTGTACCGATTTCAAAAAAGATTGTTTAGAATGGAATGGGTTGTACTTAAGATTGGTTCCATTTATATTTGTAGAAAATGTTTTAAATCTTAGGGTGGAAAATAAGGGATTAAGAAGACCAGAGTTTAGTACAGAGTTCAGTACAGTATTTAGTAATAGGCTGTAAGCCTACTACACATTATCATGATTTAGGCACATTGAAGTCGGCCTATATCGGAATGACGATTACATCTTGAAGTATGAAAGTTCACGAGGGGGGTGAAAGCGCTGCGATTGGCCGCCGATGACGCATTAAGTGCAAGTGATTGGATGGGTATCACGCCATATCGTCGAGCGATTGCCGTTGACGCTTTCAGCGCCCTCCGGTGTATAGTTCGGGAGAAAGTTCTCGAACTTTCCTCAACAGTTTGTGATACTTTTTTAAATATTTATCCTATATAATTTTTACTTTGTAGAATAAAATTACTTATTAGAAAAATTACGAATTGTAAATTCCATGGCTATCAAAGCTAAATTTTATCATACTCAACATTTTTACGACTGTTTCAAGAATTCAGTCACGTATTGGATTTATAACGCCAGAGGCAGATGTGACCGTAATCGAAATGCTTTATTGTATTTGAACTCACATCTGTGGGATTCAAATTATTTTAACATTAACAGGGTTGATAAATACCTAAATATCTTCCTGTTTATCAGTGCTTAATTTATTTAGGTTTGTCCACAGCAAATAAATTACACATTAATTAACTTCAGAATAATTGATACATTTGCCAATTAACGATTGATAAGCAAGCGTTAATACGCATCACAGACTAAAATCGAGCTATATAATTTTAGCTTGATATTGGTATGTGACAGCTAAAGTTCTTTAGACAATTTTTTGATGATACTCTTAACTTTGCTAATGATCTTGTTGTTTTTTCTTTTTAAATTCAGCTCGGGGTTTATTCGAATTCCAAATTAAGACGGCAACTGCGTGGTGGATCTTATCAGATCCATTCGGCCCGTTTTATTAGCTTGGTCCCTGTACCCAATACCGGATGGACACTATTTTTTATATTTTTTTTACATCTGAATGTATTTAAAAATGTAATTTATATGTATATTTAAATAAATAAAGAGAATAATAATAACTTGACACGTCTTACACACGGCCGTCTGATTCCAAACTAGGCAGAGCCTGTACTATGGCAACCAGACTGCTGAAAAACATACTTAAATATTTCTAAATACATACATATTACAGATAAATTACACCCAGACACAGAACAAATAATCATGCTCACATCATCACATAATTATTTGTCCTGGGTGGGAATCGAACCCGACGACCTCTAACTCAGCAGTCACTAACCTCTAGACCAACAGGCCAATCAGATTACAAAGAACTTTTTTATCTTAATAATAGTCGTAGGCATTGAATAAAATCGATTATACAACCGCCTAAAATCACTATCGACGTCAGAAAATCGGATAAATTATTCAGCCAATTTATTTTCCTTTGAGATGTACACGTTCTAACGAGAATTGTTTCGATTTATTGCTATTCTATTATCAATACGTACGTCAACACTGATTGCGAAAAATACAATGAAAATCGTATCGTACTGAAGAAGCTGATTATTCATATTTTAGTCTTTTATTCGATATATTCATTTTATGCTTTTATAAAAAAACAGTTAAAATAAAATAAGGATATCGTATATTACCGTTGCATCGACTTTACAAACAGACATCTATCGTTATTACTTAATTGATGTGTAACTACAATATCTACTAATCTAATATTTGAGTTATGCATTCATTATCTCAACACGTACCGAATAAAACATACTTAAAAATATCACCACTACTCGACGCTAAATTCATCAACAAGGCTAAGTAATACTAGCCAGGTCAGTCTTAGAATGGGTGACCATTATTAAAATATTGAGATGCCTCGGAGAGCATGTTAAGCCGTCGGTCCCGGTTGCCGATATGAACATATGTGGCATTCGTTACGGGTAGTTGGTATCAAAGTTCGGCCGTTTCGTAGTTAGAATGAAAGCCGACACCTGACCCCATCTTAGTTGGGAAAAGGCTTTGAGGATGATGTGTAATATATCGCAGGATATTATTCCTATTAATAAGAGGCAGTATATAAATAAATACAATATCTTTACTCATAGTTCGTTTCTAAGCATTCGTTAATAGTTACATTATTTATCTTCCGATTTCATCATTAGATCATCACCATAATCATATTCATCTTGCAAATAGATTCAGGTACCTGTAGCTAAGTAATCGATGTACATTATATAACATAACAAGAGGAACAAAACCTCCTACTATTTTGATAGTGATTACAAAATAAATAATACTATTACGATACAAGCTCGATGTATGTGTCATCAAGGCCAAGGTTATGGTAACATTAATGTTAATAAAATTGTTATATTTAACTATTGCATTTCCTCATGTGATCCAACTTTAACGTTGCCCTAACCTAGGCCTCGATAACACATGTATCGAGCTTATCAATATCCTTTCCATAATTTATATATATATATATATATATATATAACGAAAAGAAAAAGACAAAATAATGGCATAAACATTTATCTAAGAGAACTTTATTTGTGTAAATTGAAGTGAAAAAGGGAAAAACAAACTAACCCAAAACAGAATTTGAGCCGAAAGAAACATAATTGGCTTAATATAAACAAAAGAGGTTATGCCATTTTTACCAAACTCTACCGGCAAATATTTTGGCGTAGCAACCAAAAAAGTTTTAAGTTCAGCGATTCGCTTAAATTAAACGATATTATTTTACTACTTAACTACGTAACAACATAAAGATAAATTTAATTTGCAAATATGGGTATATATATACAATGCATATACATGGTGTCAAATAAAGAACAGTGTTCAGCCATATTTTACCTCAAAGCATGAAAAAAAGAAAATGTACATTCGTTGTTAATTCCAGTCCGTTTATATTACAATTTATATTATTTCATAGTCTACCTTAACTCCACAGCTTGTAATTTATTTATTGAAATATCCAATTAATACAAAATCACGGGTTATTAATAATATGTCAACTGTAGTAAAAATGTTATAAAAATCAAGGTCATTAATCTAATAAATTATATAATAGGATACTTCCGATACTTACGATAATTATTTTACCTTGTTATCTAGCTTATTGGTTAAACGCTTTCGTAAATGATCGCATAGTATGTTTCGTATTCGTATTAAAACTGTCACATCACTGGACTTAGCTAAGGCAATTTCAGTGTCTACATCTGGTTATGTATTCATAAATCAATGCTAAACATCAGACGGTTAACTAAGATGGTCGTTAATCTAATACACACATCCCTCGATAACGAAGTACACCCATGGGATGATGCGGGCGTGTTTGTGAGGCAGGTATTCGAGGTATATGCATGCATGCTTATGTAGTATGGTCGCTTATGTTCTTAATTTGAAAAAAATAATATCGTGAGTTGTTTACGCATTATTACATATTGTAGATGCAATATACAAAGCAAAGCACACTGTATCATTATTCATGTTCTTTCAAGGTGCTGCTTTTTGTTGAAGTCGTTGAAATATCGATCGCGATCTTTTAAATTTTCTGTATAAGCAGCTTTGACTGTGATTTTCTTAATTTTTTTAAATTGTGTAATGGAATGGGCGTTTGTCTTCCAACTCACCTGATGGAAAGTGATGATGAAGACGAAGATGGTACACGCCTATCCAAGAGAAACCTATTCAGTCTACTCTTGAATGTTCCAAGATTACGATTGTCTGGAAAAATAGACGCAGGCATAAAATGATAAAATGTTCAGTGCGGAATATTAGCACATACTTGTATACCATAAAAGAATATTATACTATTTACATCATACTTTTGAGATAGCTTGTCTTATTTCCGATATCCGCATGGATTATATTCATCATTATCGTTTTTTTCGCCGCTGAGGCCCGGCCCAAAAAAAGGACGCAAACCGCGAGGGTCGATTCGATGTGTCCTGGGAAAAAGAAATGTATTTGGATAGATTTGGGAACGGCCTTTGCCTAGCAGTGGGATAGTATAAGTTAGAAAAATAAAACGTTTTTTAACGTTATTACCCGACCGTAAATTGTTCTACGTGCTTTCGTGTTTCTAGGTATGTATGAGTGATTCTTTATACCATCGTGTATGGCTAGATAAATTTGAATCAACCGTGTAATGGCTATAGGCTAAGATTTGTTTCAATCACATCACAATGTCGAGTATTAAATCCAAAAAATTCAAAATCCACTGAATAGGTCTTACAAAATGAAATTATTATTCCCATAATTTTACACTAGCTCAGTGAAGCTCCTTTTAAGAATTCACCTAATACAAATTAAAAACAAACTTTATTACTCAAAAAGTAAATGTACAATATTAATCATGGATATATGTAGTTGGAGGTATGTCATTTAGTATTTTTGTTCAATGAATAATTGATTCATGGATCAGCATGTATCAGTTTTTCACAAAAATATTACCATTGGACCGTGTGTCTTATAGTACGTGAACAACGACAAAATACTTTACATCTACGGAAGGGACCGACTTCTATCCTTCTACAGGGTCTTATCGCGGGTCTTCTTTTTATATATCCTCCATAAATGTGTAATTTAAACAAAACTGCTTATTAGGTTTTTTTTTAACAAAAAATACCCGTTTCATTATAAAAAAAAATAGGTCACCACCTAACAAGACGAAGTGAGGCGACAAAATGTATTTGATTCAATAAAAAGACAATAGAAATCCTACTGTAATTGGCAGAAAGCTTACGGACCTTAGTCCTCTGTATGAATGGGTTGACAGTAAGGTTCATTGATTACATTAGTCACTAGCAGAGAATTCCAGAGTATTTTTTATTCTTGATTGTACTTTGGACTTATACTACTATAATAATTTAACATACAAAACTTTTTCAGGCTCAATATTATATTAATATTAATAACATCCAAACTCACATTTTTATTGCAAGTAATGATTTTCCTTTTTTAAAGTTGAGCCACTAAAACACAGCACAAAATCATTTACTGCAAGCACATCGAATCACGGACGTCACTCGACACCGCAACATTTTAGAGCTCACTAGACCGACTGACACAAAATTCACGTCTGCTCGCTGCGACGAATACCGCGGTACTGACCTTTGCTGAAGTCTGAAGCTAGAGGGAAAGCTCACCCCAGTTTTTCCACCCATATCGTCATTTAGTCCCTGCGATACCAGCTGACAATTAACATGGTTTTTCGAATTCTCTCCTATGTTTCGTGTATAAGTCTCCAAACTTATATATATATACGTTTTTAGGTCACTGTAAAGTTATGGTAACATAAAAGGCAACAAACCACTAATAAGTGTCAACATGAATGATATATTTCAACAGCTTATTAACTGTTTTTACACGCTTTATATTAGCTTGACCTGTTTATATACACTAGAGATCCCGTGGTGGTCGAATTTCGACCATGGTTTATTTCATTGGCCAATATTACTTGACCTGTCATTGTATAGACTTTTGTACCATGACAGGTCAAAATATATACTGGACACTCATAGCTGTATGTACCCGTTTTTGCATTTTTTTTAAACTTTGTAGCAAATATTTTTCAAAAATTTTAGCATTCGTCACTTCTTCTCTGGATAAACTATAAGTGTGCGAAATTTCATACTCCTCCGTCCGCCCAATTTTCGTAAAAAGGGATCCAAAGTTTTCGCTTCACGTATTAATATATAGATATAACGAAATCGTTCAAACAAATTTTCACCAATTTCAAGACCACCAATTTCAACTTGAAACACATGTACCTATCAAAGACCAATGACAATACAAGACTAAAAAATAAGAAAATAAATTATATATTTTTATACTATAATTTATTGAACTAAATGCTTTATAAGTCAATACTTGGATAGGAAGCGATCGTGACGGGAATATATGTATATTTTCTATAGTTTGCGGGGCGGATCATATGTAGTTTTTTTTTGCAGCTTAACAGTAATTGTTAGTTACAAATTCTATTATTATTGTTGAAATTTAATGCAGTGTAAGGTTAGTCATCTTATTAGGTACATATAGTACATTAAGTATATTTCACTCTGTAAAAGCTGGCTCCGCCAAGGGCACGCCCCAGTGATTATCTCTCCGACTCAACACTTATTCTCGCTACGGGAAATTCACCCGCAGCATGGTTTTGTAGGAATTAAAGAGCAATAGATTTTTGTTCGAACTAGCGACACTCGACTAGGGTAGCAATTCTACCTTAAATAAGACCACGCAAAGTGTTGTTAGTAGTGACAAACGTACGTTTTATTGCTACTGGCAACTAACATCGCCAGACCTCAATTAGGGCTTGGAGAACAGCATGCGGGTGTTGATTGCCATAAATAAGCTACTGTCGCCACTATTCTGTGTCGCTGACAAAACAATTTTCCTAAATATATAAAAAAATATGATACTCAAGCCCGTATACGTATCCAGAAATATGCAAGAGACTGTAAAAATTAAGTGTAGTGTAGTATATTCGAATAAAAACTTTCGTGAGTGGTATCCGTATTAATTAGGATATACGGTTTAACTCACGTGTATATTTCGGGGATGCCAGACTAGTTTCGTTCTACCTGGCCAATGGCCACCGGCACCTGCAACCAACGCGGCAGGACACCTCACTATTTGATAAAGGGCCCTCCTTGGGTCCGAAACTAGTCGGGCATCCCCGAAATATACACGTGAGTAAAACCGTATATCCTAATTAAGGAAGTGTTTGTTTGAACGTGATAATCACTCTATCAATCGATCATTTGTTGGGTGGGTTACCTCTGGTAAAATTATGATTATTGTAATTATTTGTCAGTGTTGTTGTTGTAGAAACTATGTATCATATGTACTCTATTTCGTGTTAATAAAAGGTTGCTATTATTTTATACATTGTGTAATTAGTTTATGATAAATTATATTTGCATTTCAAATCAATTTTGAATAAAGTTATTTGCACGAAAATGTTTAGCACGTCAGATATGTTATACCTACCTACCAACTTTATGCAAATCTACACAAATAAATAAAATTTAAGTGTCTGTTTGTAATGTGATAATAACAGCATTTTACTAAATGCATCCGACTGCTTACACGGTACAAATACAAAAAAAAAGGGTTTTTAAAAATTTTGTCAGTCTGTCTGTTTGTTCCGGCTAATCTCCGGTAAACCAATTTTCACGGGACTTTCACTGGCTGTTAAAGTGGCAGGCTAGCCGTCACTTCAAGTGGAACAATTTAAACTATTGTGGTATACTAAGCTGGAGGTATTAAAATAAAACACCAACTCTTATCTTGATCTGTGTAATTGTTCAAACATAATAAAATAGTTTAACCTAATATGCACTTTCCGGTAACGAAACCATAGCGTCATCTAAGTCGATCCTTACGCTATCTATCGAGAACCGACGTAAATTGTACAAAATAAATCTGTCTTGAACACTGGCAGATAACTGGTGTTATAAGGAGTAACTTAGGCATCTTGTACTTTAGAAAAAGAGTTAGTTTCGCACAAAATATATAAATATGTACACGCGAGCGAAGCCGCGCGGGGAACAGTTAGTAAATAGATAAATTTTGAATTTATTACGGTGTCCTATATGGGTGAATTTTCTTCTTTATTCAGTTAACTGCAGTACCCCGACCGTGTAAAGAAGCACACAAAGGAGTCTCTTTTGATAACTTCTTTCAGAAAACCTTCATATGAAGTATACGTATGTATTTATATAAATAAATAGGTAATGTAACTTTCGCTTACTGACAAAAGTCTGTTTTTATCCTTTCTATGTGATTTTTTGTATAGAACCGTCATAAAATATTACAATGGTGAGCGTATGAAAGCGCTTAATATTGAGCGTCATTTTATACATACGCAGTTGCCAGAAACGTACAATATCATATCAAAAACCGCAAAAGGCTTCATTGTACATTTTTGTACGCCACATAATAGGGTTTCTGAATAAGTGGTATTTTTATTTCAAGCAATTCTACCTACTATCTTTCAAATACAGATTCCCTATATTATTCACGTCGAATTTAGTCCAAACTAAATCATTTCACATAGTATCAATTAAAATTAATTGATACTATGTGAAATGATTTAGTTTCTTTAGCGCCACCAAATTTTTATTGCTAGTCCGAGCTTAAAAAGAATACTGTTCTTATATAACTAATTTTGAAGGTGATTTGAGATTGAGACGATGGCGTGACGTTAGGGGTCAAAAAGCTGTAAACGTATAGACGTTTTAAACATATTTTTTTCTATGACACGTCATCGTACATTCCTAGAGTATATTAATAAGTAGCTTAATAGGTATATATATGTACAGTACCTGGGAGGTAGCTTTTATAAAACCATTTCACCGTCATTTTTTTAAAAATATTTTTATGTAAAATTGCGTTTCTAAAGGAAATACAACTATGCAGTTAAACTTAAAATGCAAAACTGTAATTGTATACAAAATATCATCAAAATCGTTTGAGCCGTTTCCGAGATACTCGAAATATAAATACATACAAGAATTGCTCATTTAAAGTATTAAGTAAGATACATACATATATGTATAATGACTGGCCTGTTGATCTAGTATTTAGTGATCCTGACTGCTGAGGCAGAGGTAGTGAATTCGATTCCCACCCAGGACAAGTAATTGTGTGATGAGCATGATCATTTGTTCTGTGCCTGGGTGTAATTTATCTATGATATGTATGCATTTAGAAATATATAAGTATGTTTATCAGCAGTCTTGTTACCATAGTACAGGCTCTGCCTAGTTTGAGATCAGACGGCCTTGTGAAATGAGTCAAGTTATTATTATTATTGTTATTCTCTTTATTCACCTTCTACCATATAAATTACATTTTTAAATATGTACATAAAAATATATATTTAAAAATATAAAAAATAGTACACCACCGACATCGGGTACAGGGACCAAGATACCGGTGGTTAGGGCTCCAAAGACAGGAACCTCCTCACTATACGGGCCGTGTCGAGAAGAACTGCCTTCTGCATCAGTCCCTTGATCCAACCGTCTAACGCGAGCCTCTTAAGGTGTTGATCGAGGCTCTTGGCTATTAATCCATGAGCCGATATGACAATCGGAACAATGATCGCCGATTCGACATTCCACATATCGACAATCTCGTGAGACAAATCCAAATATTTGATTTGTTTATCTTTTTCGACTTTCACGAGATTCTCGTCATGAGGAACAGCGATATCGATGATCATTGCACGGCGCTCTAATCGGTCTATCACCACTATATCAGGTTTATTTGCAACAATAGTTCTGTCAGTGATGATAGATCGATCCCAATACAATGTGGCTCGACCATTTTCGAGAACTGGGTCGGGCACATACCTGTAATATGGCACCTCTGAATTCACAAGGTTGTATTTAAGGGCTAGATGTTGATGTACAATCCTGGCCACTAGATTGTGTCTGTGCAAATATTCACCATTGGCAAGACAAGAACAACCAGAAATAATATGCCTGATAGATTCACCGGGACGGTGGCATGCCCGACAGATGTCAACCGTACCATCTTTCAGGATATATTTCCGATAGTTATTTGTCATAACAACTTCGTCCATAATTGCAAAGACAAAACCTTCGGTTTCTCCAAAGAGATCACCGAACCGTAGCCAAGATGTGGACGCTTTTAAGTCTATGTCAGGCCCATTTAGGGCCCGATAAAAACGACCATGAAGTGCTTTGCCCTTCCATACCTCCCTGCGCTCATTAGTACTAAGAACTACAGGTTTGCGCCAGTTCTCTTTAGCCAGAGCGAGCGGAGTGAGTCCGTTGTCCACTGCAACCACATTACAATGCACTCCCACATCAGTATGAAGAAAATATTCTCTAAGGTTGTATATCTCACGATTGTGTAAGGTCTTAATGTTTAAAAGTCCACGACCTCCAAACTTTCGTGGGATATACAACCTCATTACCGATGAACGTGGGTGGTGCATTCGAAATGCAGTAAGCAGTGTACGGACTCTCCTGTCAAGGGCATCTAGTTCCGTCTGAGTCCATCTAAGTATACCAAAGGAATACATCAGAACCGGCATGACCCAACCGTTGCAGGCACGCATTTTGTTACCCCCTGATAAAAGACTTTTTAGCACTTTTTTCAGGCGGCCAAAAAAGCGTTCCTGCAGCGCTTGTTTCATATTAGGTTCAGGTATTCCCAATGATTGTGATATACCTAGATACTTGTAGGTTTCGGTGGCAGACAGAGATCTGAGTTTTGTTGAATCGGAAAGTTCGACTCCTTCAGATTCCACTATCACGCCTTTCTTTACATGCATGACTGCACACTTGTCCACACCAAATTCCATCTTGATAGAGTTACTAAAGTTTTCAGTTACCTTCAGTAACGCTATAAATTGCAAATTAGTGGGGGCTAGTAGTTTCAAATCATCCATGTATAGAAGGTGAGATATAACTAGATCATCTTTCTGCAACCTATAGCCTAGTCCTGAACCCTCTAACAGAGTACTGAGAGGGTTCAAAGCCAGGCAAAACCACAAGGGACTCAGACTATCACCTTGAAATATGCCCCGCTCGATCTTTATTGGTACATCGCTTGCGGCAATCTGCCGACATCCTGGATAGCGAAGTACTGTCCTCCATTGCCTCATACATGACTTCAAGAAAGTGCAAAGAGTTGTATCAATTTTATACAACTCTAGCACTCTCAAAAGCCATATTGTTATTATTGTTATTATTATTATATAGATACTCTTTTTTATACATCGAACAGTTCAAACAACAATCTGTAGGGAACAATAAACCGTTACAGTGTTACAATGGGCAGTCTTATCGCAGGCTGCGATCTCTTTTAGCTTTTGGGTTATCTATTCTAGCTACGTAGGCAATATATAGATTGTTGGCCACAAGTTATTAATTAGAAATGTTTTACTACTGTAATTTTATTGAATTAGGCGTTACGTGGCAGAAATCCATCATTAAATAGTGATTGAGTAGGAAAAACTTACCACTGACCCTTGGTTTGTCGACTACAACAATGACAATAGGCGAGAATAAACACAATGAATTGCCATAGACGGAGAATGATAACCGAACACGATCAACAGAGAAATATGCTTTCCAGGCGTAACACTTACCTAGAAAGCCGTAATTTACAACCTCCCGCTGGCATGAAAAAGAAAACATCAACACGGGTTTCGCCTCTATTGTTCCTGAAGATGCCTCGTGCAGAGACGAAACACGAGCCGAAAAATTCGTTGTCTATTTCAATTTGTTGGGGTTTATCCCGGGCTGTTGTCATCTTAGGGGTTTACAAAGCGAGGGTAAGGTGGGTTTCCCCTCTCGATTAAAATTAATTTTACTGCTGAACGCTAAACTACTGATAATGACAGAAAAAATAGATTTTGTAATTTTAGTGAGGTTGCGTTAATCTATCGAAAACTGATTTTTAGTGATACCACATCCAACTGAGTATAGAAAAGTCTTGTTTGACAACTTGTGTGTGTGTGTGTAAAACTGCACGTAAGCGAGAGTGTGCTCACTGTGTACTTCTTATTTTTCATATCTTATGTTTTTCTTCTTTTCTCTTTACATTAGTTTTTTCTTATTTTTCAGTATTCTTCTTTTTACAAGCTTTTATTTAACTTGCAAAGTTTGTAATGTAAGTACTCGTATGTATGTTCGGGTCAAACCTTGCAACTGAATTTTAAAGCAGTTATCTTCAACCGTTTGTGCACACACGTTTAGTTTGGATAAAAGTATTTCTTTAAAAATATTTTTATTACTAAAATTTGTTATAGCCTAATTTTAGTTTATTTACTTCTAATCTTAATAACATAACACAAAACAAAACAGTGCTGTAATACAATGGACTAAATATTGTTATACCTACCTAAGAATGGCCGTGAGTTTGTTTGCGCGATTTCTTCTCACAAGGCTCAACCATTTGGAAACGAGCGTTTATAGATCGACACAGGCGGATACGGTATTATCAGTCATTCAGTTTTCATAACTTTACATTTGACAAAGCACCTATTGTTGCTGTGACTTTTTGTGTGTTGAACTATTATTTTTATAAGAAGGAAGATTTCGAATAATTCTTAAGCAGTTTTATGGAATAAAGATAAGGCAGAGGCAACGTATATTTAATCAACGCTTAGTGATATGTTCTAAGCGTCGACTAAGCGTACCTACTCTTAAAAAGAATTTAAAAGTGAATTGTAAACACAAGTTTTAAAACTAATACCATCACAACAAATAAAATAATACTTTTGTAATTTAAATGAAGATTCGCTATAATATACATTTATAAAACATTTTACATGACACAATCTTATCATAAGCTTATGTGTTTATTTCAGAAAACATTATGTTCTTATTTAATTAAAAAGAGCTTACGCTTTCAAAGAGGCTTATGATAATAGGTTTTCATTGAACGTTATAATATTCGAAACCACGTATAATGTGAAACATTATACCGTAAATATGTAAACAGATATTCATATTTTTAACATTTTCTGCATTCATGCCATTTATACATATCTATGTAAGTAAGTTTCAACATCGAAGTAGGTACCATAAGGATATAGGTTGTAAACAGGTTTAGTAAAGGATTTTTAGGGTTCCGTGCCTCAAAAGATATAAAGGAACCCTTATAGGATCACTTTTTTTACGTCTGTCTGTCTGTCTGTCAAGTTTTCTCAGGAACGCGTCCTCCACGCGTTCAAGCTGAAATTAATATAATATCAAATACTATGTTTACGGTCCTTTGAAGCTGTAAAAAATCAAGCTCCTAAGTCAACGCAAACAACAGATACCGCCATTTTGATTTGCCTAAGATTTAAACAAATTTCTATGTTTTCAGGTAAATCAAAACCTATACGGCGCCTGCATAAAGGGCCCCATCGAGCCCGAAAATATTCGGGCATGCCCCGAAGCACGCAACGTTCTGGGGTCTATAACATCAATATATTTCTCTCTCTCTCTCTCTCTCTCTCTCTATCTAAGAATTCTTTGTAACATTTAAACTAAATGTATTTTCTGAAAACATGTCAGTATTTCTGAAAAAGTCGATCTTGGAGCTAGAATGAAGATATTTAAAATTTGTTATAACAATGAAAGCGAGGCTACAGACAGTATGTAGATAAAATGATGTCGTTAATTCCCTGAGCTCACTCACACCCTCTTCATTTTATTTTAAATTAAAAAGGTGTCAAAGAACCCCAAGTGAAAGTTATAAAAAAACAATAAACATGTTTTACTAGCTGCGGCTAAGTAAGATAATAGAAACTGAAATTTTGATGAGTTATTCCATTGGATAAGTTTCTTTAGAGCTAAGTTTAATTATAATTATAGTCTGTATATCGGTACTCATTTGAAGTAGGTATCTGATGTAAAAACATAATACTTGGTCAGATATACTGTACTTATAAACAGCTGATTTTTACTATACTAATAACTTGACAAAGAAAAGCACAAAATGATAATAACCGCAAAATGTAAGTTTGTAATCGACAAATATTTTTACCTTATAATAACAAATAACGACTATCGGATTTTTCCTTCATTTCAATCATTATAGGTCAATGGGAAATGCCCTATAGGTTTTTATTTCCCTGCGAAATGTTCAAATTTGTTAAAATCTAAGCCTTAAATGGCCGTATCTTTTGATTGCGTTTTTCTTAGAAGCTTGATGTTTTTACAGCTTTAAGGACCGCAGACATAAGTATTTGATGTTAATTTAAACTTAACGCGTTACTGAGAAATAAGGCTTTGATAGGTAGACAGACGGACAACCAAGTTCTTTTTTATCGTCATCTAGCGAAGACGAGCTGAACTACGAAGTAACTATTAATCCTGCATCGCGCTATGAGAGTTCTCGCGCCGATTTGTATATATACAACTTCCCGACATCAATCATTGGGCCGCGGTCCGCCAGGCATGATCACCTCGCCTGGTCGGACGATCCTCCTTTTGTCTTGGAGGGACATAACACCCGTTCTTCCACATGACGAACAGAAAAACCTTCAAAACTTTCGAAAACCCTCAGACCTCCTTAACCAGGATCTGTTGAAAAATCCGTTTGTGGCTTCCTCTCTTACTTATAAGCTACTTTATTGCCAAATTCAGATGTCTAGTACAAAAATCAAGGTCTTTCAAATTCACTTGCGAGTATACTGAGACCTCCTTAATTAGGTCCTATTACAAAATCCGTTCGTAGCTAACTTCTCCTACCTACGTATAAGCTACCTCCCTGGATGAATGAGGTTATTATCATTATCAAAATATGAAAGATTTTTATAGCAGGTCAGTTAGATGAGTGATTAATGCGAACAAAACAAAAAAGCCGTATTTGAATTTTAGCGATACTAACAAACAGAAATAGATTTTTATAAATAAATATTATATTAATTAGCTTTAGCGATACTTTAAGATGGCAAGGAAGTTTTTTTACGATTATTAATAACTTTGTAACAAAGTTTTATTAAGAATCTATTTTGGGATAATAATAAAATTATACCCACCCTAAAAGACATCCCACGCAGAACGCGTAGCGTTATGTAACCCTTTACATCGAATGGCTCCGCAATTGCTACGCCTACGTTGGTTTCGGAAGATGTTTCAATTTATAAGAAATACTAGCAGCACCACGCGGTTTCACCCGCGTAAGTCTCGATCCCCTGGGAATATCAGGATAAAAAGTAGCTTATGCGTTAATCCAGGTCTCCAGCTATCTACATACCAAGTTTCATCGCAATCGGTTCATTGGTTTTTGCGTGAAAGAGTAACTAACATTCATCCATCCATCCATCCAAACTTTCACATTTATAATATTAGTGGAATAAGTATTGTAGCGGTATTATCGCACAATACACATATTACACATACATTTCGTGTGTTGTCACGTATTTCGAGATGGAAAGAGTTTGCACTCTATGTGAAAAGATTCTCGTAAAGGTAGTTGAGATTGACACCGAGCCGTGCCTCGCTTCAGCTGACAATAAGTCAATGTCAATTCCTATAATAGACATTGTGTAATTTTATTTATAATATTTATAACTAGTTCCATACAGGTACATAAGAATCTATAGCAAGCAGTTTTACCGTTTGAATTTGTTGTTGACATTTAAATCTTTTGTGATCCTGACTGCTAAGCCAGAGGTCGTGGGTTCGATTCCTACCCAGCACAAATAATTGTGTGATGAGCATGATCATTTGTTCTGTGTCTGGGTGTAATTTATCTATAATATGTATGTATTTAGTAATATATAAGTATCTATATCAGAAGTCTGGTTACCATTGTATAGACTCTGCCTAGTTTGGGATCAGACGGCCCTGTTTGAGTTGTCTTAAGTTATTATTATTATATTACGCAGACATTTTTTAACTGAGATGGTGCTAAGGTAGCGCACTCACCAGTTATTGAGTATATAAAATATGTCACACACGTAAGTGGCATATTTCAAATATTCTTTTTAGGTAGTTGTTTTAAGAGAGGTGACGTCCATAGTGTATAGAGTGTTCGAGCCCTAAAGCCCTCGATCGCAAGTCTGTATTGTTTTACACTCTTTCTTCCTAATATTAGTATTGCTAAATGTGACTCACTTACTCACTTCTACTGCTACCATAACTATCACTTAAATGGAAGTTATATGTTATTGTGTACAGTAAAATCTGCACTTTAGGATGAATTTCTTACTATTTTATTACCGTGGAGTTCCTTATTCTATCCTCAATATATTTCATCTGAAATCGACGTGCGTCCGAAACCGACAAACAGAAGACAAACACTTTTATGGCACAAATTTATTTTACGATTTGCGAATAGGTATATCGCAAAACGTAATTTTGGGTGTTTTATGTCGTGTTCAGTTTATATCTGACTTAAACATAGGGGCTTAATTTGATTTTCTATGTCTATAATTAATATAAATTACTTTTTTTTGTAAAAAGGCTATATTGCAATGGTGTTTTTATAAAACAGTGTCTTCTCAATTATTTGTGTGATTCACAAATTGATTAAGTATATTATAGTATAGTAGTTAAACTTTGAGTACTTAAATTTAAATTTTGCCTGCGATACAGGTATATGACTACCGCCGCCCATGAGCACCTGCAACTCAAGAGTCACAGTGCGTTGCCGACCTTTAAGGTAGGAGTAGGGGAAGGAGGAATAGGGGGGTAGGAGGGGAGAGAGGGAGAGGGAAGGGTTAGGGCCTCCGGTAACCTCACTCACACGGTGAAAAGCAATGAAATCATTGCTTCACGGTCGGTTTTCTGTGAGGCCGTGCTTTCCTCCGGCCGAGCCGGCCCATACGTGCCGAAGCATGGCTCTCCCACGTTATGGGATTTTGAATTGGGAATTGTTAGCAGTTAGCCGTTAGGTAAACCACTTATGCCATTACAAGTTTTATGAGGTTTTAAATGGTAGCAGCTTTGAAGTCTTAATAAATCTATTACTAGGAGGAGGTAGTAGACCTCCAAAAGAATCCAGATATTTAGCCTGCTCGAAGAAACTTTATATTGAAAAGCATTTCGTACGTGCGCATGTCTAAACAGATAAAATACAGCCTTACAGAGGCTCAAAGCAAAGCCAACTATATAAAACTTCCTCTCGGTTAGTTTTATCAGTTGCCTGTTTTAGAGTTACTAGAATTGAAGAAATTAAACTAGAGGAAGAAATATTTCTTCACAAACGCAGAAGTAATAATGAACTTGTCATTTTATCTACCAAAATAAACTCATTGTTTGTCATTTTTCCTTTATTATTATGTTTGACGACGCGTGCCCTCCACAGAAATTACACCCAATATTAGAGACTTAACCCTAAATCTACCCAGTTCCTCCGCTCTAAGTATCTTATTGGTCAGTTACATTCAACATTTACGACTACCCGCAACTTGCAGACAATTAGCTGAGCCGGAAATTAAACACAGACTTGACCGCACACTGCGAATAGGCTTTATTAATATTAAATCTGAAAACAGATAAGAAAAACCTGATTTTGAATCTCGAAGTATAGGTACTTACTTACCTTACATACTTACCTTTAAATATACACACACGTGCAGTGTGGTGTAGGGTTTTTTTTTAGATAAATATCTGTCTCTAACTGTAACTAATTTGGTGAATATATTTTCTTTGTTCACACTGAATGAGAGAAGATTGCTTTTGGATTAGATGTTACTTTGTCAAAATCAAAGGCAAATTTCTTTATTTCATAAAATTATAATTATTTTATAGTAATATTTTATAGTTATATATATATATATAGTTTTAGTTAAAATATTTATAATAATTATTTTAACTAAAATCTAAAAATTATAGATCAACGCAATGTCACTGCAACAATATTTTGCACATAGGTAAGATCGCTTTCTGCCAATGTCGATCTATAACCGCCCGTTTCATGTAGTTGAGCCTTGTGCGAAGAAATCAGGCAAACAAACTCATAGCCACCACTCTTCTCTCTCTCTCTCATCATTATGATTGTAACCAGCTAGTTAATCAAATTTATATTCAAATACCTAGTCGTTCCCATCGGTTTAGCTGAATGGATAGCTGGAGAACGCGCACCTTTGCGCCGGGTCATAAAATCTCATAATGATTACTTTACGGATATTGATTTATGCAAATTGACTAATGTAAATGTAAAATAAAGGAACTTAGAGACTTAAACACTGCACTATAATTTGATGTACCTTTTAAGAACGTATTGTTGATAAATACATTTTACCACATTTTTTCACTGTCCTAAAATTTTATTCCAAAATACTCTAGTTTTAGTCTGTTAGACGGATTTTATCTCTAAATATGTTACGTTAACTCATTAAACTGATTGCTATCTTTTCGTTTTGTTGTACAGTATATGTATTAACACGGGAATTAACGCGATTATTACATACCTCTGAATTACCTGACGTTTCGACCAGGTTACACTAGCCGTTAATTCCCGTAAATACATTTATATTTCGAATGTTTTCACATATTATACTTCTTAAGAAACGCGGACAAACACAGTTAACACTCTTCGCTCTTCTTTCCGCAAGTAAGTCTACTAAAACTTTTGATAAGTACTTAGTGACATATTTACACAAGGATAAAGTTATAGCAGCTACATCTTTGCATTAAAATTTAATTTCTTTCAAAACCTTACGTTAACACCTATTGTATAAAGATTTTCGTGTCGTACGACTCACGAACTATATTCGGAGAGAATAATATAGGTACTAACATCTTCAACGGGTTTATTTGCACACAAAATGGCAGAGTGTAAACGTTGTTCATTAGAAGTATAGTGAGCGACTCCTTTCAAAGGTGAAACCCTGAGTGAACAATGGGGATATTGGTCAATATATACCTTTGCCAGAATGGGGCTTCATAAGTAACTACACGTTCACTTTATTGTTTTCCGTCCTGTTCCTCTATCCATGAATTAATTATTAAATGTCAGCGAAGAGGTATATTATGCAAAATTATATCAACAGAGTTATTTATAATATACTTCTTCAGTGACATAATTACAATTTATAGAAGGCAATAATGAAAACATTAATTTATTCGTAAAAATGTCTTTATGGAACTGACAGTTACTTTATCGAAGCAATTCTTAAGAAGATCGACAACTGAAAGTTATTCTGTGACTATAATAAAAGTGTTCTCAAAACCGCTATTTTAGTCGATAGTATTTTGAACTGGTAAAAGAGAAGTTATATAATTTAAAACTTTTCTATTATTGAACTATGAACGTCGGCTGCACGCACGAAAAAATGTCACGTTCCGCCTGAGCCGAGCGTACAAGCGAGAGCGCGGAACAAGCGATAGAGAGGCACGATCGGCCTAAGCGTTCGGCTTGTGACGCATCTATCTCTCTCCTACTCCATCGGCCGATGCGTCCGAGTAGAACAGAGACAGCGGCAGCACACAACCTACACGTGAACTGTTTTGCCAACTGTTTATAAAGTGAAGTGAAAAGATAATTTAGTTTCCATTGTTTATTACAACAATATAAAAAATTTATGTTTTTAAATAGAGTTTTAAAATATTGTGTTTTCTTATGAGGTTATCACGTAAAATTGTCGTCCGTAAACCGACTTTACAGACAACCATTTTTTAATTTTTATATTGAGTCAAGTTAGTTCAGATGCTGCCGAACCCATTTTTCAGTGATTAATTATCTCTATTAAAAATATTAAAATTCTCGAATCCATAAAATCAATTTTGTAGTTCTTGTTTAAAATTACATTTGTTTGTAAATATATTAATTATTAGAATTCAGTGTACAACTATAAATATGTATAGACGTAGTACTTATTAAGAAATTATGCTACAATCTGCTGTAAGCAGCAGCTTGCAGCATAATTTCTTAATCTTGTAATATTTTCTTTGAAATATTATAATTTGATTATAACAACGAAGGTAATTTATTTTGGAAGGATAACGGTTGCACTGGCCGTAATCACAGGCTGACTTGCTCAGCAGCTCAGTGGTGCACTTCGTCATCTGAGTATTTTAACTACATTTATCGTTTGCCAACCATCCACTTTAGTCGAAAAAGAGATAAGCTCATCAGAAGCCAGAGAAAACCTTATAAATATCTATTTTAATAAAAAATAAATAAAACCTGTTGGTTTTCTAGTTCTTAAATGAAGTTTATTCTCTGGAATGAGAACTCGCTAATATTATTTTTCATTAAAAATTTCCTGCAGTTCAAGAGGTAATTCTTGAAATCTTGAAGATGATATCATATCTTAGAAAAATCTTGAGAGAAATATATATTATATGACCGTGGGGTGAAATAAATACGGCTAAAGACGAATTCATTATTCATTCGAGATATGGAGATAGATCATTTTGGTCTAATATTTTTTCTTGTATAAGTAAAGGTAATTAATTAATAATAAGGTTATTCTGAACTAAGCAACTTTTACATGGTATATTATTATAGCGTTAAAGTACAAGATAACTCACTGCATTTATTAATATATCCCACATAGATACCACAAAGTTTTTTTTTCATTTCATTGTATTTAAAACTCGAACAAATTCAATTGTTAGAATAACATCTTTCGCGAGTGTTGTTGTAATTGAATAAAAAAAATCTTAAGAAAAGTGTCCTCATATTGAATTAGGTAGGTACATACAAAACTTTTAACAGCTAAAAACACTTTTATAATTTTACAATGAAAGCTTTCGTTAACAACTCGAAAACACTCAATGTCGTGCGAATTATCTCGATATTTACGTGTCTTATTAGTAGTAGTGTCGAGAAAACTGTTATGTTTATGTCTAGAAATAGGCCATTCCTATAGGCGTGAAAATCTTTGTAGTGTACTTCTAACATCTTACTAATTACTAGTCTAAGAGCCCACGACTCTATATATATATGTATAATCAACAGATAATCAAATTCTGTGTAAGAAAAACCACTGCTGCAGTTGAAAGTGGTTGCTGCAGCGATTGAAGGTCGCCCTCCGTATATGTTACAGTGAACACTCACAAACGGTCAAAAGCACTATTAAATGAAAAAAAAATGAAAATCTGAAAATCATTGGTTAAGAGTGATTTTGGCTGCAAATTAATGGTTAAAAGTTTGACTGATGCTCTTAGTCAAAAGTACTTTTACCCACTATAGTATCATTCAAAATAACTATTGACTAATTAGAATGTAAATAAAAACAAAAAAAAAATAAAAAAAATCATGATGATTGGTTCAGTAGATAACCGCCTACAGAAATTGTCCATCAATATTGATAATAAATTTTTTAATTATATTGTGCACCATGTATATAAAAATTAGCAGTCGGAATTTAAGAAAAATTACCAATGATTTCATGTAACTTAAGCACCTAGGACCAGATAAAAACTTTTTAACAAAAAATTAAACAGACGAAAGAAGAAACAAACTGAAAAGTGAAAAATAAACTCGTGAGCCTAACTAAACTCCTACACTAATGTAAATAGGTAAATAATTTTGAGTCGGCACCAAACATACTATCCAACAAACTATCCAATATGTTATTTTAAAATGAACTTGTAATTTTGAGCAGATTACTTTGGATATTAATTGATACAAAAAATACGATCACTTTGGAAATTAATTGATACAAAAAATACAGTCGTGCACAGCCAACAGAATATATTTCCAGAGAGATTCATACAGTACAGATAAAATAAGAAGTTAATATCAAAAACGTTACAAGCAGTGAAGGCGCTTAATTTAAAATATATTCAACACAATAAAAAAATAATTATCGAAATTGGACTACCCTGTAAAAAGTTATACGTCAGACATAAAAAAAATTATATACGGGTCGACTTGAGAACCTCGTCCGATTTTTCATCGGTAAATAATTGGCCACCCACCGAAGCTAGCAGGTATGCATACTCTAGTAATACTACTTAATAGGACACATTTTGTTTGTCAGAAAAAAGGAAATCTGGCGGCCTTGGGATATTGGTCGATTAGGGAAAGTGTGTATCTATTGTATATTTGATTGAAGCTGTCAGTGTTATTTTTTGTTATCTCAAGTGTGTATTTTTGTTCACTTAACGCTGATTAAAACACTGAAGGTAAGCCTATTTAGTAAGTACAATAAGTGCACTTATTGCATTACTACGAGTTGAAGACAAAATTAGTAAATAGGAGATAATATATTAAAACAGAAAGAAAAAGTTATTTCGTTCAGAAACTACGAGTTCATTTTCAATTCCTTTACGATCCGCCACTACTCAGGAGTCACTGTAATAAAAGGTATAGCTACTTTAATTTACTGACTTACATTTTTGTAAAGCGAGCATTGCTGTACCGGAACGATTTACTTACTTTATGACTATTTATGAGACAATCCTAGAAATAAAAATGTAGTGCCTACCTAGTTAAGTCCATTAGAGTTGTCGTGGCTTTTTAATGCCTTTTCCAGCAAGTGGTACCTGTTGCATTCTAAATTTAACAGTATTTTACTTCGTTTTCCTGTAATATTGCATTTTCCTGGTGTGTTGAAGGAAATGGCAAGAAGGTGGAAAAACTCACTTGTAAAATAATATGAATGAAGGTGTTGGCGGCCACTGAATTAATACTTCTTCCCATGAGAAATGAGTTATTACTACTTATTACACACGTAGCGAAATGCTTTATCTACTCACTCACTCTTATTTTGGTTAACAAAAATGTGATCACAGCGACATCTTCAGTAGACTCTTGATAAATTGACTGTTGACTTCTGTCTTGCGCTTACGGGTTTAGGTAATAAGACTAAAGGGAAGGGATGAATGCGTTGAAGACGCGACACAGTTACGTGGGAGAGCCATGCTTCGTGTGTACATTGGCGTCAGCAATATCCTACTAATATTATAAACGTGAAAGTTTGTGAGGATGTTTGGATGCATGGATGTTTGTTACTCTTTCACACAAAAACTACTAAACCGATTGCGATGAAATTTGGTGTGTATATAGATGAAGACCTAGATTAATACATAGGCTACTTTTTATTCCGATATTTCCACGGTATCGGGACTTACACGGGTGAAACCGCGGGGCACAGCTAGTGCAAAAATAAATTTTATGTTTATATTTTAATATGCATATTTATATATATATATATATATATATATATATATATATATATATATATATATATATATCATGTACATGTATTGCTATGATGCTATATGTTTTATTGGTAGGTACATGGACAGCAACCGACATCTTGCAAGATGTCTTATTTGAATTCCCGTAAAGAAACAAAATTACAGATTGAAGGATATGCATTAATGTTTAAGGATCTGCAAATATTTTTAGGGTATCTGTTCTGTGTCAAACCACTATTATGACAAACTATTCCAAAACTATGCTAATTGGCTCAAAAATCGTTTGAACGATACTAAAATATAAACACAAAAAATAAAATGAAAGCCTGCATGTAAATAAAGAACGAACCAGTACCAGCTCGTTATTGCAAAAGAACTGAAAAAAGAACAGACGTACTCAAATGTTTGACTAGTTAGAAATATCTGAGCTTCAGGAAAAAGTAGTCATTTCACGATATAATTGAAGAATCTACGAAGCACAGTTAATTTCCTGTAAGGAGGAAATAGAAAAGGAACAAAGGAATATTGGATGAGACCGCATGCAGAGTTGTGCTTACGACGTTGATGTTTTATTTTTTTTGCTATACATGGTGTGGAATTTTGTGATAGGATATAGTGTGCTTACTACAGCTTTATGTGTGTATTGCTACTAAAAACTCTGTATTGAAAAAGTCAGTATTTATGAGAGACAGTCTGTGTTAGAAATCGTATCACAACCACTGCCATAAACTATGAAAATCATTAACTAACAGTAACTGCCATGTTGTTTGTACCTCCCCCGCACTCAAGTGATTGTTATCAACTTATAATACATTCGTACCCTTTTATAACCCCACTATTCATCAATATTTATCAACCGACAAATAGTTTCGCTTTACCGGCATAACCAGTCATAATAACGTCTATTAACTTATTTTGATTAAAGGTTTGTCCCTATTTTTAATAAAATAAATAAGAGTTTTTGATGTGGTCACAATATAGACGAGTTTCTGCCCGCGGCTTCGCTCTGGTAAATGTTATTTTACTATCCAACAGGAATAGTTCTTTTTTTCTGGATGAAACATACGTACGTTTTTTTCTTCTCATTATGATCGGTGGAATAGTTAAAGCGGGAAAGTGTTACAAACAATAAACTCACTTTCGCCTTAAATTATACATTAGAATTTTCTTTTTATTAAAATGCAATAAATTTAATAAATTATGACATTTACGTAATGAACGTCCCAAAAAACTTCACACAACACATTGACAGCACAGCCAAATGCAATACTAAATAAATAAAAAAAACCAAACACACAAATTAAATCCGATCAGATATTACCAATAAATTGCAATTGGAAGCGAACATTTTGGAGGATTTATGGCAAAACAAGCATCATTTTTGGGGTTTTACTTGCTACCGCAGATTTGTAAATAGTACATACCGGATATATTATAAAAGTAGACAATAATTATTATAATCATGTCTAAAAATATAATTTAAAAAAATTAACTTTCTTCGAAACATAATATCATAAGTTAATGCATTGCACTATTCACAAAAAAATCTAAAGTTCCGTTTTTCTTAACATGAAACTACAGGAATTTTACAACGGTACTAGTCACGTAAACGTAAAGGGACAGAATCTTAGATTTTCGAGATATAAATTTGCTTGCTCTCGTCCTAAATTGGTGCAAAAATCATTAATTAGTTTACCATAAACTTATTTCCTTAAGTATTACCTTTGCGTGATTAATTCGAAATGCAAACTATCTAAAAGCGTTGCCTCTCTTTCACTATCCCCAGATATAACCTAAAAAGTTTTCGCATAATTGTTTATATCACCAAATTTTTGCTGGCGGAAAATAATCGCTTTACAGAAGAGCATTGTTTGTAAGCACACACTGACCTTTCCTGGGTTTCCCCTTGCAGTGAAACCATTCAATATTCAGTAAAGGTATTTGGGGAGAGCACACACTATCTTTAATGCATTTGAAATGAAACGCTCGTCGAGCAATCCCATAATTGTTCACTCAAAGTTTTACCATTGTACACATTCCATATATGATTGCTGAAATCCATACCAATAACAGAAAGCGAAAAAGTATTTTTTTTGGTTAACCGAGAGAGTATTTAATTTTAAACTACCAGGCCAATTGGAAAAATCCTTTTTGAATTTGATAGCTCAAAATGTTGAGCTTCAATGAGCGCTGGCCTGAGGATAACGGGCTGCTCGTTACTCTAGTAGAAGCAGGCCTGGACTTGTTCCGCGCGCGCCTCTCTATACCGGAAGGGGAGGCAAAGCCCTCCGCACGCAATAGTGTGGCTACCTTCTGTTGAAGAAGCGGCCAAGGTCTGCCGGGCTTCTCGGGGAGTTCCTCCTTAGAGTATACCCGAGTCCCTTGCAATAGACTCACATAACATTACACTACAACCGTTAGGAGCGGAGTAGTAACAATTAAGGGGTAGTGTTATCTTAAAATTCTATTTTTGTACATTTTAAACCTTCGTATTCTATGATATACATATACGTATATTTAAGGGAATGAACGCGATGGTTAAGATATGTACATTTGCAGGAATGTCACGTAAATTTTATGTTTTAACATCTAAGTAGATAGGAAGTAAAACTGTCAAACTGTTACCTTGTTATTAAGCTACGAAATTATTCCAAGCAAAATTGTTGTTTTAAATTATTATTATTATTACACACGAAATTCGAAGAACACACTTTTTACCGTTTTGTCGTCTGTTATGCAATTTTTTTAATTTGTTTTTTTTACCCCTTGTTATGTGAGTTGAAGAATCTGTCACTTAGGTTAAAACATAGACCTTTAATAAAATACTATTTTCATTTAAATAAATATAGTTAATAAATAAAACAAAACTTCTAAAAGACACACCGGTATATGTTAAAGAATCTTCACAGAAAGTTATTTATTCGATTCCAGCGATTTGGCATTGAATTTTTCAGATGTAGGAAGGTTTTGAAGCGAAAACATATCCAACCGAATTGATATTGATTTTGTGTGGAACAGTATCTCAGTTTGTTTGCGGATTAGCAATTGGCCTGGTCAAACAAGCGGCATAATAGAGTTGTTCCTCTATTTGCTTGTATTAATTGTATTCGACATCTATAAACCAAGAATTATTTAAAATTTAGTCGTTGGAGACGACTGCACTGGTGTAACGTTTCTAATAATTATTAAATAACATAATATGGTTAGTCTTTTGTCCATAGTCTGTAAAAAGACTTATGAAAACAAGAAGTGGTCTAAATTAGTACCACCGTCTGGAGGTACCACTTTCACTTTATAAAGTAGCTTCCAGTATTAGTACATATCAATGAGTCTAATTTGAAGCAGTTTATTAAAATCCAACATTTTCCTTCAGTTCGCCGCCATACGAGTAAGTTCCCAGAGTCTGTTAATTTGCTGGGAATGTTGATATTTCAAAAATGTAATGATGCATTTTTAGGTTTCATCAAAATCGGGCCCGAGACTCCTTTAAGTACTTTTCGCTATTCCTCGTAGTTTCGGATTTGGCTATGTACGCCCATTGATACTGTATACAAGTACTAAAAACTGTAAATCGGCGAGAGGCGCGTGGGCCCAAACCGAACTACTGCGAAGTGTAGTAGTACGTGCGCCTCTGTGCTGCCTTTATGATAATTATAACACACACTTTGTTAATTTTGTCACTTTTGCACTTTCGCAAAATTAATTTAAAAAACAAGGTTACTTACTTCTGTGATTCAACAATTAAATTGAGGTATAGGATTAGCACAATTTGGCTCTCTTTACCTACTGTATTATTCTGCGGACATAAGTGTGGATTATACATTTACTGAATATTGTTGTGGGCCTATGGGCCAGCTCGACCGGAGTGATAAAACGGCCTCACAGACAACCGGCAGTCAAGCAATGGTTGCATTGCTTTTCGCCTTCCCTTTCCCCCTCTTCCCTCCTTCCCCTACTTCCACTTTAAAGGCCGGCAACGCACTTGTGACTCCTGCTTGCATTGCTTTTCGCCGAGTGAGTGAGGTTGCCGGAAGCTCTAACCCTTCCCTTTCCCCCTTTTTCCTCCTCCCCCTACTCCCACCTTAAAGGCCGGCAACGCACTTGTGACTCTTGAGTTGCAGATGCCTATGGGCGGCCGTAGTCATTTACCATCAGGTAACCCGTCTGCTCGTTTGCCCACTATACCAAAAAAAAAAAGACATGCCAGCCGAAATTTCAATACCAAATTCGTCCATTATGTTACGATGAGCCAGATTTATTTAATCAAAACCGGTGACAACGACGGAAAGAAAGAAGAAAAGAAATCAGCAAATTAAGTACAACATTTACATTTTTTCCTTCTGTGTTCTTTTTATTAGGATTGGTTAACAAACATTTAGAATGATCATTAGCCTAAAGCAAATAGCGTTAGCGCGTGTAGCATCCCAAATTATTCTGCAATGTCGTGCATTGGAGTTTAACTTGATTGCGCTAGATTCGTACAATTTCACTAAGTCCAACTGACGTTATCCAAATTTATGGTTGAACGTTGCATTGTTAAGCTGATGCGGAGAGGGCACACCCGTTTCAAATACCGCACACTTTTGCACTACGCTTGCACGGAAAAGTTGTGTGAGTGTAGTTTATCTTTAATATGCATGTATGTAGAAATAAACAGGCTCTGCCTAGGTTGGGGAAAGTGTCAAGTTATTATAACATCTCGCACACGGCCGTCTGTCTGTAAAAATAATACTTAAAATGTTATTACTAATTTTAAAACGGGATGTATAACATAGCAGTAAACTCCTAAACAGTATGGGGTACAAGACGCTCAACTTCAATTCAAAATGAATGAAGTCAAATATTCATATGATCCTCATAAGTTTTATAACAACTTGAAAACTTTGATCTATATAGGAATACATAGGTATTCTACAGGTTTTCATTCGCTTTGTAAATATTAATGACTCACAGTATCTTGTTTATACCGCATTTGATCTGTATTTGATAATAATTTAAGCAAATTAGATAATTTTGTCTTGTAATTGTGTCTGTCGTGGGAGAGCCATGCTTTGACACGTATGGGCCGGTTCGATCGGAGTGATACCACGGCCTCCCAGAAAACCTGCAGTGAAGCAATGCTTGCATTGCTTTTCGCCGAGTGAGTGAGGTTACCGGAGGCCCTAGCCCTTCAATCCCCCAAATCTTCCACCGTTCCCTCCCCCCTCTCCCCCTTTTCCATCCTTCCCTTTCTTCCACCTTAAAGGCCGTCAACGCACTTATGACTCTTGAGTTGCAGGTGCCCATGGGCGGCGGTAGTCATTTACCATCAGGTGACCCGTCTGCTCGTTTGCCCCATATAGAATTAAAAAAAAACTCTTAGTTTAAATTATTGTTCAACTCTTGAAAGTTGCAGGAACTCATCGAAATTTAAATACTGTTTATAATATTTTTGAGTTTACATTTTTAGTTATTTAAACATATTGTTTAGGTTTTAATGGTACTATAATTTTCAGATGTTTAATTAAGACAGCAGCTGTCATAGGAATTATTATTGGTTCGATTTACCGTATCTTTACACCGCCGGGAGTATTTAATAACAAATATGCGTTGAAAATTCTCACATAATGTGGACTAAAGTAAAAAATAATAACAATTAAAATAACGTGGTTTGAGGCTGAAGACTATGAAATCGATATTTAGACCCGTCTGTTCTACGTTCATTAAATATTTCGGCCGTTGGGTGTGGAACAGCTACCTGCATGCTTATGTTAATCCGCACCGCGAGGTGGTCGTTTTGCATAATTACCGGCTAATCACCTGAGCATATTCTGGTAAACATCAGTTTCCTGCCCCTGGTATAAACAGGGTATTTAATCTCATCCTCTGAACTTTATTTTGCATAATGTTATTCAATTTTCATATAAAATTAAGTGTGGGTGAGAGTGTTTGGATTGCCTTAAATCATGTTTATGGAAGGTATCTTTATTAAAAAAAAAAATTGCACATTACACATTACTTTATAAGATTTACTTTACTCCCTCTTTATTGTCTGTTTTTGAACTTGTTCTTTAACTGGCGAAATTTAGACATGTTTAAAAGTACGTTTCTTTTCTGTCATGTTTATTGTACAAGTACTTTAAAATATCTACAAAAAGTGAAATAAATACCGGGTAATATAAGGTGCAGAGCGATGTCTAACGTGAAAAGTTCGATTAAAGTATGGGCGATTTTTTGCGCAATGATATTTTATCGTATGCACGAGACTACTACAACGAAAGATTATTATTTTATAATTTGTAGGATGTTTGTATTTTTATAGTAATTGGGCGAGTTTACCCTTGTCGTTTGTAATGAACATACCGAGAAAATCCCATATACCAATGTATGTTTTTTTACAATCAATTGTAAGCTTTAATATATAAATTGCCTGGTGAAAACGGTGTTCAAATAATAGTAAATATGTATATTCATTTGCATTATTCAACACAATTTTCATCCACAGAAATAGGTGCGAAATCGCTTAAAGTGTTACGTGATACAGGAGAAGTTACTTGGTTCGGCATGACGTTGAATTTTGCGTTGTAGGTATGTGGATGTCACCACAATTAGTAAATAAAGTTGGTAAATTTCAAATTCAGTAAAAATTGTGTAAATTTGTCAATAAAGTACCTGGAATAAGTCAGTAAAACACAAAATTTGTGTTATATCTAAATTTGACACCTTCAAAGTATATACCTGCCGAAATAATACTCTTACGCCATTGAAAAACCAATCACTAAAACATTTTTTAAACGCATTTTTTAATCGACTTCAGTAGTCGGCGCGATATATCTTTTATGTCATCTATCGACTGAAAACGAGTGTCACAAAGTAGTAATTTGAGTATTAGAAAATAAAAAAGTCGACCGAAGCCATATCAGGTGAATAATGACTGGCCTGTTGGTCTAGTGGTTAGTGACCCTTATTGCTGAGCCTGACGTCGTGGGTACGTTTCCCACCCAGGAGAAATAATTGTGTGATAAGCATGATCATTTATTCTGTCTCGATGTAATTTGTCTATAATATGTATGTATTTAGAAATATATAAGTATGTTTATCAGCAGTTTGGTTACCATAGTACCGTACATGCTATGCCTGGTTTGGGATCAGACGGCCGTGTGTGATCTCACACACGGCCGTCTGATCCCCCCTGAAGTTATTATTATTATTCTTGTAAGGTGGCTGTTCGATAAGATTTGTTGAGTTTTTGGGCAGGTTTATAATGAGAGTTTATGATGAACCTTGTGAGATGATGCGTGGTGTAGAATTTAACGACGAGTTTTATTCGACGAATTTGCTTCTCTTAAACGCTGCATAAAGTTGAGATAATATTCTTTATTAAATTTACTGTCTAACCTTCCGGCAAGAATCTCGAGTGTGTTTTGAATAAAAACAATTCACCGTAATCCTTATGTATAATTTTCAGCGTTTCAGCACAAGAAATTCCATATACAATGCCAAATTTAATAAAAAATCGTTCGACATTTTTAACCATTGTGAAAATCACAAAAAGCACTTGAAATGAACTGACAGCATTTGCATGAGCTTAAAGGATAGTTTTGCGCCAACTTAGCGACAACAAGAATTTCGAAAAACTGTCAATTCTCGGTATTTTATATAAACTTCGTGTACTATCGTAAGTATACTAAGTGTATGTATTCATAAATTTAGTATACTTACGACAAATTAAATGTTAAGACAGAATGTATAAATACATATACGTAGTTCAAGTTACATATGTATACTTTTTGGTATATGAGTATATCCTCTGGTGAGTATAGCAGGTCTATGTTAGTTTATATATAAGTAGTTCATGTAAATATTGTATTTAATTTAAAATAGCTAACCCTTACCGTATATGAGTAGGTACACCACATTATTATTATTGTTGTAAGTGCCTAGTGCTACTTCAACCACCATCCGCCATCATCTTTTGTAGCGCACTCTTGCTTTATAGTTCACTGCTCAGACTTATGGCTATGAGAAACCTCCAGATCTTATGAGCAGGGATTGTTTGCATTACCAGCGGTTGCGTGATGTGCAACCCTAGGTTGATACTTTGGTACCGCTTTAGAGGGCCCCAACATTAGAAAGTACTCCACATACTACAGTATATTATATTTTACACTATTCGTTGAAATGTTGTCTGGAAGATAATAACTAGCTGGTAATAGGACCGCCAATTTTAATACCACAGAGGTTGTTACAGGTCTGTGTAATGTATTTTCCTTGAACAACTTGTATTCAGAAAAACCAACATTTGTTCTTAGAAATAATAATATGATGTTTTTGTGTCCATTACGTTTGTATATTTCTTTGGTAGTCTTAATAACTTGGAAACTCTGTAATATCTTCCATCATTTAAACGACTATAATAATACACTACACAATAAATAATAATACATGTCTCGTCGTTTTATATAAATACTATAATAATAACATCACACATCTCACACACGGCCGTCTGATCCCAAACTAGACAGAGCCTGTACTAAGGTAACCAGACTGCTGATAAACATACTTATATATTTCTAAATACATACATATTATAGATAAATTACACCCAGACACAGAACAAAGATCGTGCTCATCACACAATTATTTGTCCTGGAAATCTGTTTAAAATGTCAGCCAAACTCAATATAAAACAATTCCATCTACAATATACAGACTTGAGTCAAGATGTTTTCATTAATTTTACGTGTTATTGTTCATATTAATTTTCATTGCTTTTTATTATAATTTGAAAAAAAAATTTTTATGACATCATTCGTTTGAAAATAATTTACTTTTATGAGCTTTAAAATAAATCTCTTATTTTATGCATGCTCGTCTTGAACGTAATATTAATTTTTCGTATCCGATTCTACCCATTTCTCCACCTTCCGCTTCCAGTACTCAATATACGAATTTATAAAATACTAGCGACCCGCCCCGGCTTCGCACGGGTACAAATTATACACTTAAGCCTTCCTCATGAATCACTCTGCCTATTAGTGAAAACCGCATGAAAATCCGTTCAGCAGTTTTTCAGTTTATCCCGAACAGACAGACAGACGCGGTGGGGGACTTTGTTTTATAATATGTAGTGATATGGAGTGAAGATTTTTATAGTATGATTTTTTTTCATCATTAGCTTAGCTACATGATTATGATGATGATTCTAAATGCAAAAACCTCATAAAGTAATGAAAAGTAAACAGAAACACTATTCGTTCCTACAATTTTCGAGGGTTTCTTTCAATTTTATCAGGATCCCATCATCAGATCCTGACTTCCTTGACATGGCACCACCCTTGAGGTACCCTATCTAACAAAAAACTAATAATCAAAATCGGTTCGGCTTGCCAGCCGCTCTGCCCCCGCTTTTTAAACCTCTGATATCTTCTAAGATATTCATTTTTATTATATGCTATGCAGGGCAATTTTGGTCTACATGAAATGCACAACGTATCTAATGTATTTAATTGGATAAGGAATAATACTGTATTGTCTAAAATAGTTTGATAAATAACCCATAATTTTTTTGTAATATGTAAAAGATAAAAATAGTTACTGTGGGTTATCCTTAGGAGATAAACATATACCATCGCGGACTTTTTTATTGACCTTTTTAAGATATACGATTCGGTAGTACATTTATTTGATCTATCTTGTAAGGTTTAGCCAGTGTTTGCAATGCCAATGTAAGCGCACAAAAATATGTTTGTTACGACATGACATTACAAATCTTTGAATTTCTCAACTTTTCTCTACAATAATATGCATGTATACTACATATAAACCTTCCTCTTGAATCACTCTATCCATTGGTGAAAACCGCATGAAAATCCGTTCAGTAGTTTTTCCGTTTATCGCGAACAGACAGACAGACAGACAGACGCAGCGGGGAACTTTGTTTTATAATATGTAGTGATATTTTAGCCATAGAAATTTCTATTTTCACACCTAACTTGATAATTTATAAAATAAACACGTGTGCGTCCCGGGACGCCCGACGATAACTTAAACTAATCTAAGTTGAACTATTTAATATTGAAATAGTTTAACTTGAGAAAAGCTTAGGTTATTACTTAAGTTTTATGTATAATAATATGTAAGGAAATGTTATTTATTAATAAAATCTTTTATTGATTATAAAATTTATTTTATTCTTAGTTACAAATCTTGAATATGTATATTAGAATTTTATTTATGTTATATGCTCAATGTCAACAGTATATGTCTATCGCACACTAAACACTGAGTAGAGAGAGGGGGAAGCGTCTGTCCGAAATACGGCTAGCGCTGTGGGTTAGAGTGAGAGAGGAGAAGCCTGCCTACCGCTGCCGTATGTGTGAAAGGGAAAAAGGTGAGAAAGGGAAGCCAAATAGACAGAAGCGGTTTAACTCTCCCATAAGAAGTCATCACTTCAAAAACATCTAATTAGAAGTAGTCTCCATGCTTCCCTTTTATTGTTTTGTCAAAGTTGTGAAAGCTAACATACAGGCTGACAGACAAAGTAACTTCCACTTTTATAGTATATGTTGATAAAAATACTGATGAGTAGTGATTTTTGATTCGTAATAAAAATAGATCTAGCTATTGGTGTAGATACTTCCGTGGCTACACCCCTCTAAATGACGTATAATCACTACGTCATGTTGTTAATGATGAAATGTTGGCAAAATAAGAAAACACAATAACAGGGTCGCTCACGAAATAAATCAACGCGACAAAAGTTTCATCCCCACCACCTGGATAATTGGCAATCCACCACTGTGCGGTTCTCCAGAATTTTTTTGCCTCGCACAACCAATCTCTGGAACAAATTGTCGCCTGCGTAATTTCCAGACCGATACGACCTTCAAACCCTCAAGAAAAGAGCGTACTTCTATCTCAAAGGCCGGCAACGCACTTGTGACTTTTGAGTTGTAGGCGTCCATGGGCGCCGGTAGTCACTTACCATCAGGTGACCCGTCTGCTCGTTTGCCCTTATGATTTAAAAAAAAATAATAATAAAAATGCAGTAAGTGCCAAAGTTTGTTTCCTAAAAGTCACTAAAATATCTGACAAGAATAACTTAGTAACCCGCTAAAGGGAATCAAACCCTAAGTATCTATTAAAACGTGAAGAGAATTTTTTGTACGCATTTTTAAGAAAATTTTGAGAATGAAGGAACGTGAAACACACACATATAAACACACACAAATACACACCTGCCACACACATCTCTGCATCACCCAAAGGTTGACTGGTAGAAAATGCCTACGGCATTAAGTCCGCCTTATGCACATGTATTTGCAGGAAGTTTAAATAAATAAATAAACAAATAAATTTGGAATGCTTAATGTTGTAGAAAAAATTTAGAAAGCTAACATTTTTAAACAAAATGTGTAAAAAATTACCTTAAAAAGGTTACATCTAGGTACACGCGTCCAGTATAATATGTTAAACCTGGCAAGGTACGGAAAATCTAATAATGACAGTTCATTATACATTATACTGCAATTTAGTTCATTATACAATATAGAAAATTATACTGTAAATTAATAGGTTAACAATAATAATAACTTTACACATCTCACACGGCAGTCTGATCCCAAACTAGGCAGAGCCTGTACTATAGTAACCAGACCGCTGATAAACATACTTACATATTTCTAAATACAAACATAATTTTATATAAATTACACCCAGACACGGAACAAATGATCATCACACAATTATTTGTCCTGGGTGGGAATCAAACGCACGACCTCTGGCTCAGCGGTCAGGGTCACTAACCACTAGACCAGCAGGCCAGTCAATATATGAATTACTAGCTGTGCCCGCGACTTCGTCCGCGTGGAATAGTGTATTTATATTGAATCAACAGCCTAAAAAATAAGTTTCAAGCATCTAGCTCTAAATATGACGATACTTCCATAAATCTTTTCATCCCCACCTTTCAACCCCTTACACTCCTTCTTTCGTATTAAAAAGTAGCCTATGTCCTTTCTCAGGCTCTAGACTATCTGTGTACCAAATTTCATGTAAATCGGTTCAGTAGTTTTGGCGTAAAAGGGCGACAGACAGACAGAATTACTTTCGCATTTATAATATTATAGTAAAGAAATAAGGATGTTTGCATTTCGACCACCAAGCGATCTACTGTTTCAATAAATAGCTCAAATATTTGCTATGCAGTAAGTATACTAAAAATCATAAACTTTCGACAGGTCATTTTGTAAAACCGTACCAAAAACATATACGCCATTTATCAGTTTGACCTGCAATAGAAACCTGACCCATTAAACTGCGTCACCGTCATATTTCACAATACATCATCCAATTTCTCCTTATTCTCGTTCATCGTTATATCCATTACCATCTGTCATAATGTTTAGAATGGTACATTTTGGCTTTCTATTATAATACACTAGCTACTCGGCCACGCGTTACTGTGTATCACTACATATTATAAAACTCCGCCGCGTCTGTCTGTCTGTCTGTCTGCCTGTTCGCGATAAACTGAAAAAACTATTGAACGGGTTTTCATTCGGTTTTCACTAACAGACAGAGTGATTTATGAGGTAGGTTTAGGTGTATAATTTGTTAATTTTGTGTAAATTGATTGAAATATGATGATGGTTGTTGAAGATGTCTCTGTTACCCGTGGGAAACCGGGGCGGGTTGCTAGTTTGCAATCTATCAAGTTGGACTAAACTGCACCCAGTGTTCAAATTATCATTAAAATCAATTCATTAGTTTAGGAGTGTACCGCGAACAAATAACGTGACATGATTTTTTTATAAATAAAGACCAGCCGTACCCCACACTCGCGTTTATGGTCACTGCTCCGCTCCTGAGAGTTGTAGCGTGATGTTACATAGTTTATAACCTTCCTCAATTAATACTCTATACAATACAAAAAGAATTTTTTGAATCCGTCTGTTAGTTCACGAGATTAGAGCGTTTAAACAGTCAAACAAAAAAACTTCTTCTTCTTCAGCTTTTATATATTGGTATAGAAGATTATTGCTAACCGTTTGTAGACTATAAAAAATAAAAATTATTCTTTTTTTCAGGGTCCAAGTATCGTCTTATACTGACAGTCCTCTTGAGTTCATACACCGACTTTTTTTTTTCATGTTATAGGGGGCAAACGAGCATACGGGTCACCTGATGGTAAATGACTACCACCGTCCATGGGCACTTGCAACTCACGAGTCACAAGTGCATTGCCGGCCTTTAAGGTGGGAGTAAGGGTAGGATCGAAGAGGGGGAGAAGGCCCCCCCCCTTCTCCCAAAGGGTTAGGGCGTCCGGTAATCTCGCTCACTCAGCGAGAAGCAATGCCTTCATTGCTTCACTGCCGCAAATTACACGTAAAAAATTAACTTAATTTTATGACAGTTTAAAATAAAACACTCTTGGAGTTATGCAAAGAGAAAAAATACAATGTTCGTCTTTGCTATGCGTTCTAAATTTGTGAACACAGTTTGAGTAAATGTAACGAGAAAAAACACAAAACACGACCGTGTTATGTTTTGGAACAATTCATAGATCACAGGATCACGTACATCAAACGGTCGGTCAAAGCTTTGATGTACGACTTGCACTTTTAATCATCCGTGTGTCGCAGATCACAGGATAAATCACACACGAGAAATATCGAAACTTTGGACTAGGATTTGATGAAAATGATTCCTTGACTAACTATTCATCTCTATTGAAAATGATTCAATGAGACTTTGTAATTTTAAATCCAAGCAATGTTTTATTATCTTTATCAAGATCAAGACGAATTCCTGATATCATCAATATGCCTGATTTAGTCCCCTTGATACGGTATTGTCATACTATGTTTAAGTTAAATAATAATCATATATGACTGAAGCGATGTGTGCATAGAGCACAGGAAGCTTTGCAGTATGTTGTCATCAATGGGTTGATCGCAGTGGAACAGTTCATTACTGTAACAATACGAGAAAGAGACAATGAAGGCCATCAGCGTGACGCAATCAGTGTGTTGCATCGCGTCGCTTTCTATGTCGAAGCCCGAGCTTCGACAATCGTGACTGCTATCAGTTTCCACAGGAATGAAACATAAACCTTAGTTTTTTATTTTAGCAGTTTAGAAGTTCTTTCAGCCTTTAACTTTGATTAGTGACTGTAAGCAATAGCTTGAGCCGATAAAGGTCGCATGTAAGTCGAACTCGTTGCTTTTTTGTTTTTTATGGTATTTGGGACAAACGAGCAGACTGCAATTCAAGAGTCACAAGTGCGTTGCCGGCCATTAAGGTAGGAGTAGAGGAAATGTGGTAAAGGGGGAGAGGAGAGAGGAGAGAGGGGGGAGGGAAAGGGCCTCCGGTAACCTCACTCAAACGGCGAAAATTTTCCGTGAAGCCGTGGTATCACGTCCCAGAAAGTCCTCTAACTACAAATTTTGTTTTAAAATTCTTTTAAATATTTTTTAAGGTTTTAAGATACTTATCATAATTGATTAAGAATAAGTATATCAATTTATATAACACAAATATTTGATTAACGCAAAGTCACCGTTTTAAGGGAATGTAGGATTAGGTCCAGAGCTACGTATGTAATAATTATTGTTCAGACAAACTTTGTGAAGGGACCTGCTTATTTCATAGTCTGAGAGCTTGAGTTCTAAGCTGGTTGCTCCGTTTTATTAATTTGAGCACGTGTTAAAGCTATTATGCTCTAAATGGGTCCGTGCAGATGTTAATTAATAATTCAGATGCTCCTCCTTTCACTATGAATATGTTTGTGCAGAAGTACACACTGTAGGCCGCTTTGAGTTGGCTATATACGTAAGGATATTTCTTTGTACGCATTTTTTTAAACAAATGCGCACAGAAAGGAATGTGAGATTTTGGATAGTTAAAAGTTTATTAATAAATAAATGCAGAAAGCCAACATTTTTAAGCAATGTAAAAAAGTAGTGTGTGATACCACGGCCTCACAGAAAACCGGCAGTGACGCAATGCTTGCATTGCTTTTCGCCGAGTGAGTGAGGTTACCGGAGGCCCTAAACCTTCCACCCTTCCCCTACTCCCATCTTAAAGGCCAGCAACGTACTTGTGACTTTTGAGTTGCAGATGCCCATGGGCGGCGGTAGTCATTATCCACCGGGGAACTTTATCTCATTACATCACTAGCATCGGGTCTTCTGGTATTTTACGGGCATAACAGGATCTTTAAATTCTTAAAATGTAGGTATTATTTTGAACCAGTGCTCTGTTTGTTTATTGTCGTCTTGACACTGCACCTCTCGGTAGATAGTATATGTGTTCTGTGCACTGCACGATTAATTTCTGTGCTACATGAAATTTGTCTATACTATAGACATCATACATACCATAGACAATTACCGCCATGAAGGCCAACATAACTCGCTGTCACATTTCTCGTAAAAAGAGAAAATTTGCTGTGCTCTCCCTCCTTCAAAAATACCAGATAAAAGTTACACTAATGAACCAGTGTTATGTTTCTTCTTATCTTTGTAATCATTTTCAGCATTGCATGAATTGTTTCTTTGCCTGCCTTGATTAATTCCAGCTATTGCCAAGGCCCGCTTCTCACAAAATCTACTCCACTTGGGCCAGTTTAACGTCCTCTTGTGGATATCGGCTCATTGAGTTTCACGATTTTTAATTATGAACTCTACTAAACATTTTTGAAATGACCGTCACACTTAGGTGACATGTGTCAGTTATGTTTTCACTTCTGACGTGCAGTCCTAATACTGACAGTTTTGTTTTTAAATATAATCTAATCTAGTTTATAGGAGTAGAGTACAACAAGTACTTTGGTATGTTCAATAAATTCATTGACTTATGCCGCGTTCCAATAAACAAGAAACGATTCGTTTTGCTTACGGACGGTAAAATTTTCATTGAAAATTCAACGAAATTTTACCATCCGTAAGCAAAACGAATCGTTTTTTGTTTATTGGAACGCGGCATTAGTGAGTTCACGTATGATTATGATCACTATAAATACACAATTCCTTAAGCACTGTAATACTCACAGTAGAACAGTGGAATTATCTTAATACATAGGCATAAGCACAATACAAGCGATGTGTCTTTGTAACAATATTCAAAGCCTATCCACAGTGCCAGTACATAATTCAACATGCATTATTCACTGTCCCCGTCTGTGCCAATGTCCATCTTGTACCATCTGTGTTCGCTTAAGTCCTGTTTACAAAGTTGGATAATAATATTTATATATTATTTATAATATGTTTCTTATTCTAGATGCGAATACTGTGTATCTGCGTAGATATTTTATTTATAATTAAATTAGAATTATCATAACTAATATTATTATCAATTTCAATTAATCTTGTAATAAGAAATGGAAAAACTTCATTAGACTTACTAAAGTAAAGACTTAACTAGTTAAGTAATTAATGTAAATTAGTTGGTGAAAAATATAAGGTTAAAGAGTTTGGTTAATGGTTAGTAATCGTTTGAAGTATTGATAAAAGCAAGTCGAAATAAACCGAAACTTTAAAAAAGATGGACAATGTAAGAAAGTTACCATCATACTGAGCCCTTACAAGAGTTCCAGAGCAGAATTGCCAGTATATACGACAGTGATCACTTTAATTAAGGACATACGGTTAATCACGCGTATATTTCGGGGATGCCCGACTAGATTCAGACCTGACTTTATTAAGGGGTGAGGCGTCCTACCACTTCGGTCACAGGCGCCAGACTTCAGTGTTCGCTTACCATCAGGTAGCTATAGGTAGAGTGTATTTGTTTAACCGAGTTATTTCTTTAAAAATCGACATACGAGTAGTAACTTAAAATATCATAATGAAAGCCCAACATTACACCATTAAGCACTCGAAGTAGATGTTAATTATACTTATTCGTGTTAAATCCGCATTCAATACATAAACACTGTAATAGTTCGGCAAAGCTCTATTGAGTAAAATGTTCGTGTATTTGGAAATGAGTATATATTTCATGATCCCGTGCTATCCTTTGGTAATAAATAGATACCGACTTAACGGAAATTCTAACATCCGCCCCTATCTCCGAATTCATGAACCTACTCAATGAGATTGGGCTTGAAGTTACTGTAATTAAATTGCCTTTTGCTTTAATTTAATGTGAGTTTAAGTAGTCGCGTGGATATAAAATGTTATGTAGAATGTACATTTATGCGTCTATCTAGAATGTTGCTTCATTACTTATGCTTTACACGAACTTCTAGTAATAAGTATGGCGGAGGTGATAAATACCACCCGATCTATTCACGTTCAAATGCCACTTGAAATATTACATCGTTTACTCTACAGTCACTACGAAGTCTATTATTATTAAACATCTCATCTTATTCACGTATAATGTTCATATCATCGTATCTTACAATAGTGGTTTTAAATTTACCATTTATTACTTCACATCTTTTTTTTTAAGTGAAAACTTATTTATGTGTATGTGTGTGTGTGTGTATGTATATTTAAATATGTACATTGTGAAGTTATGTTTTCACTTCTGACTTGCAGTCCTATGACTGACTGTTTTTTTTTTCTATGTTAATAGTTGGTTACATTTTACCAGTTGAATGTTCTAAATAATATTCTAAAGTCTAATTTTCCATGTTTTTACATTACGTATAATCTGAAGAGAAGATATGCTGCAAATTGAGACGGTAGCTTCTTAAGTTCTCATTAGTACTAATCTCTGAGTAGAGGACAGTGTCTAAATCCCGGATGCAGATAAAATTCACGCTAAGTGTCAAGTGGATTGTGATAAATCTTTTCTTAGCTACTAGGTATGTACCTTTGGTATAAATAATACCAGGTAAATACCTAGTAGCTCACGAAAAACATAAACGTTGTTTGCAATCTTGTAATATAGTGTGACTATATTCTTCAGTAGGGTATCCTTCAAATCGTAATATATGAATAGAATATACAAATAAGAAATGCTATCAACAGCTCTAAAACGTCAGATAAAAATTGAACGGACAAGCATCAGAATGTGGTACAGACTGAAATTCGTGTAACAAAAACTACACAATCTTTTTTCTTATATAAGACTAGTACTGACGTGACGAGTATATAGCAGACTTTGTGTAAAATATTGACCAAAAAGGAATGTTTCCAAGAATGTTTAGAGCAATTTTATATCTGCGAATTAATCTTTTCTAAATCGAGTCGGAGAAAAGGGTTTATTGTACGGCTAATATGACGTGATTTTAGCTATTCTTCGAAACAGTTATATCAAACCAAACAAGATAAGTAGTATTTTTATATTGGCTTGACACAAGGTGCCACTCTTATAATTCCGTACGAATTGTATTTAACGTTGACGCAGGTGAATACGTAAAATATGCACTAGGCACTCAGTGGTGTCACTGGCTTGATGTTAGCTTTCCTATTTTCCCAGTTGGTCGGCCGAATTCAAAACATCGTTAATACTGTTACGCCCTTCCGAGTTTGTAAAAGTATTTCTCAACAACTGAATTTCCAGTAGCTAGGTTAACCGCTCTCAAATATTCATACTAAATCTCTAGAGCTTTCACGTCCCGCCGAAATGGAGATCTTATCTAAATTCTTACTGTAATAATACCAGCAAATTATTTTCTGTTTTTTGTAAATAACTAGGCTCTAAAACCGAAGATTGGCAATATATTCAAGAGTAAAATGATTTTCTTAATGTTAATGATCATAAAGATAACAATTCAGCTGTATCATTTAATTGATCTGACAATGATGTTGTCTGCAATTTGCGTGTTACCTGAACGCAAAGTAGGGTTATGGTAGCATCCTAATGAATGAAACTTATTCAATTGTCTAAGCCGCTTAATGATTCCGGTGAATATAAGATTAATTTTGTAAAACCAAAATGGTGGCCGTAAAATACAAATAGCGATACAGATGAAAATAAATGCAAACGGCTCAACTATATATGTCACCGTGATGTTGATACCATTTTACAGGTATAAAACTAAGGCTGAAATTGAAACAACGTAAAAGTTAAATAAATTTAAAAAGTAATCAGTAACAGTTGCTGTCGGACGCTGATATTTTGAAGTTATAAAATGTAAAACATGAAAATTATGCATCCGAATGCAATTTTTTTTTCTGTTTCTTATTTAACATGTTCCATCTTTTTACTTAGCCGGACTGCTTAAAAAAGGCAGTCCGGTTTCAGTTTTCCTTTTTAATTTACTTTTAAATTATTAATTTGTATTTATTGAAATATTTTGGATAAATGTTAAAGGTTTTTTTGTGCATACCCAACGGTTAGATCAAATTCAATATTAATATATAATATTTTTAACTTGTAACTATAATGCTGGTTAAATGAAATACTTCTATGGATGTTCTTTCATTATTCTTCCGTATTCTTTTATTTTTAACCGACAAAAAAACGGAGGAGGTTTTTAAGTCAACCCGTATATTTGTTTTAATTTTTTTTTGTATGATAACTTTTTACAGAGTAATCCGATTTCTTTTTTTTTATGGTATAGGGGGCAAACGAGCAGACGGGTCACCTGATGGTAAATGACTACCTCCGCCCATGGGCACCTGCAACTTAAGAGTCACAAGTGCATTGCCGGCCTTCAAGGCTGGAATAGGGAAGAGGGGAGGGGGGAGAGGGTAGGGTTAGGGCCTCCGGTAACCTCACTCACTCGGCGAAAAACAATGCAAGCATCGCTTCACTGCCGGTTTTCTGTGAGGCCGTGGTATCACTCCGGTCAAGCCGGCCCATTCCTGACAAAGCATGGCTCTCCCACGATAAATATATATACGATTTTGATAATTCTGTTTTTATAGGATAGGGTGTACTTCAAAGTTGTCCCAAAAACCCTAAAGGTAGAAAAATTGGGGACGAATGATTGTTCACCCGTTAAATTTACACCTGTGAACCGGTTTTGTTGAAACTTATCACACATATGTAGTTCTTATAACACTTCAACATGACGGAGACCTGTAGTTGATTTGATAATTGATGCGGAATCTAATTGAGGGAACTCCTCAACGGTATATAGGTATTTCGTGTTTGTTCTTATTAATTTATCTTAATGAGAACTTTAAACCTAATTAAATATTGTTGAATTTGTTAATAATTATAATTATATTTAAGCCAAAAAACTATAAAATAATTAATTTACTTTAGCAATGACTCAAAATTATTAAGGTTTACATTAGTGTAGGAGTTTAGTTAGGCCAACAAGTTTATTTTTCGCTTTTGAGTTCCTTTCTTCTTTCATCAATTTATTTTTTTAGTTAAAAAGTTTTTATTTTTACACATCTGTCTGTGCATTTTAATTGAGCTAATGACGCAGTACGATCTAGATCATACCAAGCAGCTCATAAAAACTTTATTGGAATAAATTAGTTCGTTGGACGCTAGATTTGCCCGTCCTGAGTAAAACTTCAGTAACGAATTTAAACTCAATAGTTTTATACGTATTTTCAGAAAGATTTTTTAATGTAAAAAGCAGTTCATTTCAAACTTCGTGTTCATGTTTAATATTAAATACCTTAAGGACATCAGTTACCACAGCTTATGAATGCTTGTGGCATAAGGGATATTATTTTTCGTATTGTTTGGTTAGTAATATAGGTATTTAGTTAAATTATTAAACAAAATAACCAGTAACCTTATTATTTTGATCCCGTAGCAAAGAGAAGTGACCAAAAACCAAAGGAACAAACATGGCTCTTGTTATTAGCAATATGACGTGGCAATATTCAAGGAATATGGGCTACAAAATCGATTTCACGATCGAAAAAATGATTTTCGATTGAAAACGCAGTGTGCCTAAACAGGCCTATGTAGACGTTCTCGCTGAGATAATCCTTACTTAATATTATAAATGTGAAAGTAACTCTGTCTGTCTGTCGCCCTTTTGAAAACTACAGAACCGATTTAAATGAAATTTGGTACACAGATAGTCTAGATCCTGAGAAAGGACATAGGCTTTTAATGCGAAAAAAGGGGTGTAAAGGATTGAAAGGTGGAGATGAAAAGTTGTATGAAAGTATCGTTATATTTAGAGCTAGAAGCTTGAAACTTATTTTTTAGGCTGTTAATTTGATATAAATACACTATTTCACGCGGACGAAGTCGCGGGCACAGATAGTATTTTATAAAGATAATAATTTATTGCGACATTACGCAGCGCTAAATCAAAACTGCATAGATTTTACTGTCTGGTTTGTACCAAGATCGATATAGCTACTATGTTATGTAAATACTTCAGAAATTCAACACATACAGAGGAGCGATTTTGCTCTGCTGAAACGACTGCAGCATTGTTCAAAGTGGTTTACTACCGCCAGTAGTGTATAGTACGAAAGCTGTTTCGGAAACCAGTTGGTTCAAGTGACTTAAACCTAATACTCGATCGCAAAACCACAATGGCGTAAAGTTTTGTCCACCTTTTTATGTTATTTCAGATTCAAATAATATCAACATACCGCCAGAAGTTGCAGGAATGGTTGTGAAAGAAAGGAACTCGATCAATTCAGCCAAAGCTTTTGATGTCCTAAGTCAATTTAGTAATATTTTATTTCTTACCCTACACAGAGACATTTAAATTGCTCCGATAGTGGCATAATCAAATCCATTTCAGTTAAAAATTACTTTATCTTCACTCATTGTTAGATTAAATGTAATGGTTTGGGTAATCGTAAGTCGAGGCTCCGACAATTTTGGTAAACCGCATAGATAGCTTCGAGGTCCACACAAATAACGTCTGCTCATGATAATGTTTCCTCAGTCTGTCATGGGCTGATTGGTAATACAAATTACTTTAGTAAAACCTAATGAAATTGTAAAATCATGATATCTTTATTGAATTCTACTTATGGGTGACACTTTTCCTTAGTAGCGGGAGCTTCAATTACAGCTAAAATCGTTACGGCATCATCTATGTAATATTTTAAAAACCCGCACCTAGTTAGTTAAAATAATGAATTGAAACCTATAACTATCTAATCCAGACGGCATATTTCTTTAGTCACCTTCTAAAGTTAAAGATTCAACGATTATTTATACGGGAATTAACGCGATCAATAAGCATTATATACCTTTGAACAGGTTAATTTAATCCAGTATGATATTTGAAGACATTCTAACATTGGAAGTCAAACATATTGTTCGAATAGACCGATAGATGACGTATTTTTTTGTGTCAAGTGGGAGAATAACTTTGTTATCATTTACCCTAGTAAACAAACCTAAATAATAATAAAAAATATATGTCTAATGGCGCACTAATGGTCTTGATTGACAGTTACCTTTACTACCTACCTACTTATAAAGGTAGGTAGTAATAAGTAAGGAGATTATTCTTATTGCTTAGCATTAGATAAGATTATAATTTATCTCTACAAAGTATAAAACAAAGTCGCTTCTGCCGTTTCTACGCTTAGATCTTTTAAACTACGCAACGGATTTTATTGCGGTTTTCACTTATAGATAGAGCAATTCAAGGAGAAGGTTACGTAGGTATACGTATAGTTTAATATTGTTTTGTTAATTTGTATAATCATATGACGATAATTGTTCACCACATTGGTATCTACATTACACCCGAGCGAAGCTGGGGCGGGTCGCTAGTAGATTATAAACTACTTCCAGTAGAGTGTAAGTTCAAAGAAACCTATTTCATATCAGGTAAATGTCGTGATAAAAAATATTGCTTCAGGCAATTACGAGTTCGTGGTTTTATTATTTACATGAACATTTTTCTATGTGTTTATGTCAGTCACATAGGCAGCTATAATTCAGTTGACGATGACGAAAGTGTAAGCAGAGAGCTAAGAGGGCTTAACATAAATATTTTGCGATATTAGAAGAAAAATAATCATGGGAACAAACGCGACGCGTAGTTGTAGTTGGGTTTGACATGATCAACTACTTATTTATAAAGAACGACCAAAATTCTTATGGTATTACTATTGTGTTGTTTTAGATATTTTTTATATTACTAAAGTGTTGGACAGCATACTAATCAATAGGCTAACTGCATTTATTTAAATATAATCTTACCCTGTTTTCCAAATTTATTTGGAACCGGTTCAATATATTTTCTTCTTCTATACCATTGTTTTATTCGCCATTTCACTGCTTAATCCCTAGCTTACTCTTCTAAATATACATATCCCCTTTCACATACTCCATTAATTTTTTTTTGGTCATTCTCTACTCGTGTAATGTCTATATACATAATATATATAATTTGCTATATATAACAGTGGGAGAGCCATGCTTCGGCACGTATGGGCCAGTTCAACCGGAGTGATACCACGGCCTCACAAAAAACCGGCAGTGAAGCAATGCTTGTGTTGAATTTCGCTGAGTGAGTGATGTCACCGCAGACCCTAACCCTTCCCTCTCCCCCTCTTCCCCTACTTGTCACACTTTGTTAACTCATAAAATACATATTACACCGGGAAAACTTTCCTCATATAACTCTCAACAAATATGAATCAAATCTCGCTATATACATATAAGCCATAGCGAAGATTGCGAATAATAAGACCACTACAAAGAATATTGCCATAAATTTATTTCCCTTTGAGACAAAAAAATGGTTTTGTTATAAAATTCATACTAATGTTTACTTGCTCAATATACTACTTGCCGTATTACCATAATGTTAAATGAATGCTTTGATTAAAGTTTTTTGCTGTAGGAAGCTTAACACTCTCTATGGATAATTTTTTAACTAGAGTCGTCGTCAGCGCTCCTTACAGGGGTGTTCATGGACAGATTTTATTGATTGGTAGACATGACATTACCTTCTTCTTAGCAAACACAACCTTCAAGCTCAAAAGCTTAGTTAATAATGGTTTTAAAATCTAAAATAGAGTGAAAGCATTAATTTCGTTTAATGAATACATTACACATTACTACGATTTGAACTTAGAGAAATTCAAATGAAATTTAGCATGACGAGGCACCTGGCAATATCATTTTTATTGCTTGAATTTAAGGTGTTCTCACCGCGTCTATTTGACGCGTAACACAATTTTTACCAAATAAAAGGTTTACGTCAATAATCTTATAACACGATTCTTCAACGCATCTTTGTCTATTTAGATTGAAAATCATAAACGCTTTAGCGTATTGAAAAAAAGTCTCAGTCACTTAGTTTCCTTTGAAACTAGGCCTTAAAAGGACTCCTGTGTTATTGGAACTAAATCCAATCTCTAACAGTAAGATAAATAATGATTTACCTTTAAGTTTACTTTTAGTTATTATTGCTTAAATAACGTAAACCATTCAAGTCAACAACATTAAGATAAATGGCCACATAACGCAACTTTATGATGCGCGTAAATATTCGGAGAATGCGGGTGACAACGTAATATTTAAAAGTATGGTTCAAGCTTCGTCGTAACGTAACTCGTTAGCCACAAGTCATATAGGGATCGGTTGTTTTGTACTACCAATTCATTTTATTTTATGGAGTTTGCCGTATAAAAGCTTTTGTGCCATGCTGTTAAAAGCTGTGCCCGTACAATAATATTTGGTACTAAGCCCGTCCCTTGTTTAATCGTCTATGTACGTAACTAGTGAAATTATGTTGAAATAACCTTCATTATATCGAAACTAATTTTGAAAGTATTTTCTCAAGCTTGCCTGACCGCTAGTAGATAGTTTAAGAAAATTGTTGAAAGGGTTGCAAGAAAAGTATCATGTACATAGAGCAAATCGTTTAACCAGAAAAATTGTTTGTGAAAAGAAAAATAGACGAATAATTTTGCCTAATTGTTATAGTTAACGATAGGTATAGCTCCAACCAACAAGGTTTTAAAATATAACAAGTATGTAACGAACATATGTAAGTAAAGAATAGCGGTTTAAATATTAAAATATTGTACTAACTTTTAAACCTTCGCATTCCATGATAATATAATTATGTAAACTGGAACGCGATCACGTATTTTACACCTTTAATTTCACTGACGTTTTGACCAGGTTGCACTGGCCGTTGTCAATATGTAATACATTTTAAATACGTGATTCGGTTAACAGAATTAAGTACATTACTAAAATATTGTGTTTTTCTGTATACAAAAGTCACGGAATGTTCTTCTGTTTGGGTTTATTTTATAACTAACATCGGCCCGCGGTTTCACCCGCGTAAGCCCCGGTGCCGTGGGAATATCGGGATAAAAAGCCTAGCCTATGTGTTAATTCAGGTCTCCAGCTTTCGGCATACTAAGTTTCGTCGCAATCGGTTAGGTAGTTTTTGCGTGAAAGAGTAACAAACATCCATACATACATACATCCATACATCCTCACGAACTTTCACGTTTATAATATTAGTAGGATGATTTTAAACTGATACTTGAAACTAACCGCTCAAGTTTCGACTCGAGAAGTCTCTTGAACGCTTTACTTAATTTTGCAGGTTTCTAATGATTCTAAAAGAAGATGATTCTAAAAAAGTAAAACCAGAAACCTAATAACTTTTAGGATATACACTTTGTTATGATTTAATATCATTACTATCTTATATCACAATTACTAATTTTAACAATCTTCAAAATGAGGGTTTTTCATGAGCCGTATAAAGTAAATTCAGTTCGTAAACACTACGCCCTGCCGTATATCGTTTTTATTGAGACGTAAAATATTCTCTACCGCACACGAACGTACGGTACTTGACAAATGTATTGCACACTTTATCAAACGCGCTTATTCAGAATTGCCGAACACTATTTTATGGTGCACTGTTGTTGATTACCAAGATCCTTTACTAACACTTTACCATGTTGCTTTGCCGTAAAAGAATCAATGTTGAATTTAAAATGATTCAAGGTGTTTGTATTCAGGTATTACTTAACTTCTTTACTTTCGGACCGGAAAGTGCAGCGTAGGACGTCCAAAATCGCGGTGGACAGAGGACCTGGTAAAGATCGCAGGACGTCGGTGGATGTAGGCCGCTTCCAACCGGTCTTCTTGGAAGTCATTAAGGGAGGTCTATGTCCAACAGTGGACATCCTATGGCTGAAATGATGATGATTACTTTAAAAACGACGTATTTGTACTTTTTATATATATAATATGTTAAGTACAAAAATTTACAACATAATGCAGACTAAGATATAATTATGGGCTCATAACGTGATCAGGTTAGATCAGACCGCATCGGTTTGTGTGGTTTTTTATCGTTTTTATTGTTTGCATAGAATTTGTAAGCGTATTGTATATTTAGTACTCTTAATAAAGCTAAAGACTGGTAAAATTAGTATTGTTAGTCTACCTTCAAAACTTTTTTTTCTTTATTTTTTTGTCCTGAATTCTCGCTTCTTTATTTCATAAGCCTAATCAGTGTACGTTGCTTAAAAGGATACAAAACCTGTGCAGTAACAAGAATCTTCTGAACAAACATAAAAATGTTTAACCTAAAGTTAGGCGAGAACACAATATGCAGATTCTGTCGAGAGGCAGAATAAACTGCAATGCATATTCTAAGCTTTTGTGGCCCACTAATGCGGCACCGAAGTATCAACCTAGGGTTGCACATCATGCAACCGCAGGAAATACAAACAATGACTGCTGATAGGATCTGGAGGTTTCTTGAAGCCGTAAGTCTGAGCAGTGAACTTTAAAGCAAGAGTGCGCTACAAGCTACAAAAGACCAGATATGGTCGAGGTAACATTAGGCACTTAAAATAATAATAATTCGTTACTTAGTTCTGATTTCCGATACTCAATTATAATTTAGGGAGAATTTTGGTGAACCTATTTCTGATTTAATTTTAGAGAAAACCTAATTCTCAATTATTCAAATACTAGTGGTTAATTTCGCAAAAATATAGCTGGCGTCTGAGGTCGTGAGTGCGACAAAGTAAAAATAGAACAGTACACAACTTGAGACCTATAATCATTCAATTTCTAGTGTCGTGTCTATAAATTGATGATCAGTTACAATTTCGATACTTCTGGAATAAATCCTACTAATATTATAAACGTGAAAGTTTGTGATTATGGATGGATGGATGTTTGTTACTCTTTCACGCAAAAACTACTGAACCGATTGCGATGAAACTTGGTATGTAGATAGCTGGAGACCTGGATTAACATATAGGCTTTTTTTCCCGATATTCCCACGGGATCGGGACTTACGCGGGTGAAACCGCGGGGCGCAGTTAGTATTTAATACTCTAAAATATGGAACGGATAACATTACTGAAATTAAACTATTTTTCTTAGTGGATTTACCAGACGAATGTGGACGTGTACATATGTCTTTTTTAATGTATAGGGGGCAAACGAGCAGACGGGTCACCTGATGGTAAATGACTACCGCCGCCCATGCCGGCCTTTAAGGAGGAAGTAGGGGAACAGAGGGGAGAGGGGGAAAAGCGGGAAGCGGATGTGTATCTGTAGTACACCCATAGAAAGACTGATAGATATACTAGATTTTGCCCGCGTCTTGGTTTGCTGTTTGGCTGGTTAATGTAGATATTGACAATCCATTCACTATCCCTCTCGAACAGTACTTTTTTCCTGAATAAAATATCTATGTCTTTTTCTGAGCCAAAACCAGCTGCCCCTCGTAACTTCGTCCGCATTTGTAATTTTTCCCCGTTTTTTTTAAATTTATTTAATACTTCCTGCATTTTACATTGCACGGGGCGGACTTAACATCACATGGCTTTATCTACCAGTCAACCTTTGGGTGATTCAGTGAGGGACGTGGCTGGTGCATAGGGAGAAAAAAATAAATCCTAATTGACAATAAGCTGATAATACACTCTGTTAAATACACAAGACAATTTACAATCCTACATAATAATAGATAGCCGAATACAAACATACATCCTTGCAGATAAATATAAAAAAAATATATAAATAAATATGTTAATACATATAATAATCACATACATATATACAAAATAAATCTATGGTTATGAGGTCATGAGGATATTTCTGCTGTTTTCTGTAAAATTCCCGGACCTTAGCTCATTGTTGCTCCGCTCCTATTGGTTGTAGCGTGATGTTATAGTGTGATGTGTATAGCCTATAGGCTTCCTCGATAAATGGGCTATCCAACACTAAAATAGTTTTAAAATTCGAACCAGTAGTTTCTGAGATTAACGCAAACAAACAAACTCTTCAGCTTGATAAGATTAGTATAGATTTAAGAATCGGCTGAGTAATGAATGCCCGGTTCCTATAATCAAGAAACGATTCGTTTTACTTACGAACGATAAAATTTTGTTGAAAAATCAACATAAGTCTGGAAAGCGAAATGACAAACTCACATTCGCTTTTATAATATTCGTTAGTTTACAATACATGGTAAGTAATAATATAACTTTGTTCAGTCATAACCTGTGAAAAACATGAGTGATTCACCCAGAACCAGAACAATCGTATTTTTCTATGTCCATGAATAATATGTTTGTTCAGAGATCCCTTTCTGTCGGGATAATCTTATTAACTGGTGGCAATGTGACAGCTTCTCTTATAAAAACAAAAATGAATGTAAGGTAAAATTCACTTTTTATATATCTCATATTTTTACGAAGACAGTTTTGTTGTAAAATACAGACAATAGAGCTCTGTGTATCCTTACATTTGCTTCTATTATTTAACACAAATTTCGTCGTGTAAAAATCTGGCACACGAGTACCTGCACGGTAGATTAATTAGACTACCTGTTCCTCGCAATGCAGTCAATGCACCGTTTCTAAGTATCGTAGCGTGATGTTAGACAGCATACAACTTTTTAAAAAAATAAGTTTAAAAATTTAGTTCGTGGGAGAGCCATGCTTCGGCACGCATAGGCCGGCTCGACCGGAGTGATACCACGGCCTCACAGAAAACGGGCAGGCCCTAACCCTCTCTCCTTTCTTCCCGTACCCACCTTAAAGGCCGGCAACGCACTTGTGACTTTTGAGTTGCAGGTGTTCATGAAGGCCGTAGTCATTTACCATAAGGTCTGAAGATTAGTATATTAAACCAAAAACAAATTCTTCATCTTAATAATTAGTATAGATTAGATATAATATAATTCTCTTGAAGCAGCACACAAGATTTTTACTGGAAGGGGCGTAGGCCGGTTAAGGAAAAGCTGGCAATACTAACTTTGTTTTTTTTTTCTGCTTCATATAAGTAGGGTACGTACAATTGAAAAAGCTAAAGCGGCGGGCGGTAGCGTAATGGCTAAAGCGTAGGACTTGCGATCAAGTGGTTGCGGGTTCGAACCCCACCCAGTTCATTACCAACGTAAACCCACTCCTGACACAAGCGTTAAGCTTAGCTGGAGGAATTAATAAGAATACTAGTAATGTGTGACCCACGTTGCTAGTAATCTTTAAAAAAAGAAAAAAAAACTTCACGGAGGGGCTCGAAGCGTATGAGTGAAATCTTCGGTATTATTTTTATAGTGTTCAAAGGCACCAGTAACCATCAAGCCAGCTGTGTACAACTATGTTTGGAACCACTAAATTTGTTGTTGCATAAAAATAAATACAAGATTGAGCTCTTCGTATTCGCATTAATAATAGCTCACCTGTCAGTTGTAATATTTCGTTTGTGTCTAACAAAACCTTTGAGACAGTTTAAATTAACAAGTATTTATTAATTTCAACTCTGACATGTGTCTTGCTGCCGAGACTGGTAGCGTTAATATTTTTTTTATGTCACTTATTAAATTTAACTATTATAAAATACTATTCACGAGTTGAAACCTAGAAAAATTAGTCATAGAATTAGTTCATTCTTTTTTACCTACTTACTTTTTTTCCGTCCTACAGACGTAACTAAAGATTTTTTAAAATTACAATCGTTTAAAGCAACAAATTTTAACGCAAAACTAAATTACTAGCTCATTACGCTACTTTAGTCATTAATGGGGGACATATGTTTTAACTCTAATTAATAAAAAAAAACATTTTTAACAAAAAAAAATTACCGTAGACCTATTTCTGAAACAGATTTTTCTGATGCAATGTCACCTTTAATTCGAACTAGACTAAGAATACAAATCAAGAATCAAGTTCGAATTATTTATTGTAACTTGTTCAAGTGTGATTAGTGAAGTTTCGAGAATTTGTTTGGTTAAAAAATCAACAGAACGAATTTAAAAATTTTCAAACCAAATTTAATTTTAAAGTAAAACCAGAATATAGGCGTCATAGTATCTTAATTAATAAAATAATCTGTTAGTGCATCTACCGTATGTATAAAAACATATTTTTTATAAATATCTGTCAATAATATTTATACCTTGAATTGAATAGGATTTTTCTCTTTGGCGCTTGATGTACTCGAGTATAAAGAGAAAGAAGGCTTATGGTTCTAGTTTCACACACACACACACACAGACACACACACAGACACACACACACACACACACACACACACGGACACACACACACGGACACACACACACACACACACACACACACACACATGGACACACACACACACACACACGGACACACGGACACACACACACACGGACACACACACACACACACACACACACACACACACACCCACACCCACACCCACACGCACACACACACCCACACACCCACACCCACACCCACACCCACACCCTCACGCACACACACACACACATCCGTACATATATATAATTAGGTTCAAAATAAAGTGTAGGTAATAACATATCTAAATGTATAATACATAGGGTACACTGGAAGTTTTGCGGTCCTGGCCGCTCATAAATGTTTGAATTCGAAAGTTATATCTTTTTAAATATAAAAACTCGCCCCCGTCTTACGAATTTTCGATCAGGGTCACGTATCCTAACGTGAGTTTAACAGTTTTTACCCATCCCAAAAAGTGCACAACGCCGCTAAAGAAGTTTTCACTTAAAAAATATTGATCTTTATGTTCAAACAAACACACAACAAACATTTCTACATGACTATCAAATGTCAATATCAATTCAGATGTTTGTAGTTTAATCGTTTTGAATGAAATATTTATTGGAATAGCGATGGCTTTAAGTTTCCATATTGTTTGAATGAATATTTTGCTCAGTAAATAAATACAAACCCACACATATTATGATCCCGTGAACTCTTAGAAGAAAGTTTGTTCAAACAAACAGATTCTTGGGTAACTTATTTATTTTTCCCCGAAGAGATCGTGTGTCGTTCGTTTTTTTTTAAATTACGTTTGCTGGTTGTATATGCTTAATAACGGCCTGATCTAATCTGGACTATATCGTCTTGGGTCTTTGCGATTTGTCTATACTTTAATGCTTGCTGTACTTTCTGCTTGCGAAAAAGTTAGTGACAGCCTTAAACAAAGCTATTTTTCGATCAAGCCTTATCAAAACTTTTTTAACCCAAGATCCAAATATTAGGGGTGTTAGAAATTTACCGTGTGTATCAGTATGTTTATCTGTGGCATCGTAGCTCCTAAACGATTTTGATTTAATATTTTTTTGTTTGAAATGTGAATTGATCGAGAGTGTTCTTAGCTAAGTATGATTCAAGAAAACCTATTCAGTCGTTCGAAGATAATCAGCTCTTTTGGTTGCTAATGGTTGAAGGGATTGTTCGTGGGAGAGCCATGCTTCGGCATATATGGGCTGGCTAGACCGGAATGATTCCACGGCCTCACAGAAAACCGGTAGTGAAGGAATGCTTGCATTGCTTTTCGCCGAGTACGTGAGGTTACCGGAGGCCCTAACCCTTCCCTCTCCCCCCTCTCTCCCATTTTCCCCTACTCCCACCTTAAAGGCCGGCAACGCACTTGAGACTTGAGCTGCAGGTGCCCATGGGCGGCAGTAGTCATTTACCATCAGGTGACCCATCTGCTCGTTTGACCCCTATATCATAAGAAAAACAGTGAGTTTTGATATTGTCGAAAGTTTACGCGAATGTTACATATTGAAATAAAACTAATTTTAACGAATACTATCGCGATTTATTTATGATGGTGTTATTTTACTATTTACAGTTGGGGGGGGGGGGAGTTGGGGGTATTTTAAATTGTTTATTTATACTTTAACAAGTAAAATGTTAATACATTTTTGTATCCCTTAAAACTTCTCTACTCGGATTTTAAGTTACATACCTAATAATAACTTGACACATCTCGCACACGGCCTTCTGACCCCAAACTAGGCAGAGCCTGTACTATGGTATCCAGACTGCTGATAAACATACTTATATATTTCTAAATACATACATATTATAGATAAATTAAACTCAGACAGAACAAATGATCATGCTCATCACACAATTATTTGTAATGAGTATACGTTTAAGAAAAACACAGCGCAGTCTTTAGGATTTTGTTTAGGAAATTTTAGTATTTCACGTTAAATTATAGCGGTAGAGATGGGTACGGACTTCGAGTTAGAAGATTAAAAATAAAATAAACTAGTAAACGATTTATTGTTCCTGGGCTATATTTAAACTAGTTAACGTTTGAGTACGCCTTAAAAAATGTCTAAAAATAGGTTGGAATTACTTAATTGTGAAAATCCCTATGAAAATGTTTATTATTTTAGCAGTACTAAGTAAACTATAATACATATTATGTCCATGTGGCCTTTCCTTCAACATACATTAACCAGTAGTGATAAATTATTGACCAATAGCTATGAGCCTCGCCTCGCCCACCCTGGATATATCGTAACTGTACTGAATACAAATCAATGTTTCTAATTTTCACTCGTGGCAGACCTTTCTCCTATAGTCAACTTGGAATATAAGTCCGTTTAAGTTTTAATATAATTGTTGAAGTTTCGAAGTACATATATCTGAGTAATATAATCCCATTTGGAAGCTGACCTCCCCTTTCATACTAATTAATCGGGTTTATATAACAAAGTTGCCATTTTAAAGTTGTTTTGGAATTTAAATTTAACCTGCATTGTCTAAAAGAAATGATCAAAATTTTATGCTCTACAAATAGTACATAGGAGTTCTAAAAAAAAAAAAAAAACATGCGTTTCGTTTTCAATTGTTTTTACATTGAGCATTCGAGGTCCTGGTGAATTAAAAAAAAAATTAAAAAAATTCAATTACGAATTTGTGCACGGTAAAGATAACGCGCAATATGCTGCCTAAGAGGACACGACTAACATGCTTCGTGCGTTCTTAATTTAATCGTCTTTTAAGCCACCCAAACCATGAATTAGATCAAGATTAATTTAAATAAAAATGAGGCTATCCATATCATAAGCCATTAGGCTGATTGCATTAAAGTTTGACGTTACTCAACAAAAATACGATAAAATTCGTAAATTAAAAAATCTTAAGGTTTAAGTATTCCATGAATAAATTGACAACGCTGGAAGAGCCAGTGTACCTTATTTGGATGAGTTGGTTAATATATAAAGGATTATGAACGGTTTTGGCAGTAAGATTCAACTGTTTGGAGATGAGCTACCGGCCTCGGTTTTCTATGTGGTCCTGTTCCGTGCGATTTTGTGGAAATATACTCCTGTAAATAAATGTGATGCAAAATAGATTTCGTACTTTAACCGCAAGCCAATATTAGTCCTGTACGACGTTATTAAAAGTATGAAACTTAAGGAATCATCATCATTTTAGTTTGGCGCTCAATGCTGAATACTATTGACATAATACATTTACAATGCAATGCAAAGGAAGACTCCCAGGAAATAGAGCGATTGTATAAAAAGCAACAGACATTAATTTTTGCAGTTCATAGTTCCAAACAACAACTCCTGAAGTTGCCTTCAAGCTCTCATCTCCAATTATGGTTCTTAAGTGTAACAATATCAAGAGAAAAGCACACAAGTGTACTGGATTGTACCAACTAAATTGAGTAGAAAGTTTTCATAGATGACCACTTTAAGATTTTTTTTTCATTGGTAACATTAATATTATCCAGTGACTGTTTTTGAATGAAAAAGTGTACCTATAATTTTCATTATACTGATGCTTATTATTACTATACTTTCATAAATGAAGCTAACGGTATTGTGTCCATTGTGCAATCTTTATCTTGTTTATATATTCATTTATTGTTATTTGTTTATATATCTTTATCTTGTATACCTTGTTTCATACTGGTGTACAACGTACTGATATCGGAGAAATCTACACAAATAGATCACAAACTAAGAGCTCTAAATCCTTTATTTTTTGAAACGCACAATCTACATGGTTACAGTACAGATATTAAGAAGAAATAGCAACTATTATGGACCGTGAAGACTCTGCGATCAAATTAATAGTTGATAGATAAGGGCAGCACTGCAACATTGTCAAACAATAGTGTAGCGTAGTAAATCTTACTAAAATGTAAAGACGAAAGTTTGTGAGGATGGATGGAAGGGTGAATGGAATGAAGGGTGGATGGATGGATTAATGGATGAATGGATAGATGGATGAATGGATGGATGGATGGTTGATGAATGGATGAATGGATGGATGTTACTCTTTCATGTAAAAACGGGTGACCGGGTCTGGATAAAATTTGGCACAGAAATAGATTATAGTCTAGAATAGCACATAGGCTACTTTTATCCCGAAAAAATGTACCGTTTCCTGTGGGATTCATCAAAATTTCCACGCAAACAAAGTCACGGGCAACAGCTAGTAAATAATAATATAGCCAATGATATAAATGCAACGCCTGTTTCAGTTATCGTGATCACTATTGTCTATACTAATTATCAGTCAAGATAAATCATTTCCATCCCTAGCCGATTATTGCAGAATAACGCGATAACCACGATCATTAATATTAAGTATTGCGAGTAAACGTGATAGCAAGTATTAGGTAGCATTCACGTCTGACATACCTGTATCATGTTCTTAGTTTTAACTAGCAACCCGGTTTCGTACGGGTAGCAGATATATCTTCAACAATCATCATCATATTTCAACCAATTTAAACAAAACCTTAACAAATTATATACTTACTTAAACCTTTCTCATGAATCGCTCTATCTATGCTGAAAGCCGCATAAAAATCCGTTCTGCTGATAAACATACTTATATATTACTAAATACATACATATTACTTATAGATAAATTACACCCAGACACAGAACAAATAATCATGCTCATCACACAATTTTTTATCCTGGGTGGAAATCGAAACCACGACGTCTGGCTCAGCAGTAAGGGTCACTAACCACTTGACCAACAGGCCATATATATACCTATACTTTGATTTACGTGAAGACTCTTCAGCCTTAATAAATGCAATGTATTACATTTATTAAGGCGGCAATTCTTCCCATGATTACCTACAATCGATGGCCACCAAAAAGCAAAAACTTTATTATTGTTATGCTCTTGACGTACTTAAAGACGCGACGAGGCTTAAAGAAAGTCCAAACTATCTCTGGAATGAAGGCTCCGATTACAGTGTGAACATACACTTATACTATGATTACCACCACCGTTCTAGTATCAGTCTACTCAAGCACAAACGTAAGTAGACTACTTGAATTTAATATTCAGCGTTGTGTTACAATGCCTATAAGGTGCGGTTATTCTCCATTATTACCTAGGTAACGGCGCTGGTATTTCAGATATGAATAATTCTCGTATGTGTTTACTACATTTAAAATAATATTAACATACACACATATAATTTTACTTGCTTTTATTAAATGTGGTGTAGAAAGTTATGATATATAATTTGAGTATCACAAAATGGTATTAGTTGTTGTAGAATTGGCACTACGCTTGAGAGTAAAAACAAAAGTAAAAATAATGTAGCCATTGATAAATCAAAGTGTCTAGAACATAAAAGTATATTAAGTTTATGGTCTAGAATTGCAAGTATTCTAGGTTTTTGTTCTGTACTGATTTGATACCATACTCGTAGTATAGAATAACTATAAATTAAAAATTTAAAAAACCCCCGACAAAAAAATAATAAAAATAGTATGAACTGCCATCTTGGATTTGCAATTTATCATAGTGCAAGTATTCTACTAGTCAAAGCCTTTCATTTGATACATTGAATTGAAAAAATATGTAATCCGCCATTTTGTGGCGGCGGCCATCTTGGCCCGATTTTCATCAAACATAGCCAAGAACACTCCCGACTAATTCACCTTTCAAAAAAAAAAACAAAATCAAAATCGGTTCATCCGTTCGGGATGCCACAGACACACACACACACACACACAGACACGTCAAACTTATAACACCCCGTCGTTTTTGCGTCGGTGTTTAAAAAGAAATGCACAACGTTATTATTTCTTACCATATTTACAACAAATTAATGTAAAAAATTGATAGTTATTTAAATGAAAGTACTACAACTGGAGTAATTGGTGATGTGTAAATGGGAAAACCTACAAAGTCAGTTAAAAATAGGAGAAATATGATTATGAAGATATTTGCCCGCTTTTATCAATAAATCCCTTGACTATTTTAACGTGCCGTTTTTAACCCCTACAGGTCGGCACCCCTGGGTATGTGTGGTATTTCGGACTCGAACCGACCAAAACCGCAGGGTGTTCCGTCACAGTCCTAATTGACGACGCTTTAATTGTACCCTTGAAAGGAACCCTATGAACTCCGGATCCAGAAACCTTGGCTATAATACCATTTCAAAAGTTTTAAAATTTATTATTATTATATCTAGGAGCTGGCAGATTATTAGATTTAGATAAACTAGGAGCACACAGAATAAGGAAAGTTACTTCATAGCCCGGGGGTTTTAGCATATAACTGGATTTGTAATGTAACTAAGTATTCTATTTAAACATTGCAATACAGAGACTAAAATTATTTAAACAAATAAAATTAAACATTTTCTAAAACTATATAAATTTGATTAACTAGTAGATGCTTGCGGCTCCGCCCACGTGTTTAAAAAATTGCGTAGGTAATGTCTTTATAAATTATAGCCTCTTTGTTATTTTTTTACTTTTATTTACTTTAGTTACTGTAAAGTTTCATAAAACTTCCTCAGTTGTTTTGTGTAAAAGAATAACAAACTTCCATCAATCCTCACAAACTTTTACTTAAACTTTTAGGTCATAAACTAGCTATGTGCCATATTTCATCTAAATCCGTTCAGTTGTTTTTGGGTTAGAGATTAACGTTCATTCATCCATCCATTTTAATTTTAACTTTTCCCACGGCTTCCCCCACGTGATATTGTGTTAATCCAGGTCATAAACTATCTATGTGCCATATTTCATCCAAATTTCATCAGCCGATTTTGGGTGAAATAGTAATAACCATCCATACATCCATTCTCACAAACCTTCGCGTTTATAATATTAGAAAGATTGGTAAGATAAATATTAGTAAGATGCTAGTCTATTTTCATGCAGGAATATGTAATGTTTGTTTTAGTTTTAGACGCATTAACATAATTTTTATGTTTTGTAGAACTATTTTTTTGAAGACTATAAATACCTAAATGTTGGATAATTTAGAAGGTGTTACACTTGTTTGGGTTTTGAGAATTCATATTGTGTAAGTAAGATTAAGAATAAAGACATAACTAGTTACAGGAGTACGTAATTGCATAGCTTATTAAAAAAAAACATGAAAGACTAAACTGAATTCTTCCAGTGGATAATTAGGTACCCAATAAGTTGGTAATGAAAATTGTACAGTTAATTTGTTAACGTACAAATTGTTCCATTTTTATTATTGTTTATTTTTTCTAACTTGGCAACATTGTTTTTGTAAAACAGCTAACATGTCAAACCTGGCTTGCGTACCCTTCTGGCGGCCATTGAACACTATAATATTTGGAAATAAATTACTCAATAATAATCAACAAATTTAAACCTTATTACTTATAACCGAGAGTAAATTAGTTCGTTTAAAACTAATAAACAATAAACAAGTATTTATCATTTAAGTTCTTAATATGTACAGTTTCAAAGTAGGTACCAACAAAGTATCTATTTAAAAACGGTACACTCATCAGCGATATCTAGCTTCACACAACAAAAGCTACCATCATAAAAGTCTCTATTGATTTTTATATAGCTCATACAGTTAAAATTTTTGTCCACTTAACATAAATATTGCCGTAATTTAACCGGGCTAACAAGCTACTCTTTTTACATACTCCATTTCGCTGCAGCAATATCATAATTAAAGTACCCTCTGGAATAGTTTCTGTGACTTACTTTCGTAATAAAATAAAAACAATTACAGTCTAAAGCTTGCAACGCTACGCTTTAATTTCCCTTAGTTTACTAAATGGACAATTTGCAGCACCATTCTCCTCGGGACCCCATTAGTAAACACTCGAGTGCTGAACATTTTTACTAAAGATTGTTTGCACAGTCGATTGAGGGGCTCACGGACAGTAGCAAAGATAATAATTTTACTTTCGCGATATTCCTTTTAACATTATTTTGTAATGATAAATATATTTAGAGATGACGGTACTACAATGTTAACTTAGCAAAGGAGTGGTCATGGATAAAAGAAAATCGATTTGAAATATATTCTGCTCCGGGCGGATGTCCCCGCGTCGATTTCCTGTGCATCTTAGCCACTCGAGAAGCTTACGATCCCATCGATTTTTGGTTTTCCGATGTATTATTTTGCTGCCCGTTGTTTATCAGTGTGTAAATCAGCTTAATCGCAGTGCTATTTATAAGATTTACATTCACCGATCGTGATCGTTATATAATGTGTAATGTAATTATGTGTGTGTATTATATTCTATTAAGAATCAGACGTAAAGAAGAGGTTAAAAAATAAGAACAACACTTTCACAAATATAGCAACATAATATATATACATGACGGGGAGTCACAGGAATATTATTTTCGGGATCGCATTCCTTCTCGTAGATATTTACCATATTGAAAATAACACCACGAACATATTGTTTGGATCTTGTTCAATCAAATCATAAGGCTCTAAATACAATAATTACAATATAACGCGATTGAAATAGGTGGAGATCGTGAAGTTAACCGCATACGCGCACGTTCCAAGAGCGACTGACCGACACTGGACCCGATTCTATTGTACACTCGACTAAACTAAAACCTGACTTAATTTCTTCATATGAAATCAACCTTGTCTTCTTCGTGACAAGGTCTATTTGTTAATGGCATCTATTTCTAGCGCCACTAAATCTCACTAAAACGTGTCAACATATACTCAACTTTATTTCCACGCAGCGAGATTCCCCATTTATTCAAATGCCGTATAAAAACTTGTTCAAAACGAACTAAAATGACGTTATTTTAATCGACACCTACGAAGACGCTTACTAAAAACACAGAGCAAAAGAGATGGCATTCAACGGATAGCGGCACACGCTACGTGGTATTAAAGTTTATTTAAGCGTGTCAGACTTTAGTCGACAAATAAATTGCTTATTTCGATAGCGACATATGTTACCTACTTGTTTAAATATGAAATAATACCTTGTTTCAAAGTGTACAAGGTTTACATTTTGTATGAAGAAAATTTAGTCAATTATAGTCAAGAGTAATACAACAGATTTGACACCACTGTCTCATTCATCCCCACTTTATAGTGATGTTATTAGACAACTGACGTTTTGACGTTAACAGCAAATATACCAAGACCAGATAATTAATCTTCGTATTGCTACTGTTCAACGCTGCGACATACATATAACATAAAAAAAAAACAAAAGATTGCGATACTGATCAGGTTGGCCTACTCTGCTCGCCGTTCAATGAAAAAGGGAGCTAGCTGCACCTCACTGCGGCTATTTATGGTCTGACATCAGTGTCATATGTGTGACGTTATTCGTGTTTTTCATCTACCGTTACCTAACAATACATATTATTATTATCTTGCATACAACTCACGAATGTTTAAAATTTAACACTGTCCTTTGTTACTTTATTATCATTCACTAAGGGTAAGGGCTATGTCGGTCACTTTACTAATTTACTAAACATTGGTCCCGATTCTATTGTACACTCGACTAAACTAAAACCTGACTTAATTTCTTCATATGAAATCAACCTTGACTTCTTCGTAACAAGGTCTATTTGTTACTGGTATTTATTTCTCAGCACCACTAAATTTCACAAAACCCTGTTAACATATACTCAATTTTATTTCCACGCAGCGAGAGTCCTAATTTATTCAAATGCCGTATAATCACCGTATAAAAATTTGTTCAAAACGAACTAAGATGACGTTATTTTAATTGACACCTACGAAGACGCTTACTAAAAACACGGAGCAAAAGAGATGGCATTCAACGGATAGCGGCACACGCTACGTTTTATTAAAGTTTATTTAAGCGTGTCAGACTTTAGTCGACAAATAAATTACTTATTTCGATAGCGACTTATGTTACCTACTTGTTTAAATTTGAAATAAGACCTTGTTTCAAAGTGTACAAGGTTTACATTTTGTATGAAGAAAATTTAGTCAATTATAATCAAGAGAATAATACAACAGAATTGACACCATTATCTTCCTTTCAATTTTGTTCAATAATAAACACTAGCTAATTCGAGTTGCTATTTTACTTGCATGCGATTTCAGATCTATTTAAATCGGATAAGGTTGATATTTTATTCATACTTAAAAAGTGTTCCAGCAATATGCCGCTCAAACTGAGTTGAGCCTTACTTCATAAAATATTTATATTGGTCAAACCAAAGAATAGAGTCACACTTGGGGATTGCATTATCAACTAGAGTTGTTAGTGTTTACAATTGAATTTTTTTTTTTTCAGATTACTTTATTTATTTCTCTTTATTGTACACCTTTAAATAGTAAATATTACACAACACGTTACAAATGTTAAGGTATAACAATCGGTGGTCTTATCACACCCGGCGATTTCTTCCAGGCAACCTTTGTACGGATATAGTCAAATATAATTGAGGGTAGTCTGTGGTGTACAATATTAGGTTATGTTAATATACTATATACTGAAAACTATATTTACCTATAAACGTTACCCTAATACTATTAAGAAACACTGCAGTTTGTCGGGGAGTTCCAAATTTATACCCGAAATTCCATCGTGCCCTACTTCTCTTAGTAGTTTGAAATAAATTCACGCCTACCGACAACCAAATTGCGGAATCGCTGGCCTGATTTTTACCTGAAGACTTTTTTTTAAATTTAGGAACGGAGTAGGCGTTTGTCTTCAAACTTACCTGGTGGAAAGTGACGATAAAGACGAAGCTGGTACACGCCTATCCAAGAGAAATGTATTCACTCTACTCTTGAAGGTTCTAGGATTATAACTGACAGACCTTGGCCACTCAAGCCAAAAAAGATCTGTCCAAGCGTTTAGTTCGACTTTTCGGTGTTTTGACATCGAAAGAATGAAACCTCTGTCTGCGTCTAGTAGTCTGATGAAGGAATGGTGAACGTTCAATTAATTCGAAGACAGCTTTCGCACTCTCACCAAAGTGAATCCTATAAAAATCGATAAGCAGGCCACTTTACGACATTGCTCAAGAGTATGCAGTTCCCTATTCGTGACAAGTGAGCATACTGTATTATAGGATATATAGCCCGAGAGGGCAAGTACCTGTTCTCCAGAGACGATTACGGTTTACGTCAACTACTAGTAAGTGCTAGCAGTATTTATACAGGGTGTATATGACAATGGAACATTTACTTATCACTGAAAGGGCATGACTCTAGCATGCGATTACAAAAAGATCTTTTGCAGAAGAAGCTAACAGTTTAAAACTTATGACCGTTTGAATTGCCAGGTTTTATCACCTTCGTTTCTCTTAAAAGCAGGTGGAATGTGTAAAGTTAACTGCTAGAGTCATGCCCATCAGTGAGCCGCGTCGTTATTTGCTTTCTAGAACGAACGTGTTTTTAATTCTATAATAAGAAGGGTTACATAAAAATTATTGAAGGATTACCAATGCACGATATTGCAAGTGTCTATAGGCTACAGTGGCCGGTTACCATCGAATAAATGTTAAGAAATATAATGTAGTAAAAGACTATGTTCAGATGACGTGCTGAGCGTGCATTGAGCACGTTTTGGGTTTTTGTATAGTGTTTTTTGTACAGGGTTCTACTTGTTTAATTGTTTGATTTTGATTACGCGCGGCAAGGCGCTTAAGCAAAATTATCTGAACATAGCATTATGAAGCTAGTAGAAAGCAGCCTGGATACCTTTATCTCCATTAACATCAACGTCATCACCGTATTGTCTGGAGTAAAAATGAACAATAATAAGGGACAATATCACCATTTTCCTTCCAAACAAACAAAGCAATCTTATTTATTTACAATTCGAATAAATGATCTGTGATTTTGAATTGAACTAAATTCCTTTTGTTATTTACTTCAAAAAGAATTAGGGGTACCGTTGAATGATTTGTCATATTGTTTGATACCAACCAACAAAAGCTTCCTTTGTACGTATGTTCTTAGGACAGTTAAACTCTGAAATTCTTTTAGCTGTTTTGCATTTCTTTGGAGGTGTCAATTTCGGAATGAGAGGGCGACATTGCAGAATCCCCATCCTGAATAATTGTAATTGTTTTTTTTGTCAATCTATTTTATTATTTTTCTGTGGATACAAGAGTAGAGAATGACCAAAGAAAAGATGGATGGTCTGCGTAAAAGAGAATGTTGCTAGAAAGGAAGTAAGCAGTGGACTGACAAATAATAGAGGAGAACGGAAGAAGAAAACACAATGTGCTGACCTCAAAATATATTCTTTTTTAACATGCTGTTCTTACTTCACCCTTGTATTGATTGATCATATCATCTTTTTAATAAATAAACAATATTAATGTAGGTATGTGGCGTTAAAGAGTGTGCTTTTGTCATCTCAGCTCCCGAAATTTATGTTGTGTTATTTACATATTTACTCGCCCTAAGTGTTGATAGTACTGTCGCAGATATTTACAAACTGTCACATCCCAGATGGATATGGGAGTATAATGAAAGGGGCTCTGGTAATATGTTGTATAAAGCGGTGAATAGCAGGTTTTCAGGGATATTTATTAGAGACACGTTAAGCAAAGGTTTACCTTTGATAGTAATAAGTAGCTTACGCCAACTCGTTTTTACTAATATCAAATACGATTTTTTTTTATATATATGCATCTCAAGGTATATATGTATTTATAAGCTATATTTAAAGCCAGCTTTTGTCAATATCTTCGCTCGCGCTGTTGTTAATTTTGTCACTGAATCTATTCCTCGGGGACAATACTTTTTGAAGTGAAAACTTATTTAGCGGCGTTGTGCACTTTTTGGGATGGGTAAAAAATGTTAAACTCGGGTCAGGACGCGTGACCTGATCGAAAATTCGTAAGATGGAGCCGAGTTTCTTATATTTAAAAAATATTTTAACGCCATCTCTGGATTCTGCGCGATACTACTGTAGTTTGATATATACTTATGTATTATATGGTATAGATCCACTAGAGGGCGCTTATCTAAACATTGAGTTTTGTCAGTTCCTTATTAATTAATCTTTAATAAATGTGTTTTCACTTCTGACGTGCAGTCCTACGACTGACAGTTTTTTTCTCTGGAGGCAAGGTACCCCATGTCCACCGCAGTATTTCTTACAACATGTGAGCAAAATTTCATCGTAACAAGGAAACAAACTAATTTTCGCTTTCGTAATATTAGTTAGGAAGTTAGGATAATGATGATTCCTGAACGGTAGAATATGTGAACACAATTTTAGAATATAACACCTTGAATGTACCATATTCTAAGAAATAAATATATTATTACTATTATTATAGCGTTATGTGTACAACTCATAAATATTATTTACTTTTTTTTGTAATACTCATCATGTTTAGCCGCCACGAAGTGGTGATATCCGTATGTCCGGTAGCCCGCTTGCCACCTCGCCGGCTGGCGCTTTGTGGACCGTTCAGACCATATCAACGCATTTGTTTTCCCATAGGTTTTATTTAAACATCCATGATTACCGTAATATCATCACTCTGGTTAGCAGTCAGTCTTATGCATCTATAAAAAAAATCAATGTTTGTATGTTTGTCCTTTTTGCGTTCCGAAACCATTGATCAGATTGTGATGAAACTTTGGTAGGGTGTTCCGGAGATTCCTGGCCAAAAAAAAATATATATGAAAAAAATGGTATTGCAACGCATGCCGGGGCAGCTAGTTTACAAATAAAAATCAATGTAAGTATTGTCCTCTGTGCATTTCTAAACCGTTGATCAGATTGTGATGAAACTTTGGCAGGGTCTTCTGAGAACGCCTGACAGGGTTACTGACCCAAAAATCTATCTCATTTTATTTATTTAGAAGTGATTTATGGCCCGTGCACGTAATTTTTGGTTTTTGCAGAATGTCATCGCCGCCTCGGCTATTTATACGAAGCAGCACCATGTTGAGCTAATATACATACTTGTATCACACATGGGAATCTTATTAGGATTAATTTTTTACAAGTGTGTATTATATTTCTGTGCAAGCAAAATAAATGTTTTTTTCTTTCTTTCTTTCTTCATCATGCAATTTTGCACACACGTTGTCAAGTATATAGAGAAGGACATATGGTAGATATCTTTCATCCGAAAAAAATACTGTTTCTGAGCCTCTGCCTTGAGATTGAGCTATGACAATATTAGAACCGTGGTCAATTATTACTCGTATTAGGCTATACCCGAGCCCCAGCAATAGACCGAGCCATAAAGCAACACCGCGTGGTTTTAGTGGGTTATATTCAGACGCGAGCGAACCCGCGCTCAACAGTTAGTATGGTATAAAACTCTTCTATTTACTCTAACATAAAAGATAAAATAATATTATTTGAGTTCTAATCATTACTAAAGTCCCGAATACTTAAACAAAAACACTGTTATATTAAATCGAATTACATTTACCCCGAAGTATTTTCTTTTTATTTTCCAACGAGAGCTTTTAGGACACAAACTAATAAAACCTTTACAAATTGAACTAAAGCTAAAATCCAAAAAAGTTGCTTTCTTTTTCAAAGAGACTGCTTCTATTTGATATCCATTATAGTTTTTCTATTGTTCTTTGTCTGTGACAAAGGTGGGGGCGAGATCTACGAGTACATTGGGACACAAATCTAACTATGATAAAATAAAAACTAATATAAGTCTTCTTTCATATTGATGTTAGTTAATAAATGTGCAAACAAATGAGCTTCGTATTTTCTTATTTTGATTTTTTCATGATGTATTAACTCTATCTTATGAAATGCGTTGCTACTAAATAAAATTTTTAGAAGTTCCTTATTGCACGTTACGCTTTAGACGCTGGTGGATCGGGGCTAGAAGGAAAAAAGTGTCAGCGCAACTAACGCCATCTGAAGATTCTGCGCAATACTAATATTGTATACTAATTATCATATATTAGTTCGGGCAACTTTCACGGACGGCGCAATTTTAATTTCGAGTTTTTACAATATCACTACGTATTTTAAAACAAAGTCCCCCGCCGCGTCTGTCGGTCTGTCTGTTCGTGATAAACTCAAAAACTACTGAACGGATTTTCATGCGGTTTTCACCAATTTATAGAGCGATTCATGAGGAAAGTTTAGGTATATCATTTGTTAAGGTTTTGTGTAAATTGGTTGATATATGATGATGATTGTTGAAGATGTCTCTACTACCCGTGCGAAGCCGGGGCGGGTTGCTAGTTTACTATGTTCTAATACAGTTTGTTCAAAGCATTAAATATATTCATATATATAGCGAAAGTTATTCATATACATATAGTCATTCCAACCAGGTGTCCCAAAGGCACTTTTAGAAAGTAAAATATATAATGCTTGTTTCGAGCGTGCCATGGGTTCGTTCGATCCTTATATACTTGTTCAGAGTCTATTGTATCCATTAAATGTATAATTGTCTACCCTTAAAACATTTCCAAACATTTCTTTTGAAAAATTGATTGTTAACTGGATACGGATAATGTCAAAGGATTCAATTTATCTCACACAAGTCAAGATAAGATTTTGATATATTAGCAGTCTACATTAGCAATGGACATTATAGGTAAGTATGGAGTAAATATCGCACTCGAATTTCTATCAAAAATGTTTGCCTCATTCTCGATAAAGACGCGTTAATGAAGTCTTAGATGGAGGGAGAAACTTCCGTCACGTTGAATTTACGTTCAAATGGTTGGTGATCTGTGAAAACGATTGAAAGGAGAGTGTTTTGAACTTGATTTTACATCATTGAAATATTTAATCCGAAAATAAGGGTATTTTAATCCAAAAATAGAGTGTCACAATGTTGTTTAACATAGTTCGAAGTTTTGTTTTGTTCTAAGCATACATCTACATTGGTTTCGGGTTCTAGTTCGGGTTATTGGTTCTAGCTTAAAGATTCAACTGGACTTTTTCAATGATATGATCGCACTGAAAATTACCGAATCGGATCATTGTTGACGAACAATATGTGTTTTGAGTGATAATTCTAGTTACATGATGGTTCATCGTTATACTGCTATAATAATCGACTGGCCTATTTGTTGGCCTAGTGGTTAGTGACCCTGACTGCTGTGCCATAGGTCGTGGATTCGGTTCTTTGTGTCCGTTGTTTGTATGTTTGTAAAGTCCCCCGCGACACAGGAGTAATTCCTAATGCGGGAGTAGTCTTTAAAAAAAAAAACAAATAGTATTTTTCCAAAATCCTGACTGCAGATATTCCAAAAATCTATTCTTTCCCAAAAAAAATTATCATGAAAGATCTTTGCCAAAAAGAAAATATGGTTCAAAACTGACAAACAAAGTTTAATAGGTACTTTAAGGCTTAAACACTTCTCTTATGAATACTAATCTTTGATACGTCGGTAACCCTGAGGATACACGTAATTTTAACGAAAATCCTCAACCAGGAAACTAAGAAACCCAAAGTTGATCCTGATAATACTTTAAAATATACAAAGTTTGTATTTGAAATTCTATAAAGCTCTGCTTGATTGAAGCAGTTAAGAGGCAACTTAAAGGAATTTATTCTACTATAGCTTTAATTTGTGTTCTATATTCATAGGATCATGGTTTTGAGTTGAATATACTCAAACATTTACAAATGACCGCCTGAATTTCATTTTCACACTCTAAATTTAAACAATCAAACTTCTAAACGAATGACTTTTTTTTTCAAAAATCTTTTTGTAAGTGCATGCTAGAGGCATGCCCTTTCAGTGATTTAAATAAGTGTTCCATTAATATATACAGGGTGGATATGACAACGGAACACATAAGTGTATATATATAAAATCTGCCTTGGATAATAGAAAGGTAATATTCAAAATTTTCAGTGTGTGATTACATATCCAGGCAAAAACTGTCTAATTGCAAATAATAAGGTTTTATTTGCTATAGCTACTCGTGACGTAATAATTGGATGTTTAAATATTTTAAATTAGGATATAATGAACAATTTTATCTAGGCACCTTCGAATATTTTAGTCATGCAATTTGTTTTCTTAGTGTAACAAAAATGTAATGTGGGAACGGACCCCCCGTTACCACCAGTGATACCAATGTCTAATAACAATAGACATGAGGATACGTATGTATATACGGATTAAAAAGTGATCATAATTGATGTCTATGTAATGAAAAGACAGTCCATTGTTTGTTCAATCACCTTGTCCTGTCTAAAATTTAAATAGCCGAAAGCTTTTCTCACAGGATTCTGATTCTTAATACATTTTCTTGGTACTAGGGCCCTTATCTTTACGTCACATACTGAAGAAAAAATCAACGGTCTTTTTTCACAGTGAAATCAGTTGGAAGATATCAAATTTTTACGGTTATATTTTTCTTTAAAAATTTAAGTGTGTTTAGGTCGTTTGTATTCTGCTCTTGTATTATATTGTATGGCAAGTAATATTCCTATCACTACTTCACGCCTCTTGCTACAAAACAGCTTGATTCATTGTTTCAGTAATTTCTGATTCAATTTGTTCCTCATACTTTAGTTGTTTGAAATTTATAAGTCATCGTAAGTCCCGATCCTGTAGTAATACCGGGATAGAAAGTAGCCTATGCGTTAATAATGGTCTTCAGCTATCTACATACCAAGTTTCATCGCAATCGGTTCAGTGGTTTTTGCGTGAAAGAATAACAAACATCCATCCATCCATGCAAACTTTCACATTTATAATATTAGTGGGATTTTCTTGGTCCGTTTGTTTATCCAAACTTTGAGTAAATGGCCATTTGATTTAGCTTTTCTTATCTAACCTGCGTGAAAATAAATAAGATATAAAATAAAAGGTAGTCGATATTTTTTTCCATACAAATATGAGACAGTATTTTTGTTTGAGTTCGTACGTCAAAGTTAAGTCTTAGTTGGATTTATGGTGTTTGTAATAAAAAAAGTAAGTAGGGAGAATAGTAAAATAGAAGTAAATTAACGATTCGCATTACCCTCAGCCTACTGGCTGAGGGATAATTTTAAGACTCCAGCGAAAAATAAAATCGAAGAAAAATATCTTAGACCAGGGGTCGGCAACCTGCGGGTCGCGAGCCACATGCGGCTCTTTCGATGTAAAGTTGTGGCTCTCCAGTTCCATAAATTATTTACTATCAAAACTCTTAAAACCTGTAATTGAGTACTATGATATAGTATGACTGAGATTTTCAAATTCATTTTGATTCACAAGTTTATCTAAAAAAAAAGGTCATCCCATTCCTTTTACGGTGAACGACATTTTAATTACAACTTTTATCCGCAACAACCCTCAAATATTTTTATGAGAACTAAAAAAAAAGGTCGTCATATTTATAGGAGCGCCACTAGTATTTACAAATTTAATTGGCTCTTTAAAAATTGTAAAATTTTGTAAATTAACTTTTGGCTCTTCCGTCTCAAAAGGTTGCGGACCCCTGTCTTAGACCTTTGATTTCTTAATCAAGAAGAATAACTGTCAATATGTGGAGATGTGTGCGGTAGAGAACTAGTGACTTTAACGGTACACGCGATCAAAATACAGAACGACAAATAGCGGTTTGGAAAACTGCCATATCATCTTTGAAGAACGTGAAGTTTCAAGACGCAATTCAAACCTCCTTACTCTGTGCCATATTACTAATACCTAAGTACTCTATTCAGAAAAAAAACTTCCTGACTGCGCGTTATATTTTTCTTTTGTAACGATTTCGTCGTCGCAGTAAGAAAACAATTTGCTTGAATTATGCAACCTTTTTAAAAGTTGATTTACGAGATTTTCAAAAGTTAGAAGACGAGATAATTTTTTTTACAGATATTTTTACCTCAGAATACAATGTTTCCTAAGTGACTTGGAAACACGGAAGTTCATTTGCTTTTATTTGTAAATGGAGTTGTAAAGTATAACTGAAGAAAGTTTTATAAATGGTCGTTCTTTACTTTAAGCTGGTTTTATGCCGTGAGTCCAGGGATCATTTTAATGTGCGGAAAGGCTTTCGCTGGAGACCATGATTCTGTCTATGATCTAAAGGGAGAGTGCGTGAGATTCCACCATTTTATTTTGCAAGGGGGTAATGTTAGCTTAAGATGCACCGGAAAAGATACAGGAGACGACGAGTACTCTCCCGTCCCACAGAAGACGCACCTGGTGCCGCAGAGCACAGAATGATCTCCGGCCTAAACGAGCGCTTGCCTAGCTGGTGAGGCTGTCCGTTATCTTAGCAGAAGCAGGCCCGAGATGATCGCAGGACGTGTTCAGCGCGACTCCCTAAACTGGAGGGGGCTAAGGCTCCCCGTACTCTATTACCTACTCCACGGTGTGGCCGCCTGCTGATCAAGAGGCAGCCAAGGTCTGAAGCGTTACCCGGGTTCCTTGGAATAGACCCACTTGTGATGGAATACCGTGTGATTTAAGTCTACTTGGTTCCGACGTACCACTTCACCGTTAGGTCCGTGGGCGTTTCCTAACGAAAAAAATAAACAGGAATCAACTTAATATTTAACTAAATTATTAATAATAATGTGTATCTATTTTCGAAAATCAAATTAAGTAAGTAGAAAAGTTAAAGTCCCTGTAAAGCAAATAGGTTTAATGTCTTTTGTATTTGCCAACAAATATTTGTCACCCAGCGGAACGGTATTGACCTTTTAGTGAGCGACGCTTTATGTGCGATGTGGGACTATTGAATTTACATGGTTGAACTGTTTTATTTGCCAGCTTACTACAGACAAACCTTTGGACAAAGTCTCTAGCGTTAATGCGAAACCAGGTCTAACGAGCTGAGGTTGTACTTTCTTCAGTGAGTAAAGTTTCTTAACCCCCTTAAGGATGTGCTGTACGGTCAGCCCGTTTTAGTTTCTTGCGCTTTGAAAAATTGTTCAAGGATAAAGTGTTACTTTTTTGTTTAAAGTGTAAATCCAATCAGGTTTAATGATCGAAATAAGTAGGGTTATTTACCTTGCTAGGGATACAAAGTTATAATACACTAACTAGCTAGACCCGCCAAAATATAAATTCATCGAATTAGGCATATCTGAAACATCTTTAACCCTAAAATTAGGAACCCTTATTTTGCACAGGGAAAATAGTTTTCTCGATTTAATTTGTCAGTAATCCAAGGTGTAATATATACTAGCTAACCCGACACCCGACAGACATTATTCTATACGATTTTCATGAAATTTCTTTGTGATCGTTTTCACTTAATAGAAAAAAACACTTTCAGTTTTATCAAAATTTACCACTTTTCGAGAACGATTATCAATTTTTCATTATCTAAAACAAATGTACTTTTAAACCGTTCCATGATATAATTATGTATTTAAACGGGAATTCCCGTTTAAATAGATAATAAAACAAATTTACTCAAATCCGTCCAACCATTCTTAAGTGATACGCATACCAACTAACACCATTTAATTTATATTTATATATATTATGGAGGTTAAGGAGATTTATTTACTTTATTTACGAGTAGGTATTAATTTAAATTACCTAATCGTCCTTGACGTCTACACTACGATGTGAAGGCGACGACTGCTAGACTCACAGTACAATATTACAAGTACAATATACAGAAATACTACAATGAGTAGAAAATAAAAATAAATAGTATCTAAGGATTTTCATTGAGGGCACTTCATTTCAATATTCATGTTCTGTCAGATTTAAACATGTACCATACCATAATAATCGTTAAATCACTTGCCTTACTTCAATTCAAAACGCAGCACTTTCTATCGTAATCATCATTAACTTAGTCTGTATTTTATAAAATAAGTAAGGTACATTTTGTTAGTTTTAACAACTCTATGTCATAAACGTTTGCCATGTTTAGTTTTTGCTAACAAGTAATAATTATATATTTGGTTTGTCATCACTGATGACATAAACAGTTGGTAAATAATTATTATCTTGTATTCAATATTAAAACAGAAAGTTTGCCATACTAACTTTTAAACTTTCGCGTTCTATGATATAATTATGTATTTCCACGGGAATTACCGTGATCATGAAAAGGTATTACATACCTCTGAATTGCCTGACATTTCGACCAGGTTGCATTATTATTTGCTTACAGAATAGGGATACTGTTAGTATGTGACGGTACATGGCGAAACCAATATATCAAAAATATCGAAAATGTGCGGGGGGAAGAAAAACCTTCTAACTCACGATCCCGACGACGGAGGGCGTGCACCGCTGAGCCAGTCAGCCTGTGACCACGGCCAGTGCAACCTGGTCGAAACGTCAGAGGTATGTAATACCTTTTCATGATCTCGTTAATTCCCGTGGAAATACATAATTAAAACAGAAAGTTTCAACTAAGCCTTCTGTTGAAAAATGTTACTCACAATAGTGGTAGTTTTTAAACTAAACTAGATTATTAGAATATAAAAAAAAAATCGAAAACAATGCTACGGTAGTACTTAGTATTCAATAGCAAGTAGTCAAGAACCTATTCCATGCCCTATTCTTATTCGATTGAAAAGTTAATAAAGTTACGATATTTATTTTCAAATTCAAATATTGAACGCTATCGAAATCCATTGCATATTCTATTAGCATTTTACCGAAGTTTGTTTTATTCAATAGCAAGGTAATCAGATTAACACAATAGCTGTTTACAGTCCGCCATAAATTCATTCAAATAAACTGCAGTCTGTTGCTTCATTGTTCTTATGAATACAAAGCCGTGAGAGGACTTAAACGGTAGCTTGTTTTCTTCAAACTCTAGCTTCAATTTGTTGTTAAATATTTTTTACAGTTAAAAGAAAATTTAAAGCGATTGTTTAGATATATATTTCGTTTACTGTGACTGTACTAGAAGCAAACACTATATGTATATTCTAATTACTATATTTAGTTACTAATATCATAAGCTAATGTATATTAATTATATATAAATTATTTAAAATTAAATTAACAATTTTAATAAAATGTATTCTTCTTTCTCTAACTGCTGTTATAATTCCCATCTGTTGTCAGTGTCAGCCTACCTTCTTAATATACTGTGTAATTTTTTTTTTATATTTAGTGGGCAAACGAGCAGATGAGTCACCTGTAAATGACTACCGCCGCCCATAGGTAACTGCAACTCAAGAGTCACAAGTGCGTTGCCAACCTTTAAGGTAGAAGTACAGGAAGGGGGGAAGAGGGAGGCGAGGAGGGGGAGGGGAGAGGAAGGGTTGGGGCCTTCGGTAATCTCACTCACTCGGTGAAAAGCAATGCAAGCATTGCTTCACTGCCGGTTTTCTGTCAGGCCGTGCTATCACTCCGGTCGAGCCGGCCCATACGTGCCGAAGCATGGCTCTCCCATGATTAAAACATTTTTATATTTAACTTTTGACACTGTGGCGTTATTTCTGTGCTTGACATCATGGTAAAGAGATAAATGCGTTTACATATAAGCATGTGTGATGGTGACAAGGGTGTGCCTTTTTCTCTTACGAATATTATGTCGGTGTATTTACATATTTACTCACTCTAAGTGTAGGCAATCCCGTAACAGTTGTATAACTAAACGCTTGCCAGACATAGGCTAATATTGAAGGTTGTTTGTGTTGACATTGATAAAATATACATAGGCGTGTCTGAACCATCGCGTACGATGACTATGTGTGTACATGTGTACATATAGAGCCGTATTACTGCCAGTGACGTTTCAATAAAGGCTTTTATTGCAGAGGTATATGCTGAATATATTTTATCTTTGTTTGAAAACATTTTGATTCGTCATAACAGTGGCATAGATATGCATTTGTATATATAGACCAGTAAAATTAGCTCATTGGAGGGTTGAATATGAATGTATTTCGTTACAGGTAGCCACATAGTTTAGGGTATATATTTATGAAAAAAGAACATATCTGTGAATTTACTCCCATTTTAGAATTGCGCATCATTTTTTAATTACATGCCTACACCTAAGACGATCAAGTACACACACTCATTTACATTTACACATACCTACAATATTACACACGATCACTACATTCAAGTGAGACTACTCACCGCGTTATTGAAGAACATTTGAAATTAATAGCTTTTAAAGATACCTTCATTATTTACAATATCAATTCCATAATAAATTGTAACTTTTTCAAGGTGGGCTGACAACTTGAGATACAGGTTCTTACACAGTTCAGGTGTCAGCCCACCACAATCAGATTTATATCAAACTGTTGTAATTCACAAATTTCTTTATGTACCTATGTATAATGGTTATGGTGAGAAATAAGTGATTATGATTATGAATTAACGATTTTCTGGTAAAACATTATGAAAAAACGGCTTTTTTACGCGTAGCTTTAAGCCGATTTACAATAAAGGAATTAAAATATATTCGTTTTGTAGGCATTATAAAGGCGGTCAATATGCCAATCTAAACATTAGAATCGGTTAATAATTGTTGTACATATTCGATATAAAGGGTCGAAAAAATCGAAAATGTCAATAATTTTTTATTCTGTCAAAAATATTCCTGGTTCCTTGAAACTAAGTAAACATATGTCTTATGTAACCATAAAGCTAAAAAAAAATTTCATCAAAAGTTAATAATAATTTTCCGAGAAAATTATTTTGTTATGTTTATTAAATTATCATTAAATAAAAAGGTCTCGAATGTTTACAATGACACTACCTGTAAGGAAATACATTCAGCACTTTTTCGAATATTGCTTGTCTAATATATAAAAAATATTAACAAAATCACATTCGCAATTCTAATTATGTTACGATTCATTTCTTGCAAGGTCGTGTAAACAGACTGGCAGACTTTAGCCATGTGAATTTTATTTTGTTTGTACCTTAAGGCATTCGGAGTAAGAGGTATAAATATATGGCGCTGTAATGGAACTGTAAAGTTATAAAAATTATAAAGTTCAGCAAAAATTTTGAGCCCCTGTAATGGCAACGTATAAAAGTTGTTGCTTTTTTATGCTTAAGGGCATTACAGAAATGTTTTTAGGTATGACTTTATGCAAACTGAATTTTGTTTCATGCTTTCAACAAATATAAACAACAGTTCATTAGCTTTTATATTTCGTTGTGTTTGTTCTTCAAAGAAAATAAAATGTAACTAGCACTTTAGGTCTTTAGTTTAGTTGCTTCTTTACTAGTATTAGATTCTTTAATAACATAAACCTCGGTCCGCCTTCCCTACTTTATAGATACTATCACTAAGTCGGTTTAGCAACCTTTTTCTATGACGTTTCTCAAACGAATATTCATTTTGATTTCACTATTATTACTTCATTCACTAGATTTAAAAAATACAAAAAGTAAGAAAAATATTTATTTTTTTATTTTTACAGGTGTTCGTTCCGCTTGATTTAAGTGGAATATCCGCTAAGAAACTTTTTATTTTGTATCTTTCAAGATGCTAAATTTTATTACTTAGTTTTTTTTTGTGGTTTGTCTGTGGCAGAGGTCAAGTGGGTTTACCCACTTTACCTTTGTCAGTTAGCCTCTGACAAGGTGATTTTTACAGTGTTATGTTTTTCTGACCTTTACAAGACTAATGTAACGACAAACTTCATCAAATTTCAACATAAATTGTGTGATGAGCACGATGATTTATTCTGTGTCTGGGTGTAATTTATCTATAATATGTATGTTTATAGTAATATATAAGTATGTTTATCAGTATGGTATTTTACTCATATTCTCCTTCCGTAATCCATGAATCAGTTGATCACTCTCCAACTGAGGCATAGGTACAAACAGGACTATTTTTTAAACCCAAGATGAATATATCAGGATTGTCTTTTAAGTACATGCACGTACATAACAGTTTCCTTACTTTAGTATGACTCAACTGTTCAACTTTCGTACGTATTCCTCATAAATACAAGAATAATGTATCTATAATAAAAATCTATAAGGCACATCTAACTCTGAGTACCGGAGATACGTTCCATTACAGGGAACCCTCGTCATTCATCCCAACACTTTATTTATGACGGTATCATTGACTTGGACATAGACCTGTCACTCCATACAATACATTTAATGATGGAAGGGATATGAATTACATTTTTTGCTTAAGGAATGAATTTAAGTTATTAAGCGTTGTGTTTTCCAGGAACCGTAAAGTATTATAAGTACCTGATACCTTATCTTTTCTGTAAGTTTTTCACCTATTTTTGGTCTTTCAACTCCTGCTCTGTTAAAGGAAGGAGGCAGTAGATTTAATATTCAACATTTTAATTTATTTTTGATTGAATATTCACGGTTCCAAAACTCTTGGTCAATGTTTCTTTACGTCACTCTTGTTGGTTCTGGGGTGCTGGACTCGAAACGGTAGTAATACCATACAAAATATATCTAAAGAACTATTATTGGAACAGTGATGCAACAAACACAACATTCAAAACTATTTGAATAATGTTTTGTTGACGGTGCTAAGATTTTGAAGCAACAAAAATAATGAAATGTTAAGTATTTACAAAGGCGCATCACCAACTTGGAAGCATTAATGTAAGAAATACTGTAAGTATCTTGGTCTGATTTTCTTTGGCTCTTGGATAATAAACTTGGAAGTGTTCTTTTCAAGTCCTGCCACAAGTTTTTCTGTACCTTTACAAAATCTAGGCCATAGCTGAAAATTGGCGGGTTTCGTGTTTGGATAATTCTGGCAGTCGTTTGGGATTGGCACTGAGCCTAGAATCTAGAGTAACTCGAATCACAAGCACACAATCTATATAATAAAAGTTGAAAAGTAAAAAAAGAAACTGAATACCGAATGGAAGTATTTTTATAAACGACGGGTTTATCTTAATCGTCAACTCTTTGAAGTCATATTTACTCGATTATAGAAGTGCATTTTAATATTTATATGTCTGAATTGAGTGAAAGCGATTGCTCGATTTTTTTAATCGTAAAATCACCCACTAATAGACGATTTCTGAAAATTTTCCACTAATAAAAGATTTTTGAAAATCATTAAGAAAATTATATCGAATTTATGGAGTCTAAAACGGAGTGGATAACTATAGCAAAAATGTGATTCTGGCTCATAGTGAGGAAAAATTTTAAAACTGGACCTGAATTTTCTGCCGATGAAAACTGTATCACTTTGAGTAATTTTTTGGTTTTGTTTCAGAGAATTAAAAAATCACTTTTTCATCATCTTTTTTTCTACAAAGCACCAATGGTTGGATTCCAAAAACATCCGACTCATTGTCACTGTCAATGTAATTACTAGATGAATCACTTTCACCACCACCACCATTAATAATACTTTTTACGATTTCCTTTTCAACCACAGGCCTTATGCTTATGTAATTCGTGTTCACTGTTTCTGCACAGTATTCATACTAAATAAATGTTTTTTGTAAAAATATAGTCCCCCGCTGCGTCTTTGTGTTTGTCTGAACGCCATTAACCTCTAAAGTACTAAATGGATTTTCAGACATTTTTTTGATTTATGAGGAAGATTTCGGTGTATTTTTTTTTGTTTTTGTGAAAATTGGCTGACGGATAAGTATGAAAATGTCAGAAAAAATCATGCCGACTGGGAGCTTTACCTTTTTCATGATATAGGGGCAAATGAGTGGGCAGGTCACCTGATGTTAAGTGACTACCGCCGCCCATGGACATGTGCAACTTAAGAGTCACACTTGCACTGCCGGCTTTGAAGGTGGGTATACGCTTTTTTCTTAAAGGTTTGAAGGTCGTATCGGTCCGGAAATATCACAGGCGACAATAAAATTTGTTCCCACAGATTGGTTGTGCGAGGCAAAAAATTTCTAACGAACCGCACAGTAGTGGAGTGGCAATCTTCTAAGTGATGGGGATGTAAACTTTGTCGCGTAGAACGATGGCAGAACGCTGTGGCCGGTATAAGTCCGAACAATTCCTCGGAGCACTTCCCATAATACAAGCGATAGAGAATGCGTGAATTACATATTGGCGTCCGTCGCGTAAACCAATATTTAGTTTTATGAAAGAAATTCGTAAGTTATATGAAAACAATGTATTACGGATGTAGTAACGCTTTAATATTTTATGATACCTTCAAGATTAACACACAATAACTAAAAATTATTCCTAGAAGTTACTTCTAAACATATCTTTATATTCAGTTATTTTTTGGGTAATTATTTGTATATTTGTTTGTGTATCTTAATAAAATAAGACTATCCTTTAGTGTAGGTATTTTATTAAGATTAAAATGAAACTTATCCCAAAAAATCCGAATCAGTAGTTAAGTTTGTAAGTTTTTTTACAAATGTGTTTATACATTGTAATTTAACAGACATGCTCAATGCGTCAGGCTGATATGACACTAGGGCAGGTAAAAAATGTAGGCATATATCCTCTGCTACCCGTGCGAAGCCAGGGCGGGTTGCTAGTGTGCAAACAATTGCAAATAATCGTAGTGCTAACAACATAATGATTACTGATGCGAGTATTTTGCATCAGTAATCATTATATTAGCGCGCCAATTCTGCACTTATCCTGCGCTCTATCGTCGTAGTTTTCTAAAAATATTATTTAGCACTAACAAATATAATAACGAATTTAAAGTAACCTCACGACTGTGTAAACTATGTATTAATTCCACGAATTCTGTCAAGTAACATACTGCAAAATTTATTCTACTACATAAACTTTCTAATCTAATCCGAAACACTCAAACCGCTAAGAACAGAGACAGTTTGCGAACAGTTGTTTTCATATCCCCCATTAATCCAATGTATTCATTAAAGTTGTTTCAGATGGTCGCACATCAAACTGAAGTTTTGTCCCACAATTAAATTCTCTCCATTCGCAGATAGATTCTTCATTAAATCATGCAGTGTTCGTCGTCGAGTCACTGTATAATTAAATGAATAAGAGAATATGAATAATCCGGGGTACTAATGAATAATTAATATTCTTCAGAGCGTTAGATAGAGAATTGTTTATTACACGAGTAAGTGTTGTAGTGCTGAATTATGATCTATATTAATTTATTAAAAGGTATGTTTGCAAATTAAGGAATTATCACATTTTTATTAATTTTGTTCTGACAGTGTTTATTTATATTTTTTTTTGGCTTACTTAATTTTATTAGCTTATTTCAAAAACTTATAACTCATTGCTATTTCTGCTTGAACGTTTTATGTAGGTATTTCTCATATTTCTTTTTATAGCTTTACAAGGTTTACTACAAAAGGATTTAAACAATTTCGTTTTCGTTTCTACCGGTAATATTCTTACTAATATTATAAAGGCGAAAGTTTGTGAGGATGGATGGATGGATGGATTGATGTTTGTTACTTTTTCAAGCTAAAACGGCTGATCGGATCTGGATGAAATTCGGCACAATGATAGATTATAGTCTGTAATAGCACATAGGTATTTTTATCCCGGAAATATGTACGGTTCCCTTAGGATAGATTTCACGACGTGAATCAAGTCGCGGGCAAAAGTTAGTATTATAAATACGAAAGTTAGTTTGTTTATTACGCTTTCAGGTTTTAACTACTTAAAGGTACTATGTGTATGCAAAATTTGATTATGATCCCATCATCGATTTTCATCATGGGAGAGCCATGCTTCGGCACGTATGGGCCGGCTCGACCGGAGTGATACCACGGCCTCACAGAAAACCGGTAGGGAAGTAATGATTGCATTGCTTTTCGTCGAGTGAGTGAGGTTACCGGAGGCCCTAACCCTACTCCCCCTCCCCTCCCTTTCTTCCACCCTTCCCCTACTCCCACCTTAAAGGCGGGCAACGCACTTGTGACTCTTGAGTTGCCTATGGCCAGCGGTAGTTATTTACAATCAGGTGACTCGTCTGCTCGTTTGCTGCCTACACTATAAAAAAAAAAATTGCATACACATTGTCACGGGTACACAAAGGGACCTATAGAGTACCTTTGTACCCTACAAAAAAACTGTTTTCGAAGGATACTTGAATTGTTTGATAAAATCAAAATTACCGCGAGCGAAGCCCGCTGGCATTAGATGGTCTGTCATAAAAATCTAATCATTTTCGCAAGCTTCATTGGGTTGCAAAAGCTATCGACTTGAAATCAGCAAAACGATTTATTTCTGAGACTGTTCAATATTGATGTTTTTTTAAATATTACCAAAATTGTTAAATGTATCCATTTAATTCCATCGTAAGGGTTTATGGTAATTCATATTATAATCTTATTCTACAAACACAATTACGTATTCTGAATTAAAGTCGCAAATCCTTTCCAAAACCAACAATTGAACAATGAACACTGGAATATCATTGTTCAATTTATTGTTGGTTTTGGATTATTTGAGCCTTATTAGATTCAAGTAGATCCAGATAGTATATTCACCTCGGCATCTACTAATATACCTAACTATTTTTCAAAGAAGTGATTCGGTGTTTGATAGAATATTATTAATGTCAGTCTGTCATTTTTATTGGCGTTATAACAGCTCACCACCAACACTACCTATCAAATAAATATCTACGACATATTTGTGGTTTTATTTAGGTACAATGTTTTTTATACAAAAATAAATTAATAGTAAAAACATGTTTCAAGACCAGCTTTTCTGAAATGTTTTTGAAGTGATAACTTCTTATGGGAGGGTAAACCGCTTCGTTACGTAACGCGTTACGGCGCCAGTCTGTCTGGGCTTCCCTTTCTCTCACGCATACGGCAGCGGTATTCAATTTACTCCTCTCTCACTCTAACCCACAGCGATAGCCGTATTAGTTTAAGTTATCACTTCTGTCGAGCGTCCCGAGACGCACACGATTTTTTTTAAATATTTTTTTATTGTCATCCAAACTAAAAGTGTATGCAAAATTTCAGCATAATTGGTCGAGGATAACTGCTTTAAAACTCAGTTGCAAGATTTGACCCGAACGAATATACAAACATTGCAAGTTAAATAAAACGCTTGTAAAATAATATTCAACGGAACTGTGGCCAAGCTTTAGTGAAACTACTTACTTTATACCGGTTTTTAATTGCTGTTTATAGTTTTAACTTCCTGTAGCCTAAAATGTATTGCTGTGTAAAGTACTCACTTTTGTACGCACTGAAGCGGAAAAATCGCAACACAGAGTTATAAAATTCATTTATCGCATTTAAAATAATTACGATTCACGACGTAAAAAAAGTATCGCTTCCCGAAGTCAATTAAAATATGAATAGTATTGCCAGGATATTTAAGTTTTTTTAATTGTAGTATGCGTAATACAGCCCTGAACATATTTTAGTCCAGTAACAAAGTTTTACAATAATAGGAGGGATCCGGATGTCTTAATAAAAGCTGTTCCCGGATCCCTCATATTTTAGGCGCAGTACAACACACCGTGTGGTTTTAGTCGGTTCGCTTCCGACACACCGCCCCACTGAAAGCCCCGATGGGGTGACGACCCGAGGGGGTTTCCACATGAACTAAACAATAACTGTTTTATACCTTAACATAAGAAGAAAAATGACTACTTTGTAGCACAATCTTGTACCGATAGGTGTTAAACTAAAAGTCGTGTGTCTTTCTATCCAATAAACTGTGATATACGTTGAAAAGAGTTCCCCAAATATCACAAAGCTCTAGCTGTTACGAGTTTTTCACTATTGAAGTCGTAGGAGAAGTCGTTCTTTTTAGACCACATATTATCACTATCACTTTAGTTTTTTTTAATGTTTAATAATTTATGTGCAGACATAGAAGTGACAGATAAATTAGTGCTTTATCTGTGGGTTCTTTGTTTGTAATGTGTGACAAGTAAGGGTTGTATTATATTAACAAAATACATAAAAAAAAGATTGTTAACTTTGCCCTACTTTCTCATAACTATTTCAGATGCTATTTACCGGTGAACGCATCTACGAATGTGTCGTGTTTATTTTGGGTTCTGTTTGTAATGGAACTAACACGAAACCCTTTTTTGTGTCTGTATTCTCAATTAGGAGGGCGTACATTGTTGTAGGACAAAAAAGGGTTAGGCAAAACTCGAAAGTTGAAACTACACAAACCGGCATAACTGGGGTAACATAAGAAATATTGTGAGATCCACAAACAGATGTTTTTTTTTATTTAAGATAACGACAAGTTTTTCTAACGTCTTCATCTTAATACCATCTAGGAAATAAAGTTATGAGCAACTTTGGCATATTGACGCGTTTAACATTATTTATACACTTTAAGTGCTTGTCGACGATTTTTGCTTTTAAGTGTGTCTGTTGTCGTTGTGTTGTGCCATATTTGTAATAACACTAAAATATTACTCTCAGCTGTTATAGCTGTTCATCTATCTGCAAACAACGGATCACTAGACCAGTAGATAAGCCAAAATATTATCTATTCTGTAGCCAAAGTCAAGATAACTAATTTACATGTGTGATGGCTATCTATAAAGTCGAGGTATACTATACAAAATTTCTTGTGATTACCTATGGAAATATATGAATATAATATACAGCATACCTAGGCATTGGATATACATTTAAGATCATTATGTTAAATGAGAAATAGAAATATAAATTGACTGTGTAATCAAAATTTAAAGAAACAAAGTCAAAAAAGAATAGAAGTACATAAAAATATTTGTACTCTGTTTAAAACTATTAAGAATCATAGAATAAAACCTTTGTGAGTAGTGTTCATATTTGTTAAAGATATATGGATTTACTAACATGTATATTTCCACCACCGTCAAAGACCGTTGCGACAGGATGTTTCATCACTTGATAAAGTTGAGAGTTCACCAATCGAGTCCGAAACTATTCTGACATTACCGAAATACTCATGTGAAAAAAAAAACAATTTGTTTTAATAAATATTAAGACTTATGATAGAAACTTTCTTATTTTATATTTACCTATTCATACAAGCTAATAAATACGAATATTATAGTCCAGAAAGCGACTAGTCGTAATACATGAACAAATGAATAAAATGCACAGTAGGTAACTACTGTAAATTTTATTTATTTATTGTACCTTAATTTAGAGCTTATTTTATTTTATAGGAAATTTATATTTAAAGCCTGTGCCATTTAGGTTTAACAAACATTCAAAGCTTTCAAATTCAATGCATAAATTGTAGAATATATATTATGTGTCTCTCTACCCTATTTGCGGGTTCGATGTAGTCGGCGAGCCTGATAAATTGCTGACAATCTAGACTTCTAGAGTAATTTATCTTACATTGCCCCTTGTTAGTGGGTAAATTGTAAAATTGAACCTGTCAGATTTAACTCATGTTCAGCGTAACTATAACTCGATTAGCAGCAGTGTCAGTAAAGATAATTTGAACTTAAGTACGAAACTAAACATGTAAAATAAATGCAAAGTGACGCTCAAAGACCTTAGAAATGTGGTCGCGTGTTGCGCATCAGTTGGACACAAAGGGTCAGAAACGAAATCGTGCTCCATCGTGCTCTGTATTATCCGAAAATTGATTCTAACCAACAAAAAGAGCAAGTTATAATAAATTGAAAAGTCGTCGTTTCCATGATCGGCAAGGCAGAATGAAAAGGACACTGCACGAGGGGTAAAATCGTGGCTTCGCAACATCTGTAAATGGAACAATATTACCTCCGTCGATCGATTGCTCCACTGACCACGAACAAGGACGAGTATAAGAAGCTGACGACCAACACTCAAAGCAGAAGAGACACAAAAAGGAGAAGAAGACAAATCAATATTTAATGTTAAAAGAAGAATATCGTAAAATGCTAATGAACCTGTAGCGGTTGTACGTGACTGTACCTACAATGTAAAGTGCATACGTAGGGAAATATAATGTAGTCTGTAAGCTAATATTATAAATGGTACTCGATGTTCAGTCAAGACACTCTTTGTACGAATCTGAAGTAATAAACACGTTATTACCGCACTCCATCTTTATATTCATCCGTCGCCCAAGCACCCCCAACAGTGGTGACCCCGACGTGATTTGCAGACATTTTCGGGGGTGCCGACGTGATTTTTTGGCGGCGCGATGTAAAAGTAAGGACGCCCGCCTTGCGACATTTTCGGGGGTGGCGACGCGATTTTTTTTTAAAAGCGTAATGTGACATTCTTGGGGTGACGCAACAGTGACCGTAAATTTTTTTTTTGGAATCACTAGTGTTTTGCAAATTACAGTCATGACGACTACCAAAGCAAGTTCTAGTGGACAACAGCCAGCGGTGGAAAGCTTCCCGACTCCTGCAGGTTCGGCAGTGGAGTTAGCAGCCATAACACTGACCTCTAAAATTCCCGAATTTTGGGTCGACTCTCCGCGAGTGTGGTTTATTCGAACAGAGGCTATGCTGGCACCACAAAAGCTTTCAGACGAATCGAGGTACGATATTGTGGTTTCAAAATTGTCTAAAGAGGCTATTCAACAGGTGACAGACCTCTTAATGGATCCCCCAGCTGCAAAAAAGTTTGATACGTTGAAACAGCGCCTTCTCACGATTTACGAGGAATCAGAAAATCGCCAGCTGCAGAAACTCATCAGTGAAATGGATTTGGGTGACCAGAAGCCTTCCCAGCTCTTGCGCCGCATGAGGGAGCTGGCCAAGGACAAGATCCCCAATGACACACTCAAGCTTCTCTGGCAAGGTCATCTGCCTTCTCCGGTGCGTGCAGTTCTTGCTGTGTCGGATAGCAAGGAGCTAGATAATTTGGCGGCAATAGCAGACAAGGTGTTTGAGACAACGCGTACTGGACATGTGAACGAGGTATGTCAGCAACACAACTCTTCGAAGGATACCGAACTGATAATGGCTGAAATAGCAAAGTTGAGTGCCAAGCTTCAGTGCCTGGAAAGGTCAAGGTCGACGTCTCGTCCAACTAATGGGAATCGGAACAACCATTCACGCTCCGTATCTAGGAACCGAAGCCGAGACTCCTCGACTCCCCGGAGGACTCCTGAAAGCCCGGATTGGCTTTGTTTCTTTCATTACCGTTTTCGCGCGAGGGCAAAGAAATGTACAGAACCTTGTGCTTGGAAGGCACCCCAGGATAAGTGACTAGCGAGTTCGTTGCAGCCAGATGTTTGCGCTATCCCACCAAACATCAGCCCGTGTCATCGATTACGCGTAGTAGACCGTAACAGTGGACTTCGTTTTCTTATAGATACTGGTGCGAATATTTCGGTACTTCCGGTAGATAAAGTGCTAAAAAACTATCGTAATTCAGAGTGCAATGATTATTCGTTATACGCGGCGAACGGAACCAAAATAAAAACTTACGGAACTAAAACATTAGTGTTAGACTTAGGATTACGTCGTGAGTTACGGTGGACCTTTGTGATAGCTGAAGTGCGACAACCTATTTTAGGCGCAGATTTTTTAGCGAACTTTAAGCTACTCGTAGATATAAGTGCTCATAGATTAATTGATGAGATAACCAGGTTAAAAGTATCGGCGTCTATTGCAAATAACAGTGATTCGTCAATCAAAACAATAGATATCAATTGTCCTTTTTATAGCATTTTAGCCCAGTTTCCGGATATCACCAAGCCAGTTTCCTTTAAGGAGCCGCCCAAACATGATGTGTACCACTATATAGAGACCAGCGGCCCGCCAGTGTATGCCCGAGCCAGACCGCTACCGCCACATCGTTACGCTAAGGTAAAAGATGAATTTAAACTTATGATGGAAATGGGGATTTGTAGAGCGTCAAACAGTGCGTGGGCAAGTCCTCTACATATCGTTATGAAAAAGAATGGGCAAATGCGACCATGTGGGGATTACAGAGCGCTTAACGCAATTACAAAAGCAGACCGTTATCCTATTCCTAGATTGCATGATTTTACTTATCTTTTAGCCGGTAAAAAAATTTTTTCGCGATTAGATATTTGTAGGGCATACCACGTCATTCCAGTGAATCCTGCCGATGTGGAGAAGACTGCCATAATAACACCGTTTGGATTGTTCGATTTCCCGCGTATGTCTTTCGGGTTACGCGGAGCAGCCCAAACCTTTCAAAGGTTCATGAACCATACTGTTTTGGCAGGGTTAGACTATATATACTGTTATATAGATGATATTTTAATATTTAGTGACGAAAACGAGCATGAACAGCATTTACGGGAAGTGTTCAGTCGTTTAAACAAATTCGGTATAACTATAAATTTAGATAAATGTGTTTTTGGGCAATCTAAAATAGATTTTTTGGGATTCGAAGTTTCTACACAAGGTATTCGACCTTTACAAGAAAAAGTGTACGCAATAACCAGTTTTCCGAAACCGGAAACTGTCGAACAGCTTAGACGTTTTTTGGGAATGGTAAATTTTTACCGCTTGCATTTACCTCATGCTGTACAGGATCAGGCATTGTTAAATCAGTACTTACAAAATTCTAAAAAACGTGATAAAACTAAAATAGAGTGGACGGAAAAAGCCACTGAGGCTTTCTCACGGTGTAAAGCAAGCTTGCAAAACGCAGCGACTTTATCGTACCCTAAACCCGATACTTCGTTTGCGCTTATGACTGATGCATCGGACACCTGTGTGGGAGCGGTTTTGCAACAATACGTTGATAGCAAATGGATACCATTAGCGTATTTTTCGAAGAAAATGTCGCAATCACAGACTAAGTACAGTACCTATGATAGAGAACTTTTAGGAATATACTTGGCTGTAAAATACTTTAGGAATATGATAGAAGGACGACATCTCATTATTTTTACTGACCATAAGCCCTTGACATTTGCGTTCAAAAAAGTTAGCAGCGATAATGAGTTACCACGACGCGTTAGGCAACTACTTTATATTAGTGAATTTTCAACGGAAATTCATCATATTGATGGTGCCGCAAACGTGGTAGCCGACGCTTTATCTCGCGTGCACGTGGCAACAGTAAGCTGTCCCACGGCTCTAGATTACGCGGCAATTGCGCAAGCACAAAGAACCGATGAAGAGCTCGCACAATTACGTAACCGAACTGGTGATAGCAAATTAATTTTTAAGGATTTAGTGCTTCCTGGAAGTGACTTAGCGGTTGTATGCGAAACCTCAACTGATAGAGCTAGGCCGTACTTACCACAACAATTTAGACGTCAAGCATTCGATTCCGTGCATAGTTTAAGCCACCCAGGAATTCGTACCTCGCGAAAGCTAATTAGGGAAAGATTTTTCTGGGGTAATATGAATTGTGACGTTGGTAAATGGGCTAAAGAGTGCGTAAACTGTCAGCGCGTAAAGGTGTCTAGGCATAATAAGTCAGAGCTAGGCGTTTTTCCAGTAACTGAACGTTTTGCACACATTCACGTGGATATCGTAGGTCCACTCGGTATTTCGGTAAATGACTACAGATATCTCGTCACAATCATAGATAGGCAAACCGGCTGGCCCGAGGCGTATCCAGTCAAAGATATTACAGCAGAGACAATAGCTAAAGTCGTCGTTGAAGGTTGGATTTCGCGTTTTGGCTGCCCTGCTAAGCTGACAAGCGACCAGGGCAGGCAATTTGAAAGTTCTTTGTTTCAGGAACTTATGAAACTATTAGGCATTTTTAAAATACGCACAACCCCTTTCCACGCATCTTCGAATGGTATGGTCGAGAGAATGCATCGTTCGCTGAAAGCTTCGCTTATGGCCCGTTTAGACTCCTCCACGTGGGTAGAAGAGCTACCTATAGTTTTGTTAGGCCTACGTACGGCTACTAGAAGCGATACGGGTGTGAGCGCGGCGCAAATGACATACGGGACGTCATTACGTTTGCCAGGTGATTTTTATACCGTTTCTAGTTGTAAGGTTTTAGATCACAGTCAATATGTAGAAAGATTACGAGATTTTATTAGCAAGTTGAAACCTAAGCCTACAAAACTTAGGGACGCGCGCACAGTATTCGTACACCCAGATCTCGCGAAAGTAGATTATGTTTTTGTTCGCGATGACACTGTACGAAAACCCTTGAAGCCGCCTTACGACGGTCCATACCGCGTATTGAAACGAGGACCCAAGTTCTACGTCATTCAGCTTCCTAACAGAAAAGCTACCATATCCGTAGATCGGCTGAAACCAGCGTACGTAGTTAGTGTAGCAGACCCTAGCGATTGTATTCCTATACGTCAACCGGCAACCGAACCCCCAACCGCAGTTAGCAGTCACACAACGCGCTCCGGTCGTATAGTAAAACTACCAGTGAGGTTCGCGTAAGGTATGGGTATAGCCAAAGCTACGCGATGTTTTAATGTAGTATGTAGTTTGATAAGCTATAAAATTAGGTAGCATAGTATCGCATCGCAGACACTATGACATTGACCTTAGTTGTAAGCTAAGTAAGTCAGCATTTTTTCATGGGTACATTATTTAAATACGATATTTTAGTGAATTTCTATCATTTCAGTACAAACATACTTACAACTACAACTTTTATTTTGTTAATTTTTTTGTTCAAATATTAATATGGGCACATCGTACAGTAAGCCGGAGGAGATAGTAATTGCACAAAATGGCGCAAACGACGCCAGCCACTCATCATTAGAAAGCAAAGTGGAAATGTATGGTTTGGCCATAGGTAGCATCCTGATATTGGCGTTAGTATTTTTCGTTTGGGTGTTGTATAAAAAATGCAACAACAGCGTAAAAAAATGGGCCAGGAAGGAGATGGTTGCCGCTGTGTCAACCATTCAAATGGACAAGGTTGGTCAACAACCAATAGCAAATTTTAATGTGTAATTTGTGTAAATGTGTTTTGTTTTAAGTGTTCAGGTATTGTTTAAAAATGATTTTTTTTTCCAATGTGTAATTTTCGTTAAATTTTAAACTTGTTTTGGTAACTAATTTTGTTTTTACATGTACGTAATTATGGCATCAGGTTGCGTATGTACTTACTACCTATGATGAAATTGTCAGGTGCTCGTAACACGATACGATTGTTATTGTCACTCAACTATCAAGTATCTGCACCTGGTTTAACGCTGACTTGTAAATTAATCAAGGTGAACTTTTATGTTTTGATGTACAAAATGTTGTATTTTTTTATAATTTTTGGGAAATATAAAAAAAGGGGGGGAGTAATTGTAGCGGTTGTACGTGACTGTACCTACAATGTAAAGTGCATACGTAGGGAAATATAATGTAGTCTGTAAGCTAATATTATAAATGGTACTCGATGTTCAGTCAAGACACTCTTTGTACGAATCTGAAGTAATAAACACGTTATTACCGCACTCCATCTTTATATTCATCCGTCGCCCAAGCACCCCCAACAGTAATGTAATTAAGAAATAGGGTTACATATTAAATTAAGTTCCGAAGTCAGTGCGACTGACTTAGGAGTATAGAAAATACGTATATTCAGTTCAAATAGAAACTATAAACCTAACAGATTTTATGACATTCCCATCTGCAAAACATTAAGTTTGATGGTCAGAGATTCACAAAACTTGGCGAACTTGTACACTCCTCAATTGGTCCATTTAAGTAGTGAGACGACCTACATGAGAGAACGGGGGTAATTAGGACTTTAGACGCTTGAAATTTTGAATAACCGCTGCTTATAAAATATCAATAAGACATAGATAGTTTATAAGTAGCCGTTGAGGACACTCAAACTAATTTAAATAACTGATTATTTTTTAACTTTGGCTAAGAAGTCCATGGCTACATTTTAATGAGCGCATCGTACGAAATTAATGAAAAATCCCAAGATAATAATGTGAGTCTTGTGAGTCAGTCAGTTATCATAGGTAATATAGTATATACCTACCATAGATTAAAAATTGCCTGTGATCAAAAAAATAATGAATGTTTTCATAAATGTAGTAGTATTTGTGGTTACTATCTGCATTTATATTCATATTATATTAGTTTGCGATGGAAGAAACAGAACAGTGCATATGTGCGTCGCAGTCTTAAAATAGTTACTAGACTTACTAGTACTACACAGTTTTACGGTTCGATTAGAAATGGTCGTATAAAAATCAAAAGTTTTCGAAGTTTACAATGTTCTCTAAATTGAAGATATTATGATTTTTTTTAGGGTGCACTCTTTAATCGATACTGAAGCCAGATCTATAAATTTTTGATTTTTGTATTTCTGTCTGTATCATGGCCGCGCATCACGCTAAAACTACTGAACGGATTCAAATGAAACTTGGGATGGGATACTTTTTATCATGAAATTCAGGACGATTCTGTGAGGCACACCATCTGGTTTTCATTGGCTAAGGTCTGATATATGGCCTCGCCAGTAGCCCGGTGAGGTAAAATTCCACACGAAGAAAAAAGGGTTCATTCCCGCTTATTTCGTTATTTCGCGTGTAAGCAATCAAAGCAATATTGTTTTGTACGTTCCAAGTTGTTTCACGGCCTATACATTGTAAAAAATCCTGCCTAGAGGAATCCTCCTTTTAGGAAGAGGTGCTACGCCTATTAGGTATAAGCGACATCTTGTTGTTTTCCGACATAAACGCGAACGAAGTTACGGGCATCTAGTTTAGAGTAAGAGTACATTCACATGACGCGCGTTAGCATGTGGACGACTTGACAAACAATAAAATTCGTGTACTTGAAAACGCTTGTTAAGCGCCCCCGTCATGTGAACATAGCCTTAGGCTATTAAGCATCAACATTGTGAGCGTTGAGCGTACATAAATTTAAGAACCGTCTCTTTTTATGCACTGCTGACCGTATCTGATGAATAAAAATTTTATGCGGTGGTGTGGTAGCGCCCGCGATAATTACAATCCATTAAAAGACAAACAGCACCAAAGCTTTATAAGCTAACCAACAAATAGATTAAATTTGAATAGATATAAATTATTGGAATCGCTTAAGGTGCACAATAACTTCCTTACTCGAACAATTTATTTGCTTTACTAAAAACCTTCTTTACCAAAATTTATATTAATTGATAATGAACTTAATTAGTAGTTTTTTAACAACTATTTTAGAATCTAAATCTAAAAAATAAATCTGTGGTTTTGTGTACCTCGTTCTCTGTTTGCATACCTATTAAGTTTAATTCATTGCTTGCCAGCTTATTGGGAAGGGGAGGGGCATATTTTACACAGGAGGACTGTTGGACTAACAGTTCCTCTGCCTAAAATATGTGTAATAAACATTTGCCAGTTTAACATTTTGTACAACGTTCCCATGCTCGAATAGCATTTGTTTCTGTTTTTTTACCCCGTGGAAGGGTTAAATCCTGCTACCTGCTAAGCTGGATATTCCAGAATCTTTCTTCTTACCAGCATCAACTATCTGGTTAGGTTAATCTGAAAGCTTGCGATAACTTATACCAACTTTAATCAAAATAACTAATCTTTTATTTATTTTGGCCCACCAACAATTGCTTGCATTTATACTAAAATTTTACATATTCTGTATTATCGAACGTAATGTAACAATTACTTAAAGGCAGACGCAGTACGTAAAAGTATAATAGAAAAAAACAGACTAAGCTAACTTTCTATCACAGTAACTATTGACAGGTCTTTCTCAAAATTTTCAGAATTGATCCAATAGTTAAGTTAAACATGGTCTGGCAGAGAATTGAAAATGAATTCATACTTGTTAAATGACTCAAAGTGGATATCAACTAGATCGCTGCAGCACCTACCACCCTGCACAACCTAGCACACGGAGAATTGGCACCTAGAACTGTTCTCCTTAATGGTGGACACAGTGGTGTAATGGATCTGCGCGGAACCCTCGATGGGCCTTGAAATTTAAAAAGGGCCTACAATGGGGAAAATCATTTTTTGTCATTGACAATCTTACTAGCAAACATGGCGTCATTAGATTCCAACAAACTAGCAAGGGATTTAATTTAAAATATTGTAGTATGTTTCCGAACTGCCAAAGAAAATACTTTTGCACGTGCTACAGACGCAAGAAGTGGGTTGCGTAGTGTGGCCGCTAGACAACACTGCAATATTCTAATATGCTCCGAATAAGAATGTTGTGTGAATCTTATGTAGTTAACTACATATTCTTATAATTAATAATCCTTAAGCAAATAAACCGTGGTCTCATTCGTTACTTAAGGTCGCTTAATAGATCGTCGACGTAAGATCTAACAACAACGACAAGTATGATCGTACCGGTGTTTAAGTTTTAATATCACCAGTATTCTCAATGTAATATTTGAACCAAAATTTATTCTGTTGCTTTTATTTGACTTGAATCGCAATCTTTATGGAGTGGTTTATCTACTTCGCATTAAGCGTGGAGAAATTATTAGGCAAAAATAAATAAACATGGCATATACAGAAAATAATAATAAAATGTCTGAGAATGGGTGGAAACGAAATATATAGCACGGTAAAATAAACAAAATGGTTTTACGAAACATTTCACCACAACCATTCGTATTTTAAACTTGATTACCATATTAAAATCAATAACTTAAATATGAAATCAAAAACTTAACATTACACATCTCCAGTTTTGATATATAATTTTTGACAACACTGAATACTAATAAAAGCTTGTAACGACAACGAATTACAAAAAGTTAAAACTTGTCTACATTGATAAGCTGCTTCGACGGCGTCTAACGTTGAAAATCATTCACCGTACCGCACAAAAAGAATACCACGTACATTGCGTAGCGGCAAATGAAACTAATGTCCATAAATCCTTAATCTCGCATTTTTATGATGAACTAACTTTTGTATTGTGATACGTATAAACAGAAAGAGTTTTTGCTAGTTTTTCGCGTAGCTCAAACTTACACGCTGTATATGTATACAACTTCCCAACATTGTCCGTTGGACCGCACCGCGTTCCGCCAGGCATGATCGATCACCAAGCCTGGTCGGAGGATCGTCCATTTGTATTGGAGGATCGTCGCATTTAATGTAAATTTCAGCTTTTTAATGTAAATGTAAACACAAATATTGTTTTTCATATTTCGAACTACAGTGAAATATGATCGTTGAAATTCATATTGTCACAACTAAAATATTTGATTTCACTTTTTTTTTTGTATTTTATTACCGCACAAACATAAATTTAAAAAAATATTTTAATTACTGGTAGAGATTAAATCCAGACCCTTAAATGTTTTATCTATTTTTTAATTTTTTTATTTTGGCAATCCGAACTTACACGATTGGGAGAGGTTTGAGAAGCATGTGACGACATCACATGCTTCTCAAAGCTCTCCCAACCAAGAGTCTTTAAAGGCGCTGGTAACCAGTTAACATACGGATGATCCTGTGCTTATTTATAGAGTCGAACTAAGTTCTATTTTCATCACTTTTAACTATGTTTTAACAGCAATAATTTATAAATTTAATAAAACATTATTTAAAAACAAAAATCAATCTGTCTAAAATTTGCCACAAAAAAATCAAAAACAGCATTAATACACTTATTTGAAGGAATTTCATTATTTAAAATTGAAAATGTACTTACCTGTAACGGTGAATGTAAAGGAACTCTTGTCCGCCTTTGGTTCAAATACATTAAAACATTGTTTGCCCTCACCGAACCGCTCCACTGAATATTGAATGCCTTGAGTGCCTGCGAATTATTCCCAAAAACCTATCCCCAGGTGAGGTTAACCTGCCTATAAACAACACTACTATGTGAAAAGGGATTTCTCGCCAAATGAATTTCACCGTCAAGGTTCAACGGAGTCTTGTGAAGTAGGTGCTTAAAAGTTGTAATTTAGATATGTAAAACTTAGATTAGTTGTACAGAGATAAATTTTGAATATTATGTTATTAATTTTACTTAAAGATTCATTACATTATCATCATCAAATTGCCTATAGGACGTCCACTAATAAACACTGTCTTCTCCTAAATTCAAATTTCAACAGAGAGCGGTCTTGCGCAGCCTTCACCCAATATTCCCAACATGTCCCTGTCACCTTGACAGCCCAGACCACCCCAGTCAGACCAGATGCTAGTTAAAGGTAGAGAGAAATAAAGTAACATTATTTTTTTACATCTACAAGAAAGAATAATAATAACCTTCAAGTTCACTCTTAGTCTTAGTACTCTCACTAGTTGTTTGTTCCAATAATAACCATACAATTTAATTCGTTAAAGCTGTGAGGCGATTAATAAAATTGCAATCAACTTGTTCAACATTAAGTCGTCACGAGGGACCAGCAAATGGACCGCAACCGTAATCATTAACGCCCGCTGGGGAATGGAATCACATTGCTTTCCAATTTAAAATTATAGAAAGGAATAAAATGGTAATGAATTTATTACGGTTTCTAGCATTTTGAATTCAGATTTATATGCTGCATTAGTACGGATTGTATTGTATGTATATATTACTATACATACAATAAATTATACGAAGACATTACCTTATTTGTTTTAAGTATACAGTTATGTTTAGCCCTCTTTCTCTCTCGATTATAAAACATTCTTCACTGAACATTTGTCTCTTCCAATGACTTTCAAAATTCTTTCTAGTAAATGTTCGCCATTCGAGAGTTTGTATTTTAAGACGGTCGTCGGTCTGTCTCAGAAAAACAACACAAACGAAACTAGAAGAAGAAGAAGAAAGAAAGAAAAAAATGTTTATTTTGGCAACCTAAACAAAAAAAACAAGTTAGGTAACCTAAACAATATAGCAGCTTTAATTATCGTCATTGCCAAAAACGGACCCAATTCAGCATTTTGTCAGACGAACACCTGACGCCTGACGAAACTACTACAATAGGCAAATTATTTTCTTTATTCAATTAGACTGAGTGATTGGCTTTATTTATTTTCATATTTGGGTAATGTTACATTTAAGGTGTATTTATTTAATCAGTTATTAATATTAAAGAATCCTGTATTTACATACAAACCAAAAAATTAAGTACATTAAAACTAATTAAAAATTTATATACGGATTATTTACATGCATGCGTCATAAAATTCCTGCGCATCGTCGCGTACTAGCAGTGTTCCCACAAGGCTGGCAGTATTCCCACGTTGAATGGCAATGCTAAGTCTCTATGCAAGAAAAAAGGCCTGCCTTCGGGCACGAGAAGTGTCGATCAGTCGCTTGGCTGGTCATTATAAACGGAACGAGCACTCGGACCCCATGACCCTAGCGTTAGCAGTAAAATATACTCAGTCAGATAGACTGGACGAGAAAGAACGATGACAGGGTCCATTAACAAGTTTTGCAAAAATACGCATTCTGACAATTAAGCCTCATATATATTGACGGGCCTGTTGGCCTAATGGTTAGTGATCCTGATTGCTAAGCCAGAGGTCGTGGGTTAAATTCCCATCCAGGACAAATAATTGTGTGATGAACAGAATCATTTGTTCTATGGCTTGGTGTAATTTATCTTATTATAGATATCACACCCAGCCATAGAACATATTTTTAATAATAAATAAGTATATGTTTATCAGCAGTTTGGTTACCATACCATAGATCTGCCTAGTTTGGGATCAGACGGCCGTGTGTAAAGTATCTCAAGTAATTATTATTATTAAATTATACTCACTAAAAACAACATTCTCTTTTACCTTTACAAGTCAAAACTTCAGTTTGAAGATCTTTAATTTCAAGATTAGAAACATTGCGTAGAGGATAGATTCAGTTTTATGACAAGACTATAAAGAAGATGACCAGATGAGGTTTGTCACGTGTACCTGTTTCTTGATTATCAGCGTATTTTAAAATCTAACCTATTATTTCCGTATATTACCGTGTGTTCTGACTAGACTAGTCTCATAAAAGAAGCTTACCCCGGGACACAATTTACGACGGCCAGTGTAGAATTAAACCGTTTTCGTAATAAGGTTAATCGCTAGAGACTCAATAAATACAAATAAAGTTTAAGAACCTCAATCTTCTTCAGTGTGATAACAACCAATAAAAATTGTGTATCACTAAAAAGCTGATTAGTTTTTAGAATTAACATTGGCATAATATGGATTCTTGTGCCCGTAATTAAAAAAAAGTTCGCTCTATGGAATACGAAAATCTATTCATTGTCATTGATACTCCATCAAAACCTCATTACATTCCATATCGGCACATAACGCAAATCGCTATGTCATCGAATTTGACGGGTCACGTCACGAACTAGTTTTTGTGTGTGATGTATTTGTTTTCTATTTGTATTTGGCATCAGACGTGATTTAGTTTGATAAAGTTTCCTTCAAATACAAAAATGGAATGTCCTGACGACCTCATTGTTTTACTACATTAAAACCTCACCATTGCCTGTTATCACCTCTTCAAAAAACTCGTACCTAATAATAATGAATTAATTGATATTATTATGACTAGTTTACCGGTGACGCAACGCCTTTGGTCTGTCTGACAAATAGCGGGTAATAAAGGGGTGATATAAAGGCTAGGCTTGCATTATAAGATATAAAACGATCACTTCATTAGCTGTAGTGGTGAGATTGTTGCTAACATACCTTAAAATGCTTATATTACAGCTAAAAGTTCATATATCACTACATATTATAAAACAAAGTCCCCCGCCGTGTCTGTCTGTCTGTCTGTCTGTTCGCGATAAACTGAATAACTACTGAACGGCTTTTCATGCGGTTTTCACTAATAGACAGAGTGTTTCATGAGGAAGGTTTTGGTATAAAATTTGTACCCTTGCAAAGCCGGGGCAGGTTGCTAGTTTAGATAATAAAACTATTTTTAAAAGATTACTTAGAAAGAGTTTTAATTTGAGCCATGGTTTTAGAATTCGCTAGCGTTACCATGAGCTTATCAATGATTAGGAGACAACATTCCTGGAAAAGAAAAACAAATAAAATACATTATGAAAGCGGAGAGCCAATAAAATACGGCCATTAACTCTCTGAGATTAGTTGCAAGTACGTCTGTGAAAAGCGGTAAGAAAATGTTATTGCTTGGGAACGATGCAATACGTGCCCACTACAAGTGAGTTTTGAGATTGTAAGTGTACTTAAAATCTATACTAAATTTACAAACGCAGACGAAGTTGCGCGGGTCAGCTAGTGTTATAATATTTTTAAAATCAGGATGTCTAACGTCTCATAAAATGTTTTTAACATAAGTTGAAACACATCTTCTGTGATATGATAGTTATTGTAATGTGCATGCAATGGTTATGCTTAAAAAAATATGTTACAATATTGCTATTGCTCAGAGTTCGAAAATATGTTTTGTAAATGCAGGTTTTACACCAAGTCCTTAACACACTGTTATGTTATGACTACAAAAGATATTCTATAGATACGCTAGAATCAGTCATAGGGACCTGTTTAAATTGAATGAACCGAGCAACTTACTAGTAAGTATTTAAACCCATTTCCTTGCCTGTGCAAATATGATGAGACACACATTTTACTTTAAACAATACCATGTGAGTAACAATGCTACTAATAATAAAGATGTTTATATATTTTCAAAACATTAAACCACATTGCTTAATGTAAAAAAACTATAATAAATATATTTTAATTGATTGAAAAATGTATACTACCGCATGATAAAAGTTCTAAGATTATTTAATGCGTAGTCTGAAACTAATCAAATGTTTCACAAACAAAAACAAAATTGACACGAAATTTTTGAAACTCTATCAGGGTGTTTAACAAACAAGGTAACAAGCTGTGAGATCGTTCCAACGTAATCCAATCTCCTTATTGACATTTGGTTGGTAGCATTCGATCACAACATGGTAAAGCTTGTTGTAAATTTATCACAAGTACCACTACATTTTGTTGAAATAAATTGATCACAGTATATTAATAATAGAAGATTAAAGAATTTCAACGAAAGACAGAAATTTAGCGTCTTGTCATAATTAGTATGGATGATAGGATGATTTTAGTAGGCCGTTTACTAATTAAAATTAAAACTTGCGTAAGTGGTATTTATGTTCATTCAAATGATAGATTCCTTTCAGGTGCCCTTATCAAGAGCTGAAGCGATATAGAGTGTCGGGCGCGTTGCGCCTGATGCAGATTCCTGCATTAAGTGTCAGTCGCTACACTGGCAATCACATTAAAATAAGCTCGCAAAGCATTACAATTAAGTCAAACAACAGCTCAAATCTATATCTTTACAGAGCTTTACAAAATTCTAATAAGATGTTTCGGAAGTTCAGCATTTGGAGAGATAATTTGATAAATGGCATGTTTAAGGCCACGTTCAGATGACGGTCATTGGACGCGCGTTTTGCTACCGCGCGTTGACGCGCGTCAACAAGAACACGCATTTTGTCCAAGTCGTTCAACTCAACGTCAACGCCTATGGCGTTGACGCCCGCTTTCAGATCATTGGTTTTCCGTACATTCGTTCACATGAGCGCGTGTTTTCAACGCGTCAACACATGATTGCAATAAAAGAATTCGGCCATTTAAATAAAAGTCCGTTTATCATGAGTTCGATGATACTTTTTGCAGTTTATTAAAATAAACATATAACATACAAGAAATGCCAAAAGCATACTACTATATACTTACTTTTATTTCAGTAAGTCTGGATGTTAAAATGGTTGAACCCAGTATTGCCGTCTCTTCTTGTGTTGGTGTTTCTGACGTCGATATAAAAGCACTAAACACAAAGCTGTTATATGTCATGCTTCGACGAATACAGAATTCGAATTGAACTGCGAAAACGCGCGTTCAACGCCCGTAAAACGCTCGCCATGTGAACATTATACAAAAACCCAACGCGCGTTTCACGCGCGACCACCTCTCGTCATCTGAACGCACTCTTAATGCTTGTCAATCTAACATGAAATCCGCTAGTGATAGGTTCGGTTAAAACTCATTTCAGCCACGCTATCATATTTTTACTTTCTTAAACGAGGACCACAACCGAAGTTATCCAAATTACTCGTATGTATAAAACTGAAAATGTAACAAATTAGAGTGAGCCTCTAGTACCCAACTTTTTATTTCTATTTTATGCAAAAATTGCGAAAGAGGAAAGATGCTGAAAATGACAATGTCATAAAATCCGCAAACTGAATAGTTCCTTCCGCAAGAGAAAACAAAGGGTTGGTAGACAATATAAAAAGATCCGCACGCGTGTTGAGATTAAGCCAAGCGTAACGCTAAATTGTTCAAGCAGTTTTATATCTCTTGTCTATTCGTCATAATCTCCGTTAAAGAGGCCATTTTAATTAAAAAAGGGGATTTAATAGGAATTGTATAATTTACATTGTAATTTATAAAAAAAAAATTGTCTTTTAAGAAAGAAAGAAAGAAAGAAAGAAGAAAGAAAAATGTTTATTTCCAACATAGCACAGTACACATAAATAATAGGTATAAATTAGTTTATAATATCCAATAGAGATTTTACACACTTAACCTAATAAAAATATGCCCTGCGCCAGGCAGAAAATGCCCCCGCCTCAGCATAATGCTTCTGCAATACAGTATTGCAAAAGCGCTGATTTTCAGGCAAGGGCCAAGACCACGTTACGGAAGCGTACATGTTACAGCCACAATCAAATGAGACTGTGGCTATATCAGTCACTCCTCAAATGCCATATAAAAGAAACATCAAATAAAATAACATTATCATAATATAACTATTTGCTACCCATAGTTTCTGTTTATTATATGTAATGCGCTATTAAAAAGAAATTTTGAATTTAAATGCCCATAATAAATATAATTTAAATTACCTTAGTTTACTAAGTAATACATATTTTACTTAATGTGAATATAAATGAAAAAATGAATATAAAATAATAAATTAGGTACAATATTCTAAAAATTATGCAATTTGACATCAATGCACAGCTTAAAATAAATGCATATTTTATCTGTGCAGTGACTATTATTCGTCGGCCTGTCTCGTCACTATTCCTTTGTCTATGACAGCAAAGGAAAGGACGCTAATGGCGAGCCGGGTTTTAAGAGTTCGAATACGAAAAGTAAACTTCATATTTATTTAAGAGGTATACTCACGTTTGCACTTCGGGTTGCCCGATTAGTTTTGGACCGGACAAGGGTCCTTGGTCAAGGGATGAAACGACCTACCATGTCGCCTTTAAGAGTTCGTAGACATTGCAAACTGTTGTACGAAAAAAGGATTTCTTTCTGAAATAGAAACGTTCTAATGTAACGAAGTCGAAGAAATTTAAAAATCTGTAATATAATGTAAAGAATTCTAGTAAAAAATAATTAAATAGCAATATCTATATATTAATACGTGAAGCGAAAACTTTGGATCCCTTTTTAAGAAAATTGGGCGGCCGTTCGCCCGTCCTCCGTAGGAGTATGAAATTTCGCACACTTATAGTTTATACAGAGAAGAAGTGACGAATGCTAAAATTTTTGAACAATATTTGCTACAAAGTTAAAAAAATGCAAAAACGGGTACATACAGCTATGAGTGTCCAGTATATATTTTGACCTGTCATGGTACAAAAGTCTATACAATGACAGGTCAAGTAATATTGGCCAATGAAATAAACCATGGTCGAAATTCGACCACCACGCGATCTCTAGTCATAATAAATAGCCTACTTGAGATACGCTCAAACCTACGATTTATCCTCTTCAATATTACTCCTCATTTCCAATAATAATAATTTTGAAACGATTCTAGATCAGAAGAACAATTTTATTTTAATTATTGATGTCAATTAAATATTGACGTAACTAATTAAGTTCCTTTTTTTTATGGTATAGGGGGCAAACGAGCAGACGGGTCACTTGATGTTAAATGACTACCGCCGCCCACGGGCACCTGTAACTCAAGAGTCACAAGGGGGATTATATGTGTGAGAGGATGAGTGAGAGGGGAAGGATGGGAATAGGGGAGAGGGCAGAATTAGGGCCTCCGGTAACTCACTCACGCGGCGAAAAGCAATGCAATCATTGTTTCACGGCCGGTTTTCTGTGAGGCCGTGGTATCGAGTGGAGCCGAGCCGGCCCATACATGCCGAAGCATGGCTCTCCCACGTAAAGATCCTTACATTCGTGTTACGCCACAAAACATAAACTAAAAACTAACAACTTAATTTACCGCGTTCTATCACCCTTATCTCCATTCACAAATCCATTCTGTTTTCAAAAGTACTGTGATAATCGGTGGCAGTTCGCTCAGCTTGATCTGTGTTGAGTGCACTTGACAATACTGTCGTGACATTCTGATGAGTCGTTGCGGCGTAACCTTTGTGTGTGTCTGTTCAACACTCGAGCTAACTACATTCTGCTTGGTTTATCGGGTTGTGAGAACTTGTTGGTACGTATTTGCTGTTTTCTTTTCTTGCTTTTGTTAGGTTGGTAAATTCATTTGAAAATAATATTTTAGTTGCACCTCTAAAAGAAAATGTAGTGTTTAGCGTTCTGACTTTATCTCGACATATTATAAAATAAAGTCCCCTACCGCGTCTATCTGTCTGTTCACGATAAACTCAAAAACTACTATACGTATTTTCATGCGGTTGGCACAAATAGATACAGCGATTCATAAGGAAGATTTAGGTATATAATTTGTTAAGGTTTTGTAAATTGGTAAATTGGTTGAAATATGTTGATGATTGTTGAAGATGTCTCTGCTACCCGTGCGAAGCCGGGGGGATTGCTAGTATGTTATAAATATAGTAATTTATTAGTTCAAACTACAACTAACTTCACTCAAGGAACCTTTGTTTAATGCGATTAACATAGTAGGGTCAATCCCATTCGAGGCAGCGCAACCACATATTACTATAAATAATACAACGTGTATTTCCGGGATGCCTTTAAATGAAAATTTGTCAACATGGCCTCCCCATTGTTTTCTTTCTTTTTTTCATGGGATAGGGGGCAAAAGTGCAGACGGGTCACCTGCTGGTAAGTGACTACCACCGCCCATGGGCACCAGCAACTCAAGAGTCACAAGTGCGTTGCCAGTCTTTAAGGGGAGTAAGGGAAGGGGGGGTGACAGCGGGAGTGGGGGAGAAGGGAGAAAGAGGGGGAGAGGGAAAGGTTGAGGCCTCCGGTAACATCTCTCACACGGCGAAACACAACGAAACATTGCTTCACTGCTGGTTTTCTGTGAAACCTTTTACTCTCCTGTGAAACCTTCTCTTTGCTACTGAGTAGATCCTGTGCCTGAATGCTTAGAATATGCTTAATAGTATATACATACTAAAACTCAGTGTTCCCGAGGGTTTAGCAGGGGCGTTTAACACCAATGTAATAGGGGGCAAGCCCATTACCGTCAACCGTTCGTGGGAGAGCCATGCTTCGACACGTATGGGCCGGCTCAGCCGGAGTGATACCACGGCCTCACAGAGAACCGGCAGTGAAGCGATGCTTGCATTGCTTTTCGAAGCGTGAGTGAGGTTACCGGAGGCTCTAACCCTTCCCTCTCCCCCTTTTCCCGTTCTTACCCTTCTCCCCCCTTCCCCTACTCCCACCTTAAAGGCTGGCAACGCACTTCTGACTCTTGAGTTGCAGGTGCCCATAGGCGGCGGCAGTCATTTATCATCAGGTGACCCGTCTGCTCGTTTGCCCCCTATACCTTAAAAAAAAACTTTGTGATTTAAACTGGCTGTTGCCGGGAAGTCCGAGCCATTCAGCCGAGTATTTATCCATTATACTAAGGTACAAATTGTTAACATTCATGGTATGGTTATACTAAGTTAGTTAGGTTACGTTTACTTAGTAAGGCTTAGAAAAGATTTAAAACGACAGATTTAAATCGAGTTTAATGAATAATAGTTTGTAGTAAAGTTAATAAATTAAGTGAGCGTTTGCATATAAAAATGCCGCAATAAATATATCACTCACGATAAATAATTTTTTGATATCACTTGTACCCAGTTTTGCAAATTGCACATTACATTCCATAAGTTTAGAAACACGAAAATTTTCAAGATAGGTAATTATTTTCTTTACAGAGCTTCTGTAACGAAACTATGAACAATAACCTCAAAAGAATCCACAGTCCTTTGTATTTTAGTTTTACCTAAGTAAAAAATTACAGTAAAGAATTTTGTACTTTGTGTTTTTAAGTGACGCTCTAAAAAGCTTTTCATATCGAAACAAGGTGCAATAATAATTTTCAACTACATTTTAAATATTAGTAACCTTGTGGAATGGATTAAAGACAACGAGTCAAGATATAATATTTAACCATAAATAACACAATTATAATTTATTTTATAATTTTAATCAAAAATACATTTACGACATACCTTTTTTTTTTTTTCGTGTGGAAACCCTCACCGGTCATCACCTTACCATGGCTATTGGTGAAGTGGTATATCGAAATCGAATTTAATATAGAAAACAGATAGAATATGCATATTGACATTTTCATACTCGTACACATATAAACGATTAGAATAAACCTCGCGGACCGAGGTACTAGCCGAAAGCTCGACCAAAAGGCAAGTTGCAAGGGTATCAATTTTAAGATGGGTATTATTGTACTAAAACACACACACTCTCTCTCACACACTCGAAAACACACACGCACACCGCACTATTGGATGTGGATTCTAAATATGGAGGAACAAAATATTTTAGGTTTATCTTTAAAAACTTGACAATAATGATATCGGGGAAAAAATCTTTTCGTGTTTTGTATGTATGAAATTGAAGAAAAATCACTTTAGTTATACTATTTGTATCTGGCTGGTTTTAATATTAATAAATTACGAAGATTAGCATTTTGACAATGGCGTATAGGACGTCACATTTCACGATTCACTACTTTTCATTTCATTTGTTGTAGATTGTGTTCTAGTATAGTGGTAAGTTATCGACGGAATAAGTTTTTTTTATTATATACTAGCAGCGCCCCCGCGGTTTCACCCGCGTAAGTCCCTCGTTAAGTTTTCTTAAATTTTCTAATTTTCCGCGCAAGTTTCTTAATTTTTACTTTCGTAGGAACCTTGTCCTGACAATATCAAACACAAAAAAAAGAATTAGCGCAATCGGTTCAGTCTCAGCGTGATGCCGTGACCAAGGGAAATAGGGATTCATTTTTATATATTTAGACTAGCTTTTCCTCGTGGCTTTTTATTATTTTTCCTTGCCTCGGAAACTGTACTCCTGACAAAGGGTATGCATAATTTTATGATGATTGGTTGAGTAGGACAGGCGTGAAAGCGTTACAAACAAACAAATAAATAAAGTTATTTTCACGTTTATAATATTAGTTATTTTGTTGGATAGACTTCATTTAGACAACGTAAATATGTAGAAAACAAGTAACTTAAAACTAATCTTTAGTATTGGTTTGGTTGTGGTTGATTTATCATAAACATTTAAGAGTTTATTCTCGACTGTAATATACGATGACTCAAATTAAACTGGGCTCACTCCCGCCCACGCGCCGCCAGAAATGTAAATATCTTCAATCGGTGGAGCGTAAAGCTCACACTGTTTGGTTTGTAATGATAATTACACCTATTCATATTTGTCAAATGATTTCCTTGAATCAATATACATATGAGTAGCTCCCTTAGAGATAAGAGGGAAAGTCGGGGGTGAGTGGTTGTTGTGATTATTTACGTGATATAGTTGAGGCACTATTTATTGTCTTCGATAAGAGAGATTTTGATGGTAACTTCATTAAATAGTTTGCGTAGTTTAAACACGTGTTCTACGTAAATAAACATGTTTGGTAAGACAACATTACAGAAATTAGCAATGTTAAACTACATGTATATTAAAGGGGAAGATTCAAGTCAAGCACGGCCTTTAGCTCACTCACGTAGTCACAAGTCTAAAGTTAATAAACTGCCAATGGATTGTGCAGAAAACCTAGGTCTTACAAGTGAATTAGCTACGTGAGTTGGTGAACTTACGATAAAACGGTGCCTGACCTTCAAGGTTTACTCTTTACAGAAACTGGAAAGTCGCCTTACTACTTTCGTATTTACTTTATTTACTCAGGACAAATAATTGTGTGATGTGCATGATCATTTATTCTGTGTCTGAGTGTAATTTATCCATAATATGTACGAGTATGTATTGAGAAATAGATAAGTATGTTTATCAGCAGTCTGGTTCCCATAGTACAGGCTCTGCCTAGTTTGGGATCAGAAGGGCCGTGTGTTAGGTGTGTCAAGGTATATTATTATTTCCCTTAACTAATTTTTTACATTTTTTTAAATTAGTTGAAACAATCACAAAATCCTGTCACACAACCAAAAATAGGTGCAAACAGTTTAAGGGGTGATCAATGTAGGACGTTTCGTTGAAACGTATTTTTGTCGACTTGATTTCGTTTATTTAAAATTTAATTTATTTTATATTCGTACTCTAGAGTTGTATAATGAGTTGCGTTGCCAGGAGCTGTTTGACATGATGACACTGCACCGCTCGCCGCCGGCAATATTATATTACTATTATTTCTTCCCGCGATCGCTCCGGTTGTGGATTGAGCTTTTCCCGAGGGATTACAGTACGGGGTTCTTCAACAAAACACTCGTTCGAGTCCTCTGGAATTGCAAGTGTCCTTATGCTACGGTAACCGCTTACCATCATTCGGGCCGTACGCTTGTATGTCACCGACGTAATATAAAAAACTGTCAGTCGTAGGACTGCACGTCAGAAGTGAAAACACACACATTTATATAAACATAATTACCCACACATTTAAATGTCATCACGAAAATATGTTACTATGTCATCTGAGCGTGACGGTCACGCGAGTTCAGTGCTTTTTTCCCATACCAAAAGTGCCCAACTTGCCTAAAGAAGTTTTCTCTTAAAAAACTATAAAAAGTATTATACCTAGATTATATATAAAATATAATGGTGAATTTATATTTGACAAATTTTTAGACATGCTTCGTAGAGAGTTACGGCAGTACTACGTCCCTTAAGATATTTAAAGACGAATTTAGACTTTATTTATCTCTTGATAATTGGTGGTAATCTGTTGATAATGATAATATCTGTAGATTTAACTTTTGATCTGTGTTACCACCAATCTATGAGAACGTAATAGATTGGAACTGAACTGAATGGGGAAACGTAAGCCTCATTTGTTAATCTTAGTATAATGCCCGGATGTTCAGCTATGCCGCCTTTAAAATCGATGTTGAACATACTGTCTTCGTCTTGTGATTATTTATAATTAGGCTTGCAACAAATATTCGACTAATATTCGGTATTCGGCCTATTCGGCTACTTTCATACTATTCGGCAAAATACCGAATATCTAGGTATCATTTGGCCGAATATCGAATACTACGGTTTTTTTATTAGTGGCTCCTGTGAGTGGGTAAGTCGGTGCAGGTAGGCCTTGAATGACGTATACTGTCCAGATCGGTAGTATAATGAAGAAGGGCTAAGAATGGACTGATGACAGTAATAATAGGCGTGAGAGTAGATATGTATATTTTTGTTGTGCTGCAGAGAAATAATATTCGGGTCATTGCGGGAGACGTTAAAACAGTGGAAAGTAGATACAAGTACCAAAAAAGTCGATAAAAGTTTCCTGCGACGCGTCAGCCGAATAGTTTTGCTGAATAATCGGCTATTCAGCCAGAAAACCAGCAGAATATTCGGTATTTGACATGTGGCCGAAACCGAATACACTATCGGATGCGTCTATTTATTGTGATGATACTAGTTAGAAGTGTATTACTCACCGTTGTCTGGATCTCAATTTCATAGATTTAAACCAGTATTTAGAGAAGGACAGTAAAGTGCTTAAATCTTTGAGCATGGCTCTCCCATTTGGCATTGGCATTGAAGTCAGTAATACTTTTTTTTTAAGTTAATCATAGTAGCACAAAAACTTCTCAAAGTCCAATAATACTTTCAGGTATACATAAATAAATTAAAGCATTTAATAGTTCTATAGAAATGCATGAAGCTCAGTGCTAAAATATGTTAAAACCGTAACTCAGGAGTCGAAGTGTTGTATTCCCATTCCACCCTCTTAATGACCAAGCATACCTAAACACTTCTAATTCCCAAAGGTCCCCAGAATTACGGATGGTAATTTTCATGCAGCTCCTGCTTTATTACAGACCTTACTACCTCTTTAAGTAATGAGCTCATATTAATTGGGATTGTAAGACGAACACGACAAGTTAATTAGTGGGAATTACTTATCGATGTCTTACAGAATGATATTTATTTAAATAATTAAATATTTTTCAGAAATACTGGAACTATTGTAATAAATACATCGTATCTATCTAATAAAATAAATGTTTATTTTCTCATCGCAATAGTTCTTTATGCTATTATTTGTACAAAGTAGACAAATATACATTTAACTTTGTGGGTGTAGGTTTGTACAGCTGCACAACCTGTATCACAGGTCTTGCATTTCGTTTAAAGAAACCTAGAAAATGTGATTCAAAACAAAATTAAAAAAGACTGTTAAAAAAATAATTTGATACCAGATAATATATAGCCTTGAGAAAGCGTGCCTATGTGTGGTGGGATTGTATGGAAGTGTGTGGGGCGTGTGGGTATTGCGGTTGTTTGTTATGTGTTGGTGTGTTTTATGTAGGTGCGATGTGCGATATCTAAAAATGTATTTTGGCTATGTAGAGAGGTAAGTTATCCTTTGGCTGATTTATTGGAATGTATAATAACGAATGCTATATAGGTTGACTCAAAAGCTGTTGGTTGCATTATAGTTAACGGATTTGAGGTATTAATTATTCTAAGCAATGAGTAGATATTTACTATTTTTAATATTTATTAAAATGGTTTGGGCCGGCAAATCAGAAGAAGTTGTTCGAGTGTATGTCTGCAAACTCTGTTTCTCGCCCGTCCTTCAGTAAAGCCCTCTCTTCGATCATATAGATATATACGCCGATATGTCATATATCGGCGCTCAGTACGTGGGTCACACTGAAAGTTTCTGGAATAGGCCAGTAAGAAAAGCAGCCGATGAAAAATTTATTTAAATTTCGAATTAGAAAGTCTAGATATTTAATGATTTCATATTTCATTTGTTTTTACAAATTGGCGGCAATTTTAAAAGTGCATCGAAATGGATTTGACTAGAAAATTTATTCGCTCAATGATTTATTATGACTTTTGTTGCGGTCTTACTCAATGTTACGATAGACTGCGATTAGCATTTCATTACGAAGCCCCAACAACTGGTTCAATGAGTTTAAACGTGGTCGAAGCAAACTCACTGATGATTCTCGAGAAGGACGTCCTTCCACAGCGATTACTGAACATAATGTGAGTGCTGTGCGGATAATGATAGAAGCTGATAGAAGGGTGACGTATCAACAGATTCGGGCAGCTTTAGGCATTGGTATGAGTCAAGTACAAAAACATGAACGTTTAGACGTCAGAAAGCTTTGTACTAGATGGATACCTCATAATTTGACGGTAGATCAAACTTTCAGACCCACCCCCTTTGTGACCCACGTACATGGAACTAACTAACCTATGCTAAATTCAGTTGTTAGCAAATTGATAAGTATAACATTTTCTTGATAACATTAAATTTTAATTTGAAGTTTAATAATGGCACTGTAACAAACGATTATTCAAAAAGTTAGTTATTTTGATATGCGGAGCTTGCGCCTCTGTGTTCTTATGTGCGTGCGAAACACATACCAAGAGTCTAATACGCTCCGTTGTGGTAAGTAAAAAAACTACAGACGCTATACATTGAAGTTTTTGTATCAAACTATTAAAACATTTATTTACAGAGACATTAATTGTAGGTCTGGTTTATTAGGATGGCTTATTAAATGCATGCACGTAAAGTATACTGTCTGATAGTATTTACTGTCTGGTGCCACTATTTGACGCAATTTTTGTACGTGTATCTATGATATATTTGATCGAAGGCCCGGATCATGTTGGAGCATAACCTATTGTTTTAGGACTGTTTGTAAAGTATTACTATTCTAACGTAATGAAGCAGAAGAGTTCGTTTTTTGTAGCCGAGTTCTCGAAGTATCTTTTAAGCATCATACGCGTTTAGAAATATGAAATATAAACGAAACGAAAAATCACAAATTATGAAAATAAAAGCTACTTATTATTATTCTGAAAATAACAGCTCATATTACCTTGTCCGCCAGCTTATTTGTTATGGGACTAAAAATATACATAATCGCCTGCAGAAAATGCTCTCTCCGCTGCTATGCTAATAGGGGCGATAGTGTTTAGATAATTATAAACAATGGACAAGTATTCTCTACAGGGACGTGTTCAAGTGTATAAAAATTTCCCGCACGGGATTTTCCGCACAAATGCAAGAATTCTGCAGGTCTCTTTGACATGCGAGAAACCGCAGCATTGCGGTAACGCGGAATGCGGGATTGCAAACCCTAGGCACATTCCTTTGGAACGGAGTAGTGACCATAAACGTGAGTAAAACTACGGGGTCCAGCCAGTTGGTGTATGTAATGTGTAGCTGGTACCCGTGACTTTGCGTAGAATTAACACTTCGATTAGCCCATGTTTCATCAAACATCATTTAGTTATAACCAACACACTAGCAACTAAACTACTACTAGTAATGCATGCTTTTGGGCAATTTACAAAATATGCATTCTTAAAACACTTAGCTTGAGAAATTATCGGTCTCCCATACAAACCTTCATTCGCTATTCCATCTGCTAATTTCTTTAAAAAAAAATTATACCCTTCCAAACATTTCTTTGAAACGTACGATTCGATTGCCGAGGTGCCTGTTGTCTAGTGGTTAGTGACTCTGACTGCTAAGCCGGAGGTCGTGGGTTCGATTCCCACCCAGGACAAATAATTGTGTGATGAGCACGATAATTTGTTCTGTTTCTGGGTGTAATTTAACTATAATATGTATGTATTTAGAAATATATAAGTATGTTTATCAGCAGTCTGGTTACCATAGTACAGGCTCTGCCTAGTTTGGGATCAGACGGCCGTGTGTGAGATGTGTGGAGTTATTATTATTATTATTTCTTTGGCACGCTCTGTAGCCTAAACGGCTTGATCGATTTGAGTTTTCCCAAATGCATTAATAAATTATTTTATCCGCTATTTTCCTGAAAAAAGATGCCAGTATCCTTCTCCAAAGAATTGGTTCAGCGTTTTAGGCGTGAAAGCATACCATTTAAAGACAGAAGCTACTTTCGCATTTATAATATTACAAGCTTTTGCCCGCGGTGTCGCTCGCGTTACAGTTGTCTTCTATTCCTCGGGAATAGTATGAATGAATACGAAGTGCCCTATCTCCTTCTCTGTATCCTTAATAACGTGTATGCAAAAGTTCATGGTGATCGATTCAGTAGTTAAAGCGTGAAAGCGTAACAGATAGACAGACAGAGTTACTTTCCCATTTTTAACATTAGTATGGATTAGTGTAGATCCTTCTTGTATTTGTTTTTGAAACTGAAACAATCTACATAGAATATAATAATGCAATTGTCCTGTTTCACATACATTTTAAATACTAAATCAAGTAGGTAACTTGAAAACCTAGAATATTCATTGAAAATGTAGCCTAGTTTTGAAGTCAGGGATCGCTAGTGGCCTTACATAAATAAAGTTGCATGTATTTCAAAATTAATTGAGTTTCTAACTTTTGGAGGTTACAAGTTTCGATTATACCTTCTTAGAACTTATATTACAATATGGATAAGTTAGCCTCTTATTAAATGAAATGTAAACGTAACCTCGATATTACTTTTAAGAATTTGAAATGTCTTAAAGATTTATACCAAAGAGTATTTAGAGAAGTTTTCATAACGGCATATTTACAGAAAAAGGTTGTTAAATAGATGATTAGTATCCAGTACTAATGGATAAGACTATTATTCAATTCAGTAAAAATGCTCCTAAATAGTTTAAAATCAAAGTTTAAATCGTGGGAGAGTCATGCTTCGGCACGTATGGGCCGGCTCGACCGGAGTGATACCACGGCCTCACAGAAACCCGGTTGTGAAGCAATGTTTGCATTGCTTTTCGCCAAATAAGTGAGGTTACCGGAGGCCCTAACCCTCCCCTCCTCCCCTTCCCTTCCCCATCTCTCCCTCCACCAACTTTCCCCTACTCCTACCTTAAAGGCCGGCAACGCACTTGTGACTCTTGAGTTGCAGGTGCCCATGGGCGGCGGTAGTCATTTACCATCAGGTGACCCGTCTGCTCGTTTGTCCCCTATACCATAAAAAAAATAAAACCAAAATATAGATCATTCCTTACTCTACAAACGTTTATTATTATTATCCACGTAAAATAAATTTGTTATTATTATTATTATTGTTTGAAATCGCAAGGCGAATCGGCAAAGAGATTTTTTTAGAGGTGTACTTACACCGTCTGACAATGCGTCCTTGACAAACTAATACAACCTTAACGTTCCTAACAAATCTTAAGTCGCAATTCTTCTTGAGATTGATTCGCCTTGAGATTTCGTAAAAGTACAATAGTGCAATAATTTCCACAATAAATAGATTGTTAAACTGAAGTAGCTTTGAGGATCTTTTGCAATTGCTGAGCTGAGTCTGTCGTGTTATCTACGTCTGGATTAAAGGATATTTTACTTTACAGTTAAATTGAAAAGTTATAAATAACTCCTCGAAAAACTTCAAAAACCGTATCGTTTCAAGTTTATTAATCGATTTGAATGATCTCAATTCTGTTTTTATAAACTATCCCACAAGTGGTCATGGATTTACTTTGAGTATAAGAAGGGTTAGGCTTTAATCCACCAAGCTGGTCTTGGGCAGTTTGGCAGACTTCCAAAATCTTTGAGAACATTCTGGAAAACTCTCAAGTTTATCGGTTTGTTCGAGATGTTTCAATATTAATGCAAGTGATAAATAATTTCAGATACGCATAGGCTCCGAAAATGACAAGTTATCAAGTGTTAACAGGTCTATTGCTTGTAAAACAAGGTACTTAAGTCTGCTAGCGTTGTTCGCACCGACGAAGTGGCCTACAAAAACTTAATTTATGAACCGCCTGCAGAGGTGTTATTGTAAAGAGAATAGGTACTGTTTTGCTTAGCTAATAAAATGTTCGAACCATAATAGTGTGTTATTTGCGTAGTTTTTGTTGCTAAAATATTTAAAAACCTTTGTAAGCTTGGACAAAGCGACTTCTTGCGACGTCCTGCAAGTATAGCCGCAGACGTTATAACATTATCGAAAAGTAATTTAGTTATCTCGTCATTTGGCCCCTACAGAAGTGCATAAACATAGGATAAAACTATAAAAAAAATCAAATAGGAACGAACTATTTACGGGTACCGTATTTAATGACTAATTTTTTTCGAAAAATAAAATAAATATGAATCCTAAACTGTAAGTCATAATTGTCGCTGACGATTTCCTTCCTGTAAGTTTTTGGTCATACATCGTTATCGTAAGTTAACACTTAAGTGTCAATCGTTTTTATTATTGTATTTTTTTAAAGCTTTCAATATTATCGTATAAAATGTCGCAACCAAAAGAAGAACCTACCATGTCATCATCATCCGTATGTCATCGTCCGCAATACCTGCACAACGAGAAATTATTTTTAAGCTATTATATCTGGAGGGTAGGGCGAAAGCGACTTGTTCATTTTGTATTTATTCGAAATATTTTTCAAAATATGATATCAATGTAATAAACTGGTATATTGCCTCCTAAACCAAATCTCTCTTGATATGTACAAACAAATAGCATGTATAGTTATACCAACATAACATGAAGCTTTACGCGTTGGCTTCTACGTGTTGCTGGAAAATGTCCTAAGGAAATTAGTTCACAATGACTCGGGAAAACAGACTTGTAAGAACCTCGACATGTGTTAAAAGGATGTTAGTTGGAATTACTTCGAGTAACCGCAGGCATGTTGTAAGTAGTGAAGTGAAATTTTTTTTCAAACCCAATAAAAACCAGAACCTACAGCTTTAATACATATACATATATGGTTATATTTTTCTAGCCTATACTGTCCCACTGCCGAAAATAACTCTTATGTCTAATTTACATAATAAGTAATGGTAAGATGGCAGATAGCTTATAGAAAAAATACAAGTTGTATATATATTGTATTGTATTTGTATGTGGGAGAGCCATGCTTCGGCACGTATGGGCCGGCTCGACTCCGCTCGATACCACGGCCTCACAGAAAACCGGTAGTGAAGTAATGCTTGCATTGCATTTCGCCGCGTGAGTGAGGTTACCGGAGGCCCTAACCCTTCCCTCTCCCCCATTCCCATCCTTCCCCTCTGCCCTTTTCCTACTCTTCCCCACCTTCCCCCTTTTCTCCTACTCCCACCTTAAAGGATGTCAACGCACTTGTGACTCTCGAGTTACAAGTGCCCGTGGGCGGCGGTAGTCATTTACCATCAGGTGACCCGTCTGCTCGTTTGCCCCCTATACCATAAAACAAAATATATATACAACTTAATATTTTATGAATACGCATTGCATTATGGGTAGGTATTTACTTCCGTGTGTTTTAGTCGGTTCGAGTCCGATACTTACCGTTAGCCCCGGTGTTGATGACCCGTGGGGGTTTCCACACGACAAAAAAAAAGCGGTAGGTATTTACTCGTAAATATTCCTTTTTTAAATTTTAATAGTATATGTAACGAGGAGGCTAACTTACTTCAAATATTTAGATTTTAAAATTTGATTTTCGTATTGGCTTTATCAGCAAATTCTACTAAAAGAAATAACTTAGTTAGTCTAAGTCTGGAAAAAGACGAGTTAATTGAAGTTCCGACTACAAAAGGTGGCACACTTATTTTCATTGGCTGGCACGGGGTATACACACGTAACTATTTTTTTATTCTTTTGTTCCAATATCGAAAAATCCCATTGCAAATAGAGTGCTGGCAGGCTTACGAAATTGCGTACTCAGTTTGTCACTAAATTACTTTGGCAGCTGACTTGGCTTTTAGTTCTATAGCGACTATGTAATGAAAACTGGAATATTTATCTCAATATGTTTTTTATTAATACAACTAGCAACCCGCCTTGGCTTCGCACGGGTAGCAGAGACAGCTTCAACAATCATCATCATATTTCAACCAATTTACACAAAACCTTAATAAATTATATACCTAAACCTTCCTCATAAATTGCTCTATCTATTGGTGAAAACCGCACGAAAATCCGTTTAGTAGTATTTGAGTTTATCGAGAACAGACAGACAGACGCGGCGGGTTCCTTTGTTTTATAATATGTAGTGATAACTAATTATATGATATCATTATCTATATATAACTCTCAAGTCTAGGAACGTAAAAACGACATACAAAGGAGATCGCACTACGAGTCGCGTGAGTCCCAATTCGTATTAGTAAATTAAATTGAATTAGTCTGAAGGCGTTCTCAGTCTTTTGAACCCATGGCTTCGAGGGTTGTTCGATTTAGTCGATATCTGTTAATTACCGAAGGACTGTGACTCGGGACTATCAATTGACATGAATGCCCAATCCCAAATACATTCCGCTTAATAAATAAGCTTTAGTTGGATCTTGGGTAGGTACATTCAAAGAATGTGGATCATTAATCTATAGTTAAATAGGTGCAAAATTTAAACTTTTTCATGAAATACTGTAATATCTTGTAACAATTTTTTCTATTGTATCTAAATTCTGTATTTAAAAAGACATAAGAGAAGATAAATTTAAAGAGGAATGCGAAGAAACACTCAAAAGTGTGGCTCAAAAGGTGCTGTTTTTAATTTCTTTTGTTTTTTTTTGAAGAATATTTTATCTTTTAAACAATTTTACATATTGTTGAAATACAATTTTATTAATTTAAATTTAACAAATGAAAACTAATAACATTCATAAAATAATAAATTATAATAACAAAATAAGTCACAATATAAATTATGAAATAATTTGAATTTTAGTCAGGCAAAAATATTAAATTACTAGACTGTTAAAAGTGAAAATTATGTTTTTATGTCAACTGGTAAAAATATTAAGTAGAATAAATTGTTACAAATGTCAATGCAAGTTATTTTATCATGGTCATTTCATAAAATCATCAACTGAATACCTGAACTGAATACCTGAATACCTGAATACCTGAATACCTGAATACCTGAATACTGAACCCATCAACAAGAAATGCTTTAAGTTTAAATTCAAATTCCGTTGCACAATTCGTACATTTTATTTCTGGAGGAAGTCTATTGAATAGCCTGACTGAATTATAACACGAGCTATGTTTTACTACGTTAAGAGTGCTGTCATAGATGGCACCGAACAAGAAAGAAAACCGTTGGCTTAGGGAATGCAATCAGAAAATCATGGTCTTTTAAACCTTTATTTACCTGGCAATCGATAAAAACCTAGTAATTTCTATTATATACTTTTGTATATTGTTGTTAATAATGAAAATTGTTCGTCTAAGCAAAGGTAAACATTTTCTCTCATAGTCTTGGATCGCAGTATGCCTACGTTGAATGTATTCGTAGAATTTTGTGAGATTCACGTTTACTCTAGATTGTGTATTTTAAAATAGTGTACAACAAATAATTATTAACCAACTTCGTCATTTAGCGCACAAGGTTTATCTAAGGCTTAAAATATTTATATAATTCAAGACACAATAAGCGACACATCAAAGTACAACATGATAGATAAATATGATTATCATTCTCTGTGCGGCCTGTATGAGTATCAATTTAGAACGTCATAACCTCACGCGCTACTCAAATCGATAACGATGGAGCTACAAATCTCAGAGTCGGTGAATATTCGGGGTTTATCCTGGTGCTTAAGGCGTTATATTTTTCTTGGCCAAACGTAAACTTACCTTCATATATATACTCATTACCTTCAAAAGCCCTTTTTTTTTAAAACTCCCGCATTAGGAATATTCCTGTGTCAAGGAGGGTTTCATAAACATTCAAATAACGGACACAAAATACACCCAGACACAATTTTTTGTGTGATCCACAACACGTATTTGAACCCACAACACTCGGCGCGGTGTAGTGGCGAGGTGAATACTAAAACCATTGCGCCTCTGACGGTCTAAAAACGAACTAAGATAGATAGAATATTCTTTAAGGTGCACCATTAATAAGATACAGTAGTAGGTGCATATTTCTAAACAACACATTATGAATTTTTTATATCAATTTCAATGATTTTGCTCTTTTATTATTTATATATATATATATTTATTATTATTATTATCTATGCAGACATTTTCAGAAAAATCTGGACATTCTTGGTATTAAATACCTATATAATTATGTATTTATACGGCAATTAACGCGATCAGGAAAATGTATTACATATCTCTAAATTGCCTGACGTTTCGACCAGGTTGCACTGGCCGGCATACATATAAATATCATGGAACGCGAAAGTTTAAAAGTTTTTAAATACCTATAGTTACATTCATGTCCACCCTCTGACATACGAAATAGTAGCTTTATTGGTAAATTTTTAGGTTAAATTTTCAAAATAAGATTATTGTATTAAAAATCACGAATTTTTATAAAATTGGTAGCGCTTTCTTTCTAATTCACGGTGTCTACTAAACGACCTTAAAATATGACCACGCCTTTCTGTAACATACTGTATACATAGTATACATAATTATTTAATAGTAATAATATACTATTATAGATTGCAATTTAGATCTTCGTTTTGTAATAGAATGGAATCAATAATATTACAGTGACAGATAATCTTGCTTCACCAAATTTTAAAGACTGTAAGGATTCCAGCTTGCCGTATTTTTACCGGTAATGCATTCCACAAACGAACAGACAGAACCATAAATCATCTACTTTCACTTTATTCCACTTTCCTCTTTATACTCAATATAGTGAAAATGTATTCATTAAAAGAATATGGTGTATTCCATAATCAATGTTCTTAGTGAATCCCATAAAATTGTTGTCACAGTTGTTTTTAATAATACTGTATAGCAATAGAGACGTGAGGGGCCTAGAGTCTGAGAAAGTAGTATTTGAAGAATTGGCAAAACGATTAATCGATTCTTCACGTGACAGGAAGACTAATCGTCTCAAAAACTAACATTGTAATTCAGCGTCGCAATCTTCAGGGACAGATAAAAGTTGATCAAGTTGATGAGGTTTTTTTTATACTCTATAGACGCTTCTATATTTGAATTTTAGTCAGTTTTCGCTTTTTAAATTAGTTTAGATTTTTTTAGGGTTCCATTTACGTCCCTCAAAAGGAAAAAAAAGGAACCCTTATAGGATCACTTTGTTGTTCGTCTGTCAGTCTGTTTGTCAAGACCCTTTTCTTTAGGAACCCGTGAACGCATCAAGTTAATTAATACTAAATATTCATGTCTCTGGTCCCTTGGAGCTGTAAAAAAATCAAGCTCCTAAGTCAACGTAATCAAAAGATAGGCCATTGACCCTTCGTTTTTATCAACTTTGAACATTTCGAAATCAAAACCTACAGGGCACTTCCCGTTGCCCTAGAATCATCAAATTTGCTAAGAAGCAAGGTCTCACAGCACATAAAGAAAAGCCGTTAATGTGTTGTTATATCACATAAAAAAATAGTTTTTATGATTACAAACTATCTTATATCTTAACTATATTTCCCTTTGAATATATTCCGAATTTTTTCCATCTTTGTTTTCCAAAGTGCCCGGCAATAGGCTTGTCCTCAATGACGTGGGACCAAGTTACAGTTGGCAAAATGTAGCTGTTTAATACACCTCTGCCTACATATAAGCGCCTGGATATAAGCGTAATTGTATGTACATCAATATCGAATTTTCACACGGTCTTTCGTAATATTGTGAACAGTAAACAATCATCTATCCACTAGCTTTTATAAGTGAAAGAGCCATGCTTCAGTACGTATAGGCCGTCTTGACCGGAGGGATACCACGGCCTCAGAGAAAACCGGCCTTATAGCAACGCCTCGGAGAGTGAGTGAGGTTACCGGAGGCCCTAACCCTTCGTCTTATCCAGGGCCACCCATATTTTAGTCCAGTAACACAGTTTTACAATATTAGGAGGGTTCCGGATGTCTTAATAAAAGCTGTTCCCGGTTCCCTCCTACTTAAGGCGCAGTACGGCACACCGTGTGGTTTTAGTCGGTTCGATTCCGACACACCGCCCCACCGAAAACCCCGGGGGGGTGACGGCCCGAGGGGGTTTCCACACGCACAAAAAAAAAGGCCCTAACCCTTGCCTCTCCCCCCTCTCCTGCCCCACTCCCCTCTTTCCTCCCTTCCCCTACTCCCATGGGGGGGATGGGGATGAAAGTTTTGTCGAGTCGAATAAACGGTTCCGAGGAGTACTCAGTGAGTATTGAGTAGTAAGTATTGTTGTGAGTGACGACGTGTTGGAATACAAAGCCAGTAACGTATGCCTAGTAAATTATAAGTGCATCCTATTTCATAAAGTTCTACTTAGAATCTTTGATACACTATCACACTTTCAGAAATCAGTGGATAAATCCTTACATTGTGGATTTATCGGTTTCAAAATTGTCACTTTGTATCAAATACTTAGTATAAAAAAATATCCTTGAAGCCTCTTTGAAGAATACATAAAAAAAGAAAAAGGACCTTGCTGGTCTTGTACATAACATGTTTTGTGAACAACGTAAAACAATGTTCCTCTCAAGGCACTTGGGGCAATGTCTTTGTGTGTTCAATGTGTTAGAACTAAATAATTGTTCATCTAAGTCAGCTCAGTTCGTGGTCTATGAGCTAACTGCGTCTTGTATCAACTTTACATAGTTAGCACTTAATGCAGGAAGCTTTTGCTCAAGTAATTAAACACCAAGTTTGTTAGCTAGCAATGTTAGAACACCTAAATACATTGGTGAATTCTGAGAATATGAATAGGTACTTCATAACTTTGTAAATTAAAAAAACAGGCGCTCAGCAAAGCGGTTCCTACTTCAGTTCGAAGTAATAACTCCTTCTGTAAAATCTGATCATAGAGCATCGTTAACAACCTATAACTTTTTTACCCTTATAAAGACGAACATAGAAGATTGTAATGGTAATCGGTATTTAAACCTAAGTTTGGGAGAGGTTTAATAGTGTATTTAGTATGTTGTGTTCTGGATAATTTTTTGAGTTCATATCATTGGCTACTTAATACTATCGCACAGATTTAAGAATACGGTTGTATGTTTGATAGGAGTTGAATTTCCACACCCACTCAAACTGTAGTATTACGCCCTTCCATAGTTTTCTGAGGAAACTAGAACTAGAGATCCTATAAAATTTAATGTAAAGGTTTTTTACAGGATAAGTAATGCGTAAAAAGTATCTCGGCAAATATTTTGTCCATGGACTATGGAGTCCGTTAACCATCTGACGATATAGTCAAGGTTTAATAAATATCCCATATTGTTGACGATTTCTTGATTGAACTAACTTACATGTACGTGAAGCTCTATCAAAATTATGCGAGCGCTTTGTCCAAATAGATTAGTAATATTCCCTTTTATTTAGTGTAATGTTAGCAAACTATCTTTTGCCAGGTTGGCAACAGGAATTTATTTTCATTTAACCTAAAAAATGGGTGATTGGCAAGGCACTAGTCTGAACCAAGCAAAGCCTTATTTTTTGATTGAATTTATTTTTCGAAAACTACGTTTGATTATAAAATTTGGACCATAACCTTATATTATATTAGCCTTCCAAAACCGTTTGAAAAAGGTTGTAGCTGATATCCAAATTGCAACTTAACTTTAGTATTTTTAATTTTATCTACTTACTTTCCTAGTTAAATAAATACGAAGTCTTCATACGATCAATTAGTGTAAAATGTATTTAGTTTACATAGATTTAAGTTTTAACATTTGTATTCCTTGCCCGTAAACAAGAAAACATGCCACAGGGGACACTAACTACACTAACTTTTAAAATTTTTATGATCAAAACAATATTGCTTGTGGATAAATTTAATATAATAATAGATTTTTTTATGTCTGTGTTCTATAGGTCTCTGGTATATATGTTTTAAAGACCAGGGCGGCACACATCAGAAATAAACATAACGCTTCTATTAGCCACGGAGACCATAATGCATGCACCATTTTTTTTGCACTTTGCAAATTCACAACATAAGAAGTCTTTATAATTACAACTAAAAAATCTCTATTTCTAATAAAAATCACAAAAGTAGAATCTAAAATGTCAACAAGTAAAACTCTTTGTCTCCCACTAAGGAAATACAGCCCGAAACGAGGAAAAAAATGTCACTGGTCGTTTTTGATCGACAACTCTCTAAACTATAGCATTAGAAAAACCAGATATAACTCAGTTACAACCAATCTAAAAGCTATTTGGTGTTTTCTTAATGTTAGCAACAACAAACTATTTTACTAAAGCTTCCCAAAGTAATCCTAACTAGTAATATCACGACTTTTCCGTATATATCAATAAATAACGTTTGTAGAAAGTTTTTTGCGTTATCTACCTTGGGCCGAGTTGTAAGTGCCCAAACCATGGACCACTAATGTGTGTTTTTAGTTGCGTAAAGTATAAATGCTTTATAATTGCATTGATGTATGATTTAAGTTAAATAGCGATGAATGTGGAAACAATAACTTAAATAGATAAGTTGAAAGTCAGTTAGGGATAGTCCTGGTTTTAAACTTTTCTAGTAGGGACCGAGAACTTCTTAGCAAATTTGGGATTGGACTAATATCCACTTAATTGCATGCGTTCAGCTCGGCAGATTTCGTAAACATTCCAGATACTTATGGAGAACTCTCTGGTCTGCAAATTTCGTCACTATTCAGCTATAAGCTACCATATTTCAAAAGATGAACTGAGTATACGGGCTACAGCCGCGCGTTTGATACTTGTAAAACTTTACTATTCCTATTGCTAGTGAAAAATTATATTTAAAAAACTAGAAAATTCAACCGCAAACATATTTATTCCTAAACTGGTTCTATTGCTACCTACTTGTCTCCAAAAACAAGTACTTGTCCTAAATAGTTATAAATTGTATTCATAATATACCCATTAGCGTTCTCCAGGGTTCGTTCCTAGCTCCAGTTTCGGTAGTCTAAATACTGCCATAGTTAGGCACTGTTACCGATTTGTGTACCATTCCAAGATTTACTTTTGCCAAACAATTAAAATTACTCACACATCTAATATACTACTTGCAAAGTCTCGGTTATCAGGCTACAATGAATACTATCACAATATCTCTGATGTTAGTTATTAGATTGACTTATTAGATTTGCAAAGCAATGGATACGAGGCCAAAGAAAAAACCGAGTGGACACTTTGTACACTTGATATTAACTTACCGTTTAAAAATTAAGCCTAAAATGCTGCAATTATAAAAGCAGAAAATTATTTTAGGTCTATTTATTCATTACTACGGATACAAACAAGCACACCGTCAGCAGCACATACATTAATAATGTGCTTTAATAATTTTACTAGAATACATACATATAGAGCAACAAATAAACTTCATACAATAAGCATATATTTAATTCTTCAAAGTGTTACATTCAGAGGCCTTCCTCCTTCTCATCCTTGTCGTGAGGGAATACCTGTCATCCGTAGGCCAGCGTTTGTGAAGAGGGTTCACAATGACTTCCTTTTTGTAAAGTCCTTCCGGAATCCAGTACGTTTGTAGACGCACCTTTTAATAAAAGGTTTCATTCTTTCCTGTAGATAAAGCAAAACAGATAAAATTTGATTGTACATAATGTAGTTTTAAATGTTTTATAACAGATTTCTTATGTTTATATAGCAGATTCCATCCCACTATTAACAACGTTTATTTAATTTGCAAACATCCATAACGTTCGGAGTAACCTCTAATAAATAATTCGGGCAAATAATATTTGAACAGCGTTGAGTCGCTAAAACCCTTTAAATAACCGTTGTATCATGGGCGATACAACAATTATTTAGTGTAGTAAAAAATGAAATTTAATTTTGCTCACCATATCTACCAGAAATTTTCATAAGAAGAGATAGTCTACTCAATTATCTTCGCAGTAAACAAAAAAGTTATATTAACATTTAAAAACTTCTTTTTCTTTGTGATGCACTTGGTAATAAACATGCGGATGTGCCTGGGTTGAAAGATACAATGGGGTAATAACATGTCGTGAGCCTTGATAAAGGAATGCTGCATAGCTCATAGGGGGATCTTATTAAAATTGTGTTCTTGCGACAGCCATTCCTCACCTGTTTTATGAAAATTTAGGGTAAGAAAACTTACTAATAGTGTAACATTACACACGAGCAGTGTTACACTTGACATAAAACACGTTTTGGAAAAGAAGGAAAGAGGCAGATCTAGTTATATTAATAAGGTGATGTATGTATTCGCACTATTAAGTAAGGTATCGATCTTATCTGATGATCACAATTATAATAAATTCATTTTTATAATATTATTGTTATTGTTTCAGGTAAACGCTATTTTGATAAACTAATAGCTCTTAATAAGTTGTATGTCTTGTAGCTTAAAGACAATCAAAAGTCAGTCGTAATTAAAGACGACAATCTTTTTGACCAGAAATTTATTTAAATTACAATATAAGTTCGAACAACTACCACTAATGGTTTAGTAAATGTATGGAAATATTGCTCTATATTAAACTAAAACACAGAAAATAAAAATACATAGTGCCTATTTTATGGTAAAAAAAATTGGACAAGGACGAGTAGCACTCGTGTTCTAATGGTTCCGTACAACGTTACCTAAATGGGTAGTTTATAGTTCATACATCCCGGGAATCAGAATTTTAATTAACTTATCTAATGAATTTATGGAATTCGGTTACAGAGAATGAGCGCAAAACAAATTTAAATTAGAAGCTGAAAGAAAAGTATTTTTCTGTACACTGATATTATGTCATAGTTGTTGCTTTAACAACAAGTTTATTTGAACAAAATATGAACTTTAAATGGACTCTTTCCAAAATTTTATAGCTCTAAAATAATGGAAATGACACTATGATGTTAGGTTTACTTGCGGTTTTTGAGGTGGCAATGATGCCTATAATTCCTAATTTCATTGAATTAAAAGTAGCTTAATATTATTACAGCTCCATAAACGTCTTTGATTTTATTTAGTATCTGATAGAGAAATAGACGTACACGGAATTGATTCTACAAGAGTTCCATTTTTGCTTATATCTTAAAAAAATCAGAAAAGAGGTTTTGGTTGTAGTTTAGCTGGCTGTTGAAGCTGGAAAAACAATTTTAAGGCGCACAGTTTTTAGCTGCACTCCAGTCAAGCGTTATTTATTTCCTTGCAGTACCGTCAGCCAGTTTGCAGATAACTACGTTTGGGAATTTACAAAGAGTTTGTATCCCCTTTGTACACACTGGGTGTGTCGTCGAGTACAAATGGCTCATATTTTGACGATCCCTTTCGAATCACATACTAGTCTAACAACCTAATAGTTTGTCCGTCGAGACTCATGCACATTATTGCACACTAGGAGCTATTTGTTGTTTGCGAGGAATAAACGGTCACAGTGGTAACCTTTTTCGGATCTTTGTACGTTTGGTATCTTCTTTTTAGTTTATTTTCTTTAAAATCTCCTTCTCTTCTTATGAATTTGTAATAATACTGATAGGAAATCGCAAAAAGTGCAATATCACCTTTTTACAGTGCAAAAACTACTAAGGGTCATTATCTAAATGGGCTAGTGTTAAGCTGGTATGTCGTAATGTGCTTATTCTGCGAGCTATTTCGGTAACTGTAATTCGTTGTCAGGGTTTGTGTAAAAATCGTAATGGGGTCACCCATTACGATTTTTATCATTCAAAGAAACAGCTCGTGGACTAACCCCGCCGTTAGTATCCACGTCAAGATCTTTGTAATCTATGTATAATATAAACAGATTTAAGTTTTTGAAAAACACAAATATATTCCAGACTTTTTTATGGCAATTTCATGACAATAGATATCAATAAATCAAACTGAACTCTACAAACAAAAGAACACAGAAAACAAGATTGCCAGATCAAACAGATATATCAGATTGACAAACAAAATTGATTGCCAAGACTGTTTTTCCTCCTCTAATGAAATGTACTATGGATTCCTGCACATTCTATTTTGAACAGAAGTCAAGAAGATCGTAAATAATATTCTCGATCTTCTTGATTTCTGAAGAAATGATAAATTATAGAGTCTTAAGATAATGTGGTGGTTAATTCTACATGATTATGTAGCCACTGGTGATTGACATTAAATAAATCTATTGAAAAAAAGACTATTGAGGAAGAAATTAGTATTCAGATTTCTTGAATTTGACGAAAAATGTCTAGAATAATTGTCAAAACTATTTAATTTGTTGCGTAGTGTTATTATTTACCAGATCCGTAAAATGTAATCCTAGTTTTACAAGTACACAACATATGCCTAACTTTTTTTAGAGAAAAATAAATGTACCCCAAGGGGAGGTTTGATATTTAAATGCAAAGTGTTGCTTAAGCTACGCCCCAGATGTAAAATAAGAAAGATTTTATTTAGTTTGATGTTTGTTACACCGTAAAAGTAAGTATTTTCAATTTGAAAATAAGAAACAAAGCTACTAAAATTGACTTGGGTTTTCGATAACCCTTTCAAATAAAATAAAATATTTGGGTTAGCCTGCCCGGTGCATTGCATACACGTTGTGCCATATTTCAGGTCTACAGCTGCTAAAAATAATTTAGTTGATCCTAAAATAGCTGTTAGGCAATTAATATTAATGCTAAATTTGGAGCTTGAAGTTTTTTTTTCATTTAGAGTCCTACTTACATGGGTCGCATGTAACTAGTATGTTTTCAAATGGTCCAACTAAACTAAATACGAGTAAATGCTTCGTCATAAGTGTAGGTTAACGTCACTAAAGGTTGAATCTGCAACTCTGCCACTTCAAAGTAAGATTGTACAAAAATAATGTTTACATAAATAGTTTTGAGTCGGGCGGACGCGTATAAACGCATTGAAATCAAGAAATCGTAAATGATTGAAAATGCGTAAAAGTCAAATATGGTGTACCTTCATCTATTCAGCTTATCAAAACTAACAGCTAATTGCCTGATCCTGATACCCCTTCAATTTTAATTGAATTCAAATTTCAAGTTTAATAAATAAAAAAATTAAAATACCCCCGACTCGAAAATCCCTTCAACGATTAGAAAAGAGCTGAAGATTTTCTTAAATTAAACCTAAAACACTCTCAATCAAGTCACCTTTAAAACAAAAAAAAACACCCTCAGGTCGGTTCATCCGTTTGGGAGCCATGATGCCAGTGGCAGACACACATATTCACAGATACACATGATACGTTGTTTTGCGTCGGGGGTTGAAAATGAGAATAAAATATATAATAGCATGGGATATCTTTTATTCATGGTCAATATATCATCATATATCATCATTCACTATTGCTGTTAGGTATATAGATATAGATGTATGCTTTATTTGTTTATAAGCTTCATATTTCTGTCAGTCCGGCGTCGTACTATTAATAAAATGTAAACAAAAAAAAACAAGACGCATTCAATTGCTGAACCTATTTATTTTGTAAATAATTTTATTTCATCTGAATTCGTGTAATAACAAACCTTATGAAGCTGAGCAATGAAGCGTATTCAGAGGCTAAAGGGAATGAAATTACGGCATCATCCTATTTCATGATCCGTGTGTAGAAAAACAATTCAGGGGATCGTTAAAAAACGAACCTTATTTTATTTTAAAACATTAGGAAGGTATACTGTCTTAAAAATAAAAAAAATACAATTTCAATTAAAAATTGTAAAAAAAAGGAATTATAACTACTATAAATACTAATCGGGGCGAGAACTATCATTGCGTGATATAGGTTACTATGTAGTTTGGTTTGTCTTCGCTAGATGGCGCTGAAGTATGGTTTTGCTGTATGTGGGTGATGGCCACACCTTTACAATATTATTAGGTGTATTCCTTTGTTAAATACTTTTATTTTCTTCTAAAATCCATTTGTTTAGTAGTGCGGTCTAATATCAAGTTAGTTTGACTACGTAAGAAAGGCTTCAGTACGGTAACTCTTTTTGATACCAATTTAGTATTTTTATTTTTGAATTCCACAAATAATTAATCTGTATTTATGTTCAATCCCATTTTTAAAGTACCCAGAAATAATGCCTGCATATCCGACCGATAACATCGGTTTAATTGGCAATAGGGATTAAAGGGATCGAAAGGATTACCGTTAGATATTACTCTGAAATATGAAATACAAAAATAACAACAAATACATGATTTTAAATATACATAGATGATGTAAGAGAAGTTGAATAAACAAGCATTATCTATTACGTATAATACGCAATTAAATAAATAAATTTAAGTGTTTATTAACAGGCTTTTAATGCGAATTAATGAATCTTGGAAGTGAATAGATAGTTAACCTACTTCTAATAAATTGTCGTATCGAAATAAAACATTGTATGTATACACGTACATACATACAAAATTTTATCCAAAGTACATAGTTTGGATGACAATGCTATAATTTGGCTTGAAGCGTATCTAGTGATGGAGCAGGAGATGGATAGTGGAATTCTTCAGTGGCTACTAGTAAATTTAGTTTACGTTTAAACGAATCATATGAGCGCAAACTTGAGGGTGAGTTTGGGCTCATATGATTCGTTTTGACGAGTCCAACAGTTTGGATATGGTAACGATATGATCTGATGATGAACCAAGGAGGTGAATAGTGAACTTTTTAATTCGGGTCGACATTAATGCATGCTTTTTTTTAATTTTACTTAACTATAATTATTTACGCAATTAGAATTAGGTACAATATAATTTTTTGCCACTTATTAAGAGGTGTGAGTGAAAGTATCGAACCCACACCAATTTTGTCCATAAACACGTTAGCTCTTCATACTTTTTATGAAGACATAAAGTATAATCAACACCGACACCCACTTCGAATATAAATTACACCCCCTATCAAATGTACTCAGCATTTCGTCCTTGTGAAAAGTCATAAGGAATCGCTTTTTGGTAAATTTAAGATTTTTTCGATTATCCTTAAAGCAATCGAGCAGAAGTCATTACGATTTTGCATTTAGGCGAGAATTTGAGGTAATTGATTAACAGGTTCATATAATGACATTTTAGTCATTAAATACCTAATACTAGTTTTGGTAAGCGGACATAAAATTCATTAGTGACCAGCTCCTCATAAGAAAGAACGTTATTTTAATTATGTTCACCGATTTTTAAGTAATGATTCAACTAATTTGAATTGTTTAAAATTTAATTAATTAAGCTGGATTCCACAGTTCATATATTTTTCATAAATTAAAATTTTCCAGAAAATCCGTCAAATGGTCTCAGCTATTTATCTTACTACTTATGTTTGAATCCTGCTTCTGTAAGGCAACGAGCCGTCCTTCTTAATGCTTCAGGCCAGTGGTTTCACATCTAATTACCTTGTATGAAATCAGTTGACTACTTATAAGATCGTAGTTCATAAGTAATGCTTTTAGTTTTCGAATATGTTTAAATTGTAATAGTGAGTCACAAGCCTGTCACAAGACATACCCGTTATCTTTGAGCTGATTTTGAAAAATAAAACCCGTCGATTTTAGATAACTGAAAGATTATAAACGCAGATTGTACGTCAAAGAGTTAGGTTTCAAACGAAATTCCTAGTGCAGCTTTTGATTTTGTTTCATTTTCTAAACTAGCAACCTCTCTCGCAGACAGAATATTCGAGCAAAATTCACCGGCTGCCACGAAAACATTTTATATGAACACCAACGTGCCGCTTCAGTCGGTAATGGATGCGGCTGAATGGAACGATAGAATAACACTAAAAACGCTAACTGCTTAATTGGTGAAAAAAAAAATGTTAAGATTAGAAAACATTTTTACTGCCTTAGACTTTAAAAAGTAAGTCAGTAGTCAACAACATTCGAGCTTTATCACAGAAAAACAAAACAGTACCTACGAATAACAAAAAAATAAAAACTCTAGTAAAAATGAATTTAAAGTTCCAGTAACTCCGGTTTTATACATTTGCACGATTTTAGTACTCTGTTTTCCTTGGAAGATCTTGAAGGAAAAGAAATTAATGTATATCCTGCATACTTATACATAAAGGTGCTCCCTCACCCGGAGTATTTGCCTGTAAAGTAACATTACAGACCCGAGCATTACATCAGCGACGAAGGAAAACCAAGCATTACAGTGCGCACCTGTAAACGATACAATCTGTAATATTTGTATAACCAACTGTTTCGTCGGTTGTACAAGTTTTTTTAACGTAAATAACAAACTCGAATTAATGTTGTCGCGCAGGCAACTGCTAGTCATTCAGGGAGGCAGTATTGTAATGTAAAGCTCGAAATCGAATCATAAATCTTACATTACTGGCGAATGCTCGTCAGTCAGTCAAAAAGTCAAAGTGAATTACATAACTTGCAATAGTGATTCGGTATTACACCTTGTCCTATTGTTGTTCCAAAAATGCATGACTCCAAAACGAATAGATCCTAACTAATATCCATACTAATCTTACAAATATTACATAGGCGTAAGTTTCTAAGAATGGATAGATGGATGTTTGTTGCTCTTTCACACAAAAACGGCTGAACGGATCTGGATGAAATTTAGCACAAACATATATTATAGTCTGGAATAGCATATAGGTTTTTTATCCCGGAAAAATGTATGGTTCTAGTGGAATAGATTTCACATAAATCTCCATGCGAACAAAGTAGCGGGCAACAGCTTTTATAAATGCGAAAGTAACTTTGTTACCGAAGAAGAAAGTGTGTCTGTTAATCTTGATGAATTTTGGTCTAGATATAAATAAGACCTTGGAGAAGGACTACTGTTTATAGTGAAAATAATAATCTTAGATGGCAAAATAGGGTATTAAAGTTTGTGTGGCTAATTATTTGTCAAGTTTATTTAGATGAATTTAATCGTTAAAGATCACTTAACCAGATGAATAAGTAGAATTTTGCCACATAAAGCAGATTCATCTAAAATTAACAATAACTCAAAGTTTATAAGTTCCGCAAGGAGAATTGTTGCAAGCAGCAAAACGACACAAAAAATTAAATATAATATTCTGACAATTCTCTTTCAAATAGCATATTTTGCACAAACGGCAAACGAAATCAATGGCATTGTATTTTAGGATTTTCCAGCGTGACTATTAGAGAGATTAATAACCTCCTAACGTAATCAAAAGCAGGTTATCACCCAATACTATTTCACATCACGTTGCAGCAATAAATTTAGGGTATAACTTTTATTTTGAAAGTTGTGCTATTTTCTCCGGCTCTGCTCCACTTTTATTTCCGTCCTACTACCGAACATTCTTGCCGGGATGATTGTCTTATACATTATCATAAAAACTACAAAGCCAATAAAACATTACAGGAAACAAAAGGAATTCTCAACAAGGCTAGTTAAATATTAACAGAACCTTTAACGTATCTACGTATCGTAGAATAATTTAATACATTGGGAAAATGTAACTGTATTTATTTTAGTTGCTCTCATTTTTTAAGAAAAAAAAAGACACATGAATTAAGTTATCTTTGTAACGAAATAGAATTTTTATTAAAGATATAATTAATGCTTCATTCACGTGTGCGTGTTTGGGGATTTTTTTTCGGGACTTTGTCAAAGTCTGAAGCAACCATTCTGGTTGCGCCTCTAACGTTTTTCTTTGTCATTCGAATCGTGCGGTGGTTTCTAATGGGCACTTTAGTGCAAACCAAACTAACTATTTAAGCTCAATACGCTCTTATGAGACGTAAGTTTCAAGTCCACTCTCCAGGCAGTGGGCAGTTAAGGCAAAAAGGTACTAAAAAATTTTACTGACATATTTGGAAGTATGTAGGTAATTTTTTTATAAACATGTTTATATCTCATAAATTTTGGCAATACTTTTTAAGCCTGTCAAACAGATCCTTAATCTAAAGTTATAATAGTTAAAATAATGGTATCCAAAAAAACTTTTATACATCAAATTACTTCAAAGAGTCAAATCTCAGAAATAAGAAGTGTTTGATTTAGATATATTTGACTGACCAACTACGAATTCGGTGGTGAAAATTACAATTCTTAGCACGTTTTTGGGACTATGCCAGAATTTGTTAAAGGTCTGTAGAAAGCTGAATTACTAGAAAAATTCGCAATTTTGTATGAAGACATTTTCTTGCATAAAATAGGTATTGGTATTTTTATAAATTATTCTGCTTCTTATAACAGAAGCAGAAAAATGCGCCTCTTGTTTAAGGGAAACGATTTAAGACATTGTTCTACGTTAAACTTTTGCCAGTAAATTACAGTTTATCACTCTATGGCATGTCAGCTATTTCCTCTTAAAATTAACTTTGGAACTGATGAAATGTGGTATGGATATTGGCTATTGTTCAAGTGCAAAACTTGAGCTCCTGAGATCATACGAACGAGTGTAATTCGGTTGCCCTTAGTTTCCGTAAAAACTTTATACTCTTGTCTAGTCAGAAAGAAACAAATCTTTTTACACGGAGCCGATAACGCATAGGGCCACTGAAATTCTAGGATGACTTTGATCTAGAGCTAGGCATTGACAGTGAGTTGTAACATGCTGGAAAGTCGGGTTAGCATGTTTTACATAGGTAGTCAAAATTATGTCATTTCGAGCCTACAGTCAAAGCTTTTACATGATCGTTTATTAAGACTAGGTAAATTAAAGTCGCAATCAAAACCAGTATAATAATGGATTTGATAAATAGACTGTTTATTGTCTGTTTTCAATTGTTTCTTGATTCGGCTGTATGACATTACCTTCAATACAGCGGAGTATTGACTAGAAACGCGAGTGGGTGCGGGACACTAAAAGTATTTTAAAAACAAAATTAAATACCTAGTGATATCATCATATCAGTAAGTAAATAGACAATTCAGATTGTAAATTAAGTGATCAATTTATAAGCATGTCAACACACAATGGCGTACTTGGATCGATATGCGTAACAAGATTGGGTGGGGTATGAGTATTGCAGTCGGCTGAGGATAGATATGATTACGTTTATTGCGTACGACCTTGACCAGTGATTTTATGAACTTTAACAGGACGTTCTAAACAAATATGTATGAAATGAATACGTGAAATTATAATTACATAAAAATAGGAATCACAAATTAACGCACAACTATTATAAAGCAAATTATTCATCAAAATTGTCCATCAAAAGACCAGTATTAACGTGCATAATAGTTGTGTTTTTATGCTAGTCAGTAGAGTGGTGAGAGACTCGTTTCTTTAGGGATAACTCTATTTTGAAAGCCACGATGCTCTGGCAAGAAAGTATCACTGCTTGTATCGCGAGTTCTTTTAGCTTCAGAGGATTTATTACTGAAATTAGGCAAAACAAAAATATCAATTTATTAGCAACTGTATAATATAATATTAATGTAAAAACAAATTCTGTGCAAACCATCACTGAATTTTATTTTTAATCGAATTTGTGTGTCAATAACAGCTAAGCTAAAAGCCTCGGTTCGTTTATATTTTATATGGTTTCAGTTATCGAGCTGACACTCGCTAGTCCGCATCGAAACCGGAGTACATTCCCACACAACATTTGATTTAGCTTCGACTGAGTATTTCACATGTCGTTGATTTTGAATAGCGTCAGTGCATCGACACAGCCGTGGCGGGGTTTCCGTTGCAATGTATTTGCTTATGCCAGAGTTAATAGGTCTCATAGATATTTGTTAACGGTCAGTGTTTAGTATTTCGCCTTATATGTATATAAAATTAAAACTGGTTAACGTAATCTCCAATATATGGCGAGTTACCTTGGCTATCTAGATGTAAGTATCTATGTAGATTTAATATCAATATTAATTAATTTTTATGTGCATCTTTAGATTAAATATATCACGTTCGTTAACGTCGGCGAATATTCTAGTACTCTTTGATTGACAAGCGGAAGCACTACACTTGGTTGAAGTATACTGTTATATAAATATGTTATTGATGTTTATTTATTTATTTGAATTTAAGTATTTAACAATATTTGAAATAAATAAAAAAAATCAAGTTTTATCTTAGAGTAATTAACAAATAAAAGATGATACACATAAGATCTTCAGTAACTTTAAAAATCAATTCTTATGCATAATGTATTCAACGTGGGTAATATAATTAATAAACGAGTTCAGTATTTTTAGCTAAAATTAACTATCAACTTTTTTAAATCGATTAAAACTTCCTCTTAAATAAAATTGATTGTAATTTTAATCGAATCGGACTGTCAGAAATAAAATAAATGAATTGACAGAGTATAGCCAAAGAGCATACAAACACTAAGTGTCCATTTGTTACGATAACAAATGGATTTGTTAGCTTATTTACCATTATATTGATATTACTACTAAACGTATGCATTTTCGATTACCCGATCCTATAAGCGTTTTTTTTTTTCTTTCGGAAAATACGTTTTTAATAAGCTGATTCCAGGAGCTTACAGCGCAAGAATTTCCTCTTGCGATTATCCAGAGTATGTGGACACAAAGAACAAAAAATGTTAACGTTCTATAACTTTGCGGTCTCGACCCGTTTTATTTTCTTTGTCCTAATCCATTCTTTCCATAAAGGAAATTGTGCCAGCTCCGTGCATCGCACAATTTATTGTTTAATACCCATGTTTTTCTGAGTTGAAATAAAAGATGTGACGTAAATATTAAATTAATATTTCTTTACTTTCAAAATTGCCGATTGATACAGGTTTTTTTTTTTAAATTAGTGTTTATTTATGTATAAGTGTATAAGTGGCAATATTGGTCATTATCGGCGCTGCACTTTTGACATATTATTAGAAGTTCATTGATGATTCCGTTATAGAGAATCTACGAACGGAAACCGATATCAAAGAAAATAATTTTAGTTTAAAAAACTAAAAAAACACGCTTTTATGGAAAATTCAACTAAAAAAATAAAATTTTTATCGAATTATTGCATTGTCATCGGTCTTTGACACGTGTGCAAAATTTGAATGAAATCTGGCCGTTTAAAGTGAGTCAAAATGGCTCCCAAAGGAATCGGTTACAAACATACAAGTGAAGCTAATATAAAGCGTCTGAAAAAGGGAAAAAAAAAAAGGAACATCTGATTTGAAAAAGATAAATTTAGATAATTACCTACATGTTTTGAAAAAGATAAAATGTTTTTTTATGAAGAAATTAATAAGACAAGGACCTTGTTGCATATTTTTTTAACAAAGGCATAGAATAGTAAGTATAGTATATAAAAAAAAACGTCTAGTCCGAAAATTTTTTTTTGACAATTTTTTGTAGTTTGATTGCTTTGTTGCGATGAAAATAATTTTAAAAGTTTATCTAGTTGTCTATCGCACATTATATAAATAATAGGTATAATAGACTGATCCTGCATCGCAAAATAAAAGTTCTCGCAATGACTATATTTACAACTTCCAAAAATCAAGTTAGAGAGCCGCAGCCCGCTTGGCGTAATTGCCTACTTATATTGTTTTATTTTCCCTTACAATTTGAAAAGGATATATGTAAAAGTTTAATATTATGTGTAATAATCTCCATAGCACTTTTGAACCGTCCCTCGCAAGTTTTTTCAAGTTTGTGGATATTATTTATTATTTAAAAAAGACGACTACAAGCAAGTTAGAAAAAAAATTGAAATAAAGATATGTATGATCTATAATTATTGGTTAAAAAAGACGACTTCAAATGAAACAATGTTTGCAATAAAAATTAAATAATTTGAATGAATGAATGAATGAATAAATGAATGAATGAATATTTATTCACATAAAATAGAGTACATGGAGATGTTATACAGATGCTTACAGTCCATCTATTTAACCTCTGAAAGGCATGTGAAATAATTACAGTGCTTAACTTAAATAATAACATAATATTTATTGTATGGTCTAATCATTACTAAGTATTTATCTGTAAATTCTCATAGTCCTAAGAATACAGGTAGTGTCAATTGAACTAATATGTCTTAGATAAATAAGTTTATATTATATATTATTGGAATAATAATGTCTTTAATTATATTAAATTTCTTTTAAATCATAAAAGGTATTTTCTAGTAGTCAATTTTTAAGCTTTTTCTTGAATGTAGTCAAAGGAAGATTTTTAATACATTCTGGTAATTTATTAACGCGCACCCGGGTGAATTGTTCGGCGATGAATTATTTTGCTTATGTGCGGATAATCAATTGATATGTGCGGATACAGACATTTTAGGCAGCAATTCGAACAATTACACGTTTATTAGTGACGTGCACGGGTGTACGCGGTGGTGTGGCTAAAATGCTGGACAGTGTGCTTGATTCGGAACTCGGCAGACATCTGAAGATACATGATGCACAGTTTGGTTTTTGTCCAGGTCTTTCTACTGAAAGTGCGATACTCAGTCTCAAGCACACTGTGCAATACTATACAGAGAGAAGTACACCTGTGTATGCCTGCTTTCTCGACCTGTCAAAAGCTTTTGACTTGGTGTCATATGATGTTCTCTGGCAAAAGCTCAAAAAAACAGGCGTGCATACACAGGTTCAAAATTTATTTCAGTTCTGGTATGCCAACCAAATAAATTGTGTAAAGTGGGCTGTTGGCTACTCTGATATGTACAGCTTGGAGTGCGGAGTGAGACTGGGAGGGTTAAGTTCTTATATGTTATTTAATCTGTACGTGAATGAGCTGATAGATGAACTCAGGAGCACCCAAATAGGTTGCTCAGTTGACAATGTCTGCATGAACAATTTTAGTTATGCGGACGACATGGTGCTGCTGAGTCCAACTGTCAGTGCATTGCGCAGGCTATTAGCCATTTGTGAAAAATACGGGAGTAAACATGGTCTAATTTATAACAGCCTAAAAAGTGTTTACATGGTTTTCAAGTCACGCGGTAATTGTCCATCAAGAGTGCCACCTATAATACTAAATGAAGTTGAACTGAAGAGGGTTCACGAATTTAAATATCTTGGGCACTATCTTACTGAGGGTCTTGATGATCAAAAGGACATTGAACGGGAGCGCAGGGCAATGGCGATTAGGGGAAATATACTGGCCCGTAGGTTTGCTCGTTGTAGTGATGAAGTTAAAATAACACTATTTAAAGTCAAACTGTTGTGTTTACTGTCAAACCTTCTACACGAGCAGCCTATGGGTCAGCTATACCCAGCGGTCTCTTGACACATTAAAGGTCCAATATAATAATGCCTTTAGAATGCTGTTAAGGTTGCCCCGTTACTGTAGTGCTTCGACAATATTTATGGAAGCGAGAGTTGACGGCTTCCATGCCATCATACGCAAGCGTACTGCCTCTTTGCTAAGAAGAGTGCGGGACAGCAATAATAGCATCCTAAGGGTCATAGCCGATAAATATGACTTGGAAAAACTATTATAGGTTAAGAAAAACTGTATGCTAACATAGGTTAAGATAAACTGTATACTAACCCTATGGACTCTGTCAGAATAAATAAATTTATTATTTATTATTATTATTTATCAAAGACTTGTATGGATATAGCGTAACAATTTTTTGGTACATTGTTGTTCTTGGCGTAAACTCAAGTACAAGCCTATCAGGGTTTCTCGTATTTCGAGGATACTTGTCCTTTGCCGTGATGAATAGTGCTGGATTTTTTTTTTTACAAATACACCTATTTCAAAGGTATTTTCTTTTTTACTTTGAGTTTGCCGAGTTTTTGTGCTGTTTTCGACCTAGAAAAAGTTCCACGGATAACGAAATAACAAATTAGCATACTGTCTCGTGTCGCCGTGCACTGTGATAATAATCCTGTCTCACATTCCTTTTTTGAACTTGATATAATAATTTAGATATAAAAGGAAGATTTATGTGAAATTGATTCCACCGTGGCATATAATCAAATCGCTCCAGTTTTATTACATTTTAACGACGCAATATTCTTGTAAAGCGTAAAAAAGCAATCTACATAGAGTAACTAGAATGTAGGCAACGAATGTATTGACGATTGAAAATTGGGAGTTGGGAGTAACTGCTAATAAAAAAGGTTTATGAGTCACAGAGTTTATGAATATTTGGCACCATTTATCTGTTTGTAATCTAAAATGTAATCAAAAAATCTCACAATAAGTGTAAATGGTAGTCAGAATAATGCAATTTCTCAATTATTGTAAGTAAATACATTATTACATTATAATTAATAATAATAGATGCTTACGGCAACTAAGGAGATAAATAATAATAATATTGGCATTATCAATGTTTAAGTAGATAGTTTGAGGTTATGCCTATTTCTTTGTTATTATTTTTTTACTACTGACGTATGTCTGCAGTCTAAAAGTCATCACACACTATAACGGCTGCAGCACGGCGCAGCCTGAAATTGAGGCTACCGCTAGCCGCCGTGCTTTACCACGCGTCGCCCGCTATATGTGGAAGTAGAACACAAAGTATAAACGTTTCATTTCCAAATTGCAGTTTCCATTAGCCAAGGAGCACTGGTGTCATTTTCCAGCCACCTGACTTGAATCCCTAAATTGGTCGCGATGTTTTTCAAACCAAAAATAACTTTGTACATTATATCATGTCCATAATAAATACGGGAATTAACTTTTTTTTTGACAGACAGACGCACGCACCAGTGTATAGGAGCACTACTAACTAGCAACCCGCCCCGTCTTGCCACGGGTAGCAGAGCCTTCATTTTTTTGTTATTGTGTGTTAATCTTAGAAGATAGACATATAGCTTTCCTATATTGTAATGTATATTATTATGAGGAATAACTCCGTAATACATTGTTTTCATACAACTCTATTGGTTTACGAGTCGCACGCCAGTAAAACTTCCCGTTGGTATGATTTTGGCCGAAATTTTCAACATCTTTATTATATTTCAGCAAATTTATACAAAGCCCTAAAAATGTATACACCTAAACCTTCCTCATGAATGGCTCTAAAATCTATTCCGTACTTTTGCAGTTTATTGCGAGCAGACAGACAGACGCGGTGGGGGACTTTGTTTTATAATATACTAGCAACCCGCCCCGGCTTCGCACGGGTACAAATTATATACCAAAACCTTCCTCATGAATCACTCTGTCTATTAGTGAAAACCGCATGAAAATCCGTTCAGTAGTTTTTCAGAATATGTAGTGACAATTGTTATTTTCTTCGCTAGAGACCTCCGATAAACGTGTGCGATCGCTGCACTCATTTACATAGGCTGCACTAAAAGTATCGGGAATGGAATATTTCCACTATTCTTATCATATTAAAATCTTTTTCATTGAAAACTCCTTGGTTTTAAAAATCGAATACCATTTATTTATTTAAAAAAAAGATCTCGGTCTTCTCACAAGGTCTTCTCAAACTTGTTTAGTCGTTGAGAAAATGGAATTGACTCGAGAAAATTCAAGGGCGATGATTTATTATGACTTTCGAAGCGGTTTAACACAAAACCAGTGTGTTGACCGGATGCTTTCTGCATTTGGTGATGAAGCCCCATCCAAAACCACAATTTATCGCTGGTTTGCTGAATTTCAACGTGGACGTGTTAAGCTCAGTGATGATCCCCATCAAGGTCGTCCAAAAACTGCAGTCACTCAAGAAAACGTTGATGCTGTGCGTAAGCTGATTGAGGAAGATCGACATGTGACATACCGCGAAATTCAGGCAAATTTAGACATTGGCATGAGTCAAATACAAATAATCTTGCATGAACAATTAGGTGTAAAAAAGTTGTTTTCCCGATGGATACCGTATTTGCTCTGTGAAGAGCAAAAAGCGGCTCGCGTTACTTGGTGCGTCAGAACTCTCGAAAGATTCCACGCAGGATCCTTAAATGCTGTATCCAACATTGTATCAGGTGACGAATCCTGGATATACGCGTACGAACCCGAAACAAAAAACCAGTCACGAGTTTGGGTGTTCGAAAATGAGTTAAAGCCAACTAAAATTGTTCGTTCACGGAGTGTTGCAAAAAAAATGGTGGCCACGTTTGTCTCCAAAACCGGCCATGTTGCGACTATTCCTCTTGAGGGACAAAGAACGGTTAATGCAGAATGGTATGCTAGCATATGTTTGCCACAGGTCGTTTCCGAACTCCGTAAAGAGAACTGCAACCGCCGCATCATCCTCCATCACGACAATGCGAGTTCTCACACCGCGCACAGAACAAAAGAGTTTTTAGAGCAAGAAAACATAGAATTATTAGACCATCTGCCGTACAGTCCCGACCTAAGCCCTAATGATTTCTATAATTTCCCTAAAATAAAGAATAAATTGCGTGGTCAGAGATTTTCATCACCTGAAGAAGCTGTGGACGCCTACAAAACGGCCATTTTGGAGACCCCAACTTCCGAATGGAATGGTTGCTTCAAAAATTGGTTCCATCGTATGGAAAAATGTGTCAAATTTTGCGGAGAATACTTCGAAAAGCAATAAATACATTTTTAAATAGTAATGTTGTGTCACTTCCTTGATCCCCGAAATTTTCAGTGTAGCCCGCGCCGTCGCGTCGGCGTCGGCCCTCTGGCCGGTACCGCTGAATCCCTATGTCCCTGCATTTTAAATCTGTAATATCTTCGAAAATATTCATTGAAATTATATGCTGTTAAGGGCCATTTTGATCTATATTAAATGCAAAATATATTTATCCCTAAGAGATAGACATATACCATCGCATACCTTTTTGTAGACCTTTTTAAGGTGTACAATACTGTGGTACATTATTTTCATCTATCTCGTAGGGTTCAGCCAGCGTTTGCAATGTAAACGCAAAAAAATGTGTTTATTTACGACATCACATTAGAAACCTCTAAAGTTATCAGTGTTTCTCTACTATATTATACATGTATTATACATATAAACCTTCCTTTTGAATCACTCTATATATTAAAAAAAACAGCATCAAATTCCGTTGCGTAGTTTTAAAAATCTAAGCATACATAGGGACATAGGGACAGCAGGAAGCGACTTTGTTTTATACTATGTAGTGATAGTGATGGTAAATATAAGCCTAAATACAGGTTGTTTCGAAGTCAAACACACTGTAATCTATTTCTAAATAGTCTGAAAGCGTTTTCCGTTTCCATATTTTATTCCATATCCATATTAAGCGGCGGTAGCGTAATGGCTAAGGCGTCGGACTTGCGATCAAGTGATTGCGGGTTCGAACCCCACCCAGTGCACTACCGACGTGAACCCACTCCTAACACAAGCATTTAGCTTACCTGGAGGGGTTAACAAGAATACTAGTAATGTGTGAACCACGTTACAAGTATTCTTTAAAAAAAAAAAATGAACTTATAAACACCTACCAATGTACCAATACCTACGTAATTATTAAGGTCTTGGTACAATAACCCTTCTTTGTGTGACATTTTCCTTAATTGATATAATTCGGCCAGCAATATTTAATTAAAGCGATATATGTTATACCAGCTTTCCTTGTAACACATTTTCCTCAATTGGAATAATCGTTGCAACACTTATCCGGTCTGTGTTTTTGTCATGGCAGCTTTACTAATCAAATTATCTGCAGACGGGCGATATCAAGGAGACTTTGTAGACAACTTGTCGTGTGACGCAGCTATTTTTTGCTATTGAGACGTCCTGAAATTCTCACGAGGATTACACAGGTGTTGACTACTGATGTAGTCTAACATGCTAATCTTTATCTTACTGTCATGGACCAAGTACCTACTGACTAATAAATATATTTACTTATGTTCCTCCGTGCACTCTCAGACATACACACACATACAAAGATAAATTAATGTTATTGAATTTCTCTACAGAAATAATTTGTGTCTTTGTATTTAATTTGTGCTGAATTGTACTACATAACTTCGTAAGGAAGGTATTTAGGTGTCCCAGAAAGAATGTATAATCCTGGAATACTTAATAGTACAGTTATCAGGCGCTCAAAAAAATCAAGTAGTACCCAAAATATGAAGTTTAAAAAAAATCGAATTCGGATTCATGTACACATCGACCACAACGGAATGAAATTTAGTGTGTTTTCTTTTATTGGTATGTTATTCGTCACAGACTGTATAGACTATTCTTACCTATTGTATTTTTTTGGAAAAAAAAATATAAACTTCGATTTTTAGCATAAAATGTGATAAAAAAATTAATTTGATTTTGTTTGTAGTTTATAACATAGATGTATACCTGTATACTTACAAAGTCATTTGAAAGAAATGTAAATCAAAATCAAAAAATTAAAATCATTTATTTCCTTGAAACATGGTAGACACAGGTTTTACAAACAGTCTTAAGTACATCATGTTACGCCTGTCTTATGACATGTGAATGTCAATCATAATAAGAAAATTATTATTAATATCAAAATAATAATTACACTTACAAAATAAAAATATAATAAAATCTCAATATAATGTCAAATTTCAATAAATGTCAACAATATTATTACTGGAAACTACATCACAACATTATTAGTAAATCACATAGAAATCAGTAGTTTTGGAAGATAACATGAAAATATATACATAAAATTATATTCGATAGAATTTATACTTTAGAAAACAATTAATTTATTGATTAAAAAAGAAAACAGATAAAAGAAAGTGGCAATAGAAATATATAGGTACACGTACATAAATAATGATTAAATGTCAATTTAATACATTTGTCCTAAATGCTAACGTAGGTATAAGCCCTGTACAACACGAAAACACGCAGGTAAATGAAAATGCGTCATTTATTTAAATCTCCTTGATAAGCTGTTTAAACAGGTGGATATTTTTAGATATTCTGTCGGATTGATGTTTTTTTGACAGGAATTATTTTGAGAGGCTTTATAGACGGACTCATTTGTACTGAGTACTATTTTTAATAAGTTTCTTTCAAACATTACATTAAATATTAAATTAGTATTACAAAATAAGAGCAAAAACGATTTCAAATTAATGCTTTGGCACCACGTACATACCTGTATGTATAATTTTCAAACAATCAAATTTGAAAATTGACATCAAATATTACTTGAAACCAATTAATTCCTAATTGTCTTTTTACACGCTTTACTCTGTAACCGACTCCTTTGGGTACGATTTTGACCCACTTTAAACGGCCAGTTTTCATTCAAATTTTGCACACCTGTCAAAGAACGATGATAATGCAATAATTCGATTATTTTTTTTATTTTTTAGTTGAATTTTCTATAAAAGCGTGTTTTTTAGTTTTTTAAACTATAATTATTTTATTTTAGCTTAATTTCTATTTTTTTACACAGTATGTGACTAGAAAGAATTTATAACACACACACACACACACACACACACATAAGTGAAAAGCAATCTGATAATACGTAACTTATTACACAACTCAAAAGACTTGAGCTTTCATTATTGCGAGTTAGATTGAATGATCATGCAAAGAAAGTTGAAACGAAACTTCAACTAACGTAACTACGGTTAGGAATAGTTTGAACATCGCAACATTGAGCAAATACTTTTAACTTAACTGCTGTCTCGGGCTCTTATTTACGGATAGTAGTTGCTTTCAAACTGAATTCAAATAATGGAGACAACCAGTGAAGTACATTTCTTAGCAGAATTAAACAACAAACATTCACCATAAGCTTTCTTTAATGAATTTGTTTTAGTATTTGGTTTTATTTAAGACTTGTGCACATGTGTGTATCCGAAACCGGGCTGCCGAATTAATTTCGTTCGAACCAGCCCTGTCAGTGTCAGATGTTCAACCTGACGAGTGACGCTGCAGGTCGATTTATCGAACGATTAATCGTTGATCAATCTTCTTATTCAAGCCTGAAACTAGTCAGGCCTAAAATACAAAAATATAATAATTTACCTTTAATAAATATCTATGTACAATATCGTTTTGACATGACCATCATATAATTTTAACTCTCATTCAACTTGAACTTAACAAATAAACCGCGTATCACAGGGCTTTATCTCAATGATTGCCGCCATTCCCAGATACGACTGAACATAGACTGTAATTGGTACTTCGGATATGTACCTACTCATATCTTCTGAGATTTGATTCTGCGGAATAGTTTAGATTTGAAAGGGTTATTAAGAAGTTTAAGGAACATTTTGAAGTCTTAAATGTATTTCAACAAGCATCTCTGTGTTAAGCAATCGCGGAACTCATACAGTTTGATGCCCCCTGAAGTATGTTTACATGTATACCTACGTGGGTTCTCAAGTGGCAGGTGAATATCCTTAAATTTGAATTAAAAAATCAGACGAATAACGGCAAGGTTCGAATAAATCTGGATCATTGAATGAAATGAAAAGTAGTCTGAAAAGTGATAGCGTAAACTTCTTCTCGACACATGATTTACTGCTTCGCAGATTCACTTGTTTGTTACCTCAGAATCGAGTCTTTAACCTTTTATTTATTATGTTACCGAAAAAGTACGTTTAAAAACGGAAATTATAAAAATCTTTCATCTCTTTGTGCTTTGTACATCGTAATTTTCCCTCGTTCTTGTTATTACAAAGTTTATTGTTTGTTGAAGTTTTATGACTACTGCAAGTATATAATATATGACGGAGGGGTATGATCATTATCCTCAATAGGGCCCATAATTCCGCACTTTACAACTGCGGGTGTTGATGGGTAATGTTGGAGCAACGAAACAATATAGTTCACTCGATTAAATTATAATGTCTAACGAAATTACAATGTAGATAATTACAAACAGATACACGACTATAGCTAGGTACGTATATCGCTAGAAACGCGTGATGGTTTCAAAATTCGACTGCTCCGTCCAGTCTTTAAACATTGACTCCGTCAAGCGCCTACGGATGGCGCTGGCGTTGCGGATAGGACGTAATTGCGACATATATGTAGAAAGAAAAAATTTAAACGAGACCGAAGATTCGCTGTCTATCGAGTAGCATTGAAGTTATTGATAAAAACGCATGTACAACTAACTTGTCATCATCGTAATCCTCCGCGCCTTTTCCCAACTAATGTGGGGTCGGCTTTCAGTCTAACTACGATACGGCCACACTTTGATATTTTACGTGAAGCGACTGCCATCAGACCTCCACAACCCAAGTACTAGGCGATATCGAAGTTCTGTAGTTAGACCAGGTTGTCGGACTTTTTAGGTCTTCAATTACCCGTAACGAATGCTACCGATGTTTGTATGGCACCCGGGACCGACAGTTTAACGTGCTCTCCGAGGCACGGAGGGGTCTCAATGTGTTAAGAATGGGCACCCACCCTGGACTGACCTCGCTATTATTACTTAACTTTGTAATATGCTAACCTACTCGGTTACCACTTAACCACGAGCCCCTCTATTTACAACTTCCTATCTTCTCTACAAACAGATTCTAATACTGAACATTGTTAATAGCTTTATACCCACATACGTTTCCGAATTACATCGGTGTCACAGAGTTTTGTCATACATTTTGTGATGTAAATATGCATAGGTATAATTTTACTTAAATAATACAAAGTCATTGATAATAAACCATTTACTTATTTAAAATTATTACTAATGTAGAGGGTAGATATTTTTGTATTACATTTTATAATGAAAACCTTTATGATTTTGTTAGCCAACTTCTCGTTTTATTATATTCCCCTGCGTTTATGGTCACTTTTATGATGTATTGTCTTCCTCGATAAATGGACTATCCAACACTAAAAGAATTTTTACATTCAAACCAGTAGTTCCTGAGATTAGCGCGTTCAACCAAACAAACAAACAAACTCTTCAGCTTTATAATATTAGTATTTTATTATAAATTATGGATACTTGCATTGCGTTTCATTCTCATTTATTTAAATATCAGCCAACTGGCCGTCAAAAGAATAAACAGAATTCAAAATAAATTTTCTCATTTCTTTTTCAAAATAAATAGATTTGAAGCCAGTAAGCAAGTTCTTGAAAAAATATCATCAACGTGCAAAGGTTTCAATAAATTGGAAAAGTTTAAATAACCCTAAGTTGAAATTGTTATTAATTTATGCTAATGCAAACGTCTTGCTATTTTGTGGGTAAGACTTGAAAGTCTAAGCCTCAACTCACACTGGCGCAGAGTTGAAGCGTCGCGTCGCGTCCTGTTTTTCAACTGCAACGCATGGCGTTGCGTTTCCATGCCATGTTGCAGGCCGTTTCATTTATATCTCAACGATATACCTACTTAGGTGCTTTGATTTCAAGATATTCATAAAAGTCACGAATGTGGCAATATTGGATCCAGCTCCAATCCATTCATAAAATGCAAAGCCAAATTGGTTTTGCATTTTAAATGTTTTTCCGTTGCATATGATTTATTATTTCATTTAGGTTGAACAAAATGGCAAACACGTATCATGTAAGTATTTGGGTATCGATAAGCTAATCTCTGAAGATTTGAATAATTTTATAAGTTAATTTTCTTTAATATTTTGTTTATATATATGCTCCAAGAATACCAAATACAGATAAATAGATATACTATCTATCTTGAACACTAAACGTTATATCAGCAAATTTAAATCGTGGGAGAGCCATGCTTCGGTACGTATGGACCGGCTCGACGGGAGTATTACCACGGCCTCACAGAAAACCGGCAGTGAAGCAATGTTTGTATTGTTTTTCACCGAGTGAGTGAGGTTACCGGAGGCCCTAACCCTTCCTTCTCCCCCGCTTCCCTCTCTCCCTCCTTCACTCCTTATCCCCCTCTTTCTAAATCCCCTACTCCCACCTTAAAGGCCGGCAACGCACTTGTGACTCTTGAGTTGCAGGTGCCCATGGGCAGCGGTAGTCACTTACCATCAGGTGACCCGTCTGCTCGTTTGTCCCCTATACCATAAAAAAAATCAATAGGATACCAAAAACCGTTAGCTATAAAATAGGGGGTCTTATCGCAGACTGCGATCTCTTCCAAACTGAATCTTTGGATTATGATATAATATACCGACATAATCCGTCATGCTCTGGGTACTGCAGGTGTACCAGCCATACGTGAACCCTGGTCTGGTACGAGACGTTGGGAAGAGACCAGATGGTATGTCGTTACTGCCATGGAAGATGGGTAGGCCTTTGATAAGGGACGCACCCTGCGTTGACACCTCGCACCGTCACAGCTTCCAAGTACAGCTGGTTGTGCTGGCGCTGCTGCTGCATCAGCAGAAAGCCTCAAACGGCGTAAATACAATAATTTAATCGGCAACTATGTTTTTGAGCCGTTTAGAGTCGAAACGCTAGGATCATAGGGTCCGAGTGCTCGTTCCGTTTTTAAAGAACCAGCTAAGCGACTGATCGACACTTCAGGCTTTATCCACAATGAAGTTATAGAAGGTTGAAAATGTCCTGAATGGCTTCGAGAAAAGGATGGTGCGGCTGTGCATTTGCTTTTTTCTTGTAAAAAATAGTTTGATTCGGTAAACACTTACCTAATGGTAAGCTTTGACAGACTGCATGCAAGTTTTTATGTTAGGTGGTGCATGTCGGCTTTAAATGCTAATTAAACATCAACTGCAGCTCAACGGGTTTCTCTTGTCAGCACTCGCTGTTCAAGTCGGAATCACGACTTGAACAGCGACGTATGCAAGTACTAAGTAATTGGTTTCATGTTGATGTGCACCCGCGAACAGTAGTTTGTATGTCAAGGAGCGTTTGGATTTGATAATAATTGTTAACTGTTAAGTACACAGAACTGAGAATATGTATTTAGAAATGCCATCTGCTGTATTCTGTTCCAAATCATGTGTCGCCTATTTGAACATTATTAGACGATAGTTATTATTTTACACAAATACAGAGCTTTACACTTATTTGTCACATAGGATTTATTAAATACTAGCAACCTGCCCCGGCTTCGCACGGGTAGCAGAGACATCTTCAATCATCATCATGTCTCAACCAATTTGCACAAAACCTTAACAAATTATATACCTAAACCTTCCTCATGAATCGCTCTATCTACTGAAACCGCATGAAAATCCGATCTGTCATTTTTGAGTTTATCGTAAACAGACAGACAGACAGACGCGGCGGAGGACTTTGTTTTATAATATATAGTGATCAATCCTAAACGCCATTTATAATTTTACTAAATACACTCTTACGCTGATCAGTATAAGGTAGCATCTCGTATACAAACTTGCCAGCCGTTACGTCTGAGATAGCGGTACGTCGAGAGCTAACCAGTGTACATCTTAACATTTACCAAATATTTTCGTGCAAAATGAATACCAATGTTTCTGGAAGCAATGTAGTTCATTGCACGCGTTTGCCGAATCAAATCAAATCAAATCAAATCATTTATTAAATTCATTACATAGCGTATGCTCTTAGCTTAGAAGATTTTTTTTTTAAACTATATAATAAAAGCTATTAGTAAAGTAACTGTATTAATAAACCTAGAAAGTAAAGTTTTTAAGAGCTTACCCAAAAAAAAAAAATGTAATTTTAACCAAAACTCCAGTTTTTAACATGTTAACACTACTTCTTTTGTACAACCAATAAAGATAAAACAAAATTCCGTTAAATGGGTAATACTTATAATTAGTTGTACTTATAATTAAAAAATAAATGACTAATGTCATGGATGATCGCTTCTTTAACAAAGAAAAAAGAAAATATTATTAAATATTTTTTTTTCGAACTGAACTGAATACATAGTTGTTTATAAATTATTTTTCATTTTCACTTCAACTACCTTAGACGCGTGTTGAACAATTTTTATGCAACTCATTAAATATTTACGCACCCTGTTTGTCTGTAGAATAAACATAAAAAAAGTATTTCCGAGTAAATAAAGACGTCACTCACTAAGTCGACTGAACTCGTGATAAATGCATGAGATACGTTGCTTGAATAAATCCCAAGGCATTTTCTTTTTCAAATCCTCACGTCGTGAGAAAACGAAGACTATTTTTAATAAGTCAAGAGTTCGTCCAAACTGTCACAAATATAGAACAAAGAATATCTACCGATGCAATATCTATTACCAAATTCAAAATACCTATTTAAACATAAATCTGTTGTACCCTTATAAGCAGATTTAATAATAATAAAAATAACTTCACACATCTCACACACGGCTGTCTAATCCCAAACTAGGCAGAGCCTGTACTATGGTAACCAGACTGCTGATAAACATACTTATATATTTTTAAATACATACACATTATAGATAAATAATACCCAGACGCAGAACAAAGGATCGTGCTCATCACACAATTATTTATCCTAGGTGGGAATCGAAACCACGACCTCTGGCTTAGCAGTCAGGGTCACCAATCACTAGACCAACATGCTAGTCTTTGAAACGAGGTCGAAATTCGACCGCAATGCATTCAATTAGGCACTACAAAGAAGTTTATCGATAGGGCAAAATAAAAAACATTTTTTTAAATTTATTATGTAAGTTAGTCAATAGCTGCTCAAAGAAATAACTATTTTGTCATAGCCACATAAAAAATGAAGTTGAAATAATAAGTAAAGTTAAATGTGACACTAGCCAGTATCAAAATCAGCAATTTGTATGTACCAATATTCACAGATTTGAGAAACAAAAACAGTGTTAATGACAGTTATCTTCAAAATCGCTGAAACGGCAGTATATTAATTATAACGCTTGATGACAAGCTAACCAAAGGGTCTAATTAACTCGCAATCAATACATGTCAAATCCTATTAATGATTTATAAAAAAACTAGCTAACGGTTTCACCAGCGTAAGTCCCGATCCTGTAGGAATATAGGGATAAAAAGTAGCCTATGCGTTAATCCAAGTCTCCAGCTATCTACATACCAAGTTCCATCGCAATCGGTTCAGTGGTTTTTGCGTGAAAGAGTAACAAACATCCATCCATCCAATCATCAAAATTTTCACATTTATAATATTAGTGGGATAATACGAGATAGCTTACTGAATTGTTGTATGTACGACGAGTAGGAAGGAAATAACTCACTAAATTATTGTATCTCTCGGACAGAAACCCTTTTAAATCATTAACAGTTATATTGTTTATAGCTCAACAACAAACAACAGCAACAACAAGGCTCAACTACTTGGAAACGAGCGGTTATAGATCGACATTCTTACCTATTTGCAACACGGTATTATTTATTTTATGTATATTATTTGTTTTACTTTCCACAAAGCAAACCATTGTTGCGATGAAATTGTGTTCATCTATAATTTTAAGTTTTAATTAAAAAAAAACAGACAGCACGTCAGAAGTGAAAATATAACTTCCCAATGTATTTGCATATACATACACACACACACATATCTGTATTTATATAATTAGGTTAAAAATAAAAAGTAGGTAATAACATATCTAAATGTATACATTGGGTAAACTGGAAGTTCTGCGCTCCTTACAGCTCATAAATGTTTGAATTTCGAATGTTATATTTTTTTAAATATAAGAAACTCGGCTCCGTCTTACGAATTTTCGATCAGGTCGCGTGTCCTGACGCGGGTTTTAACATTTTTTACCCATCCTGAAAAGCGCACAATGCCGCTAAAGAAGTTTTCACTTCAAAAAGACGTTTTCCTACAATTTTAAAGAATTTTACAACAAAATGATAGATAGCTTAGAGGTTAATGAGTTTCAGGGTTCAACTCCTCGATTACACGAGATCCAACATAAGGCCATCTACTTCTTAGAAAAACAAGCATGATGTTTAAGTACATAATATGAAATAAAATAACACTGTAAAACAATTGAATACAAACGTTACACAATGCTTGAATGAAGGTAATATTTCTTCGTAAGAATGAGACAAAACCATTATGCGAACAAATAGATATATTACCCATAAAAAGGCGCAATTTATCACAAGCTTCGCACGTTATTGCACATTTTTCTATCCCACCGACGATGGAGACTCAGAAATAGAAAATTCTTAGCCTGTCTAATTACATACAGTATTTGTAACCGTTTATCACGCATATTAATATATTTAATAGCACTTTTGCGTTTTTCAATCTACAGCAGATTTTCGCTGAGTTCCTTATAATTCAATGTAATTTAATGTTAAAGTAGTGAAGCTACCTTTAGACAATAGCAAATTACGTGAAAATATAAATTTTCGTTGTTAATTTATGCAAAAATTTGCAAAGATATATTTTGAGTTATGCATAACATTTTCAAGATTTACTTTGATTTTTTTAGTGTTCATACTACTTTTATCATAAAAGAAGTAGCTATTCATGTTAGATCTATGATTTACCTACAATAGGTCGTATATTTTTCTAAAGTACTACAAACCGACAATTTGCGCACAGTGGATGGGTATTTTGAAAGGTTTTGTTCCGAGAACATCCCTAGCCGGCTCTAGCCGGTCGGGTATATGGTTTGAGCCGCACTGAGCTCTCATCAGTCTGCCTGTAACCACATCATCGAGCGAAACGTCGCGCCGGGTATACAAACACTTATCGAAACTTATAAATATTACAGCGATAAAGTCCCGATTTACACATCCAGTAAGTTTTAAAACTATTATTGTTTTCTAGCACAGTTAAGTTCGATTTTGTTGACAACACTATGATATTCGACTGCCAACGATAAGCAATATTTAACACGATCAATACAACTACAATAATGTCAATAAAAGCATACCAATAATAATTATGACGAGTTGATATTTTATATTCGTTTGTATGTGGTACATAAATAAAATTTATTAACTAATTCTATCAGTGTTATATTAATGTACATAACTGTAGCTGCACAATATATGTTTATTTGTACAACATCACTCGAAAACTATGGGATCATAAGCGTGCTGCATTCGGAGGTTTCATGTTTTCCGCCATAATTAATTTTGGCGCCTCTCTTACATCAGTACATTGCCATATAAGAAAACTACTTAATGACTTGAATATAGATATTTTAGTATTTGCGTGGATATAAGCAGCTTGATGCGGTGTCAGAATTGTTTTCTTTTCAACCAAGAATGTTACAGCAAATTTAAATCAAAGGTATTTAGATTTCTGTTACTTTTTATACCTAAAAACCTTTGAGGGAATGTCGTTAGGGATCAACCACGCAGAACATATTCTGTAAAAAATGGTGACAGAAATGCCCGAAACCGGCGAGCTTATGTAAAAGGTTTTATGACACTATAGGAACCTTGTGAGGTATTAAAGGATAGAAGCAAGTGGCTGTTGTTTCTGTCTACCCCAAAGGGAGAAAAGCGTGAGGTTATATTTGTCCTTTTTACACTTAATTCATTTAGCTTTCTCTCTGTCTGGTGTAATTTATCTATAATATGTATGTATTTAGTAATAAATAAGTATGTTCATCAGCAGTCTGTTTACCATAGTACAGGCTCTGCCTAGTTTGGGATCAGACGGCCGTGTGTGAGATGTGTCTAATTATTATTCTACATTTAAACTAATGAGCAACTGATGGAGAAAACTTTAGTATTATTAAATATGTACACGTAACCGAATTGAGAAACCCTAAAATTGTTAAACATGGTATAAAAAGATGCTAAATTCTCATTCTGACACCTGGAGATCGAAGTGGGTATAGTACGACATTTCAACTCTTACCGCGCAAATACACTGAATGCTAACATATACCTACATATCAACCGAACTTCCCCTGTCAGGTATTTTGAGAAATTAGGCTCGTGGTTTTCCATGAATTAACTAGGTATAGCCTGCGGCTTCCCCGGCGTAGAAATCGGAAACGACGTGACTTTGAAACTTTAATGGATAACATGTATCTACCCCAGCTTTGCCTTAACAAATTTAAATACACAGGTAGTACTTAAACTAATAGATGTAGTAATTAGTACAATTAAACACAGTAAGACGCACACAAACCGCGCACGCGTGTGTGTGTATGCGTGTGTGTGTGTGTGTATGCGCGTGTGTGTGTGTGTGCGTGTGCGTGCGTGTATGTGTGTGTGTGTGTGTGTGCGTGCATGTGTGTGTGTATATGTGTTTACTGGTAGAAGCGTATATACTTTTATCTAGGGACCTACATTAAGTAAATTTTCAGTTTCCTCATAATTCAAGGACTTAAGCCATACTGCGAGATTTTGCTTACATGTTTTAATATATAGATAGATAGCACTTTATTTGTATACCATTGTTACAGTAGAAGTATCATACATACATGTATCAGACAGATAATGTACAAAGTGCGGCCGTATTGCTAAAAGCAATCTCTTCCATGCAACCATAGAGAGGATCAAAATGATATGTTCAGATTCCTAACACACGTTGCTTGGCAAACGCCTACAGTCTTCTCCCGATTCGTAATGTATTAAAAGCATGTAAAAATCTAATGAAAAAAGAAAAAAACTACAGGGCTAGAATAAATTGTAACTTTTAGCTTCAATATTTTCGTGGAATATTTTTTTTTATTTTGAATTTAATTTCATCCAAATAATAAGTTATTTATATGTAAACGTGAAATAAGTAAATTTTCAATTAATTTATTCTACTAATATTATAAACGTGAAAGTTTGTGAGGATGTATGGATGTTTGTTATTCTTTAACGCCAAAACTACTGATCCGATTGCGATGAAACTTGGTATGTAGATAGCTGGAAACTTGGATTAACGCATAGGCTTTTTATCCTGATACTCACACGGGATCGGTACTGACGCGGGTGAAACCGCGGGGCGCTGTTAGTACGTTAATACGTTATTTATTTAAGTTTTACCAAAACCATTTTTTTATAATGCCATATTTACGCTATATCGTCACTAACTGCGAAGAGGGTCAGTTGTTTCCAGGGATGTCTTGATTGACGGGCTTCTCCGTTCGGTTTGAAAATGTTCGATTCTGAGATACGAAGTTAACCGTTAATTTCGTTGAAGTAAATGTTTCCCAAACAGTTTAAGGAGTCAAAAACTTTTAGTCGGGATCGGGTGCATTCGTTTTCTTGTGTTATAATTATTTATCTTTACTGATCTATTCTTATGTTTATATATATATTTCTTTCTTATATATTGAGAAGATTTTAAAATTTAAAATAACAGTATCTGTGGGGGATATGTGTTATATGTGGTTTTGGTAGAATGTGGCATTTTCATTAATTACTTGTTATTGTTAATTGTGAGCTGAGAATAAAGTAGGCGGATGACCAGCAGTAGGTACCTATATAAAGTGACTTTTTTGTAACAGATGAACCATCAATAATTAATTAAAAGTAATTATTTATATATTATCCTCATATCCTTTCACTTTTATACAATACACTGTTCAATCCCAACACTCCTCTTTATCTCAAAGCACGCTTTAAATTGTTACACGACACCCATTCAAGGTTCCTCAGATCGTCAGAAAATTTGATTTTGAAAATGCCGACGCATTCTACAAATTTCATGGACAAGTCATTCACAGTACAGGTCATACGTTTGTGTAATGGATTGCCACTATCCGTCAGACGAGCACAAACACTCCATAACTTTAAGAAATCGCTAAAAGAACACTACTCGAGCTGCTGAATGGTCTCAGGATACCACCCAATTTATTTATATGTATGTATATATATATGTATGTTTATATGCATGTTTTTGTATGTATACCTATGACGATGACAATAATATATATACCTACTATAAAAAACGCAAATGTTATATGTATCTATACCTGAGAGTTATATTAATCGCACACTGCAACTCCTCATTTCATTCTTATTCTCTCTTTCCATCCACCGATTGCCTGGAAGAGATCGCAAATCGCGATAAGGCCGCCAATTGTACAATGTTTTTTTTCTTTCTCAATTGTTTTTTTTCCTGTATTTTTCTTTTTTAGGCTTTTAGTTTAAAAGAATGTATACCTATGTATACAAATTGTATCTTTTTGTACAATAAAGAGTTATCTATCTATCTATCTATCTATTTATAATAACAGCTGCATATTCTATTTTGTTTTCACCATGACTCGATGAAAGTCACACACAAAGTCACAATTATCACTAATTACTTAAATTTCAGTGGAATTCAAATTCGAGGTAGCATAATTGTTACGTCTTTGTTCTACGATGTCACCCAGTTTCAGAATGTCAAAATAAGGGCTGTTTTAACTTTTACGAATTTGAGGAAAGGGGTTGAAAGGCGATATTCCAGTATAATATTTTTGACTCAATTATACTAAATCTGAAAAGCCAGTCCTTAAGCTATTTGATGGATGCTTACTTATAAGCTTGCTCGGCTCCGTCAGGGTTGTGACAGTACGTGATCGAGTGCCGCAGCAATTTAACCTGTGATTTATATATTTGTTTATTTATGTAGCAGTTCAGACAAGGAATATGTTAATATCAATAAATAATTATTAAAATTTTGTTGCATAAAATGATTTTTATTTTTTTATATATTATGGGGGCTAACGAGCAGACAGCTCACTTGATGGTAAGTGACTACCGTTGCCCATGGACACCTGCAACTCAACTCAACTTTTTAACAATGATTTATTTCAAATATTCAACTAACATTAATTCTTCGATTTAAAAAACACATGAGTACGTGACTAATTTATATTACTAAATATAAATTGTATTTTTATATCATTAAATAATTTAGTATGTTATAATGTTTGTGTAATCCATATGTAGGTACATATAAAATAACTATATTTGATTTTAATATCAAAACACAAATATTTTTAGTATAGGAAATAACAACCTCAAGTTTAATAAAAATCATTTAATTATTTTGGGAAAAAATTGAGATTGGTTGGTTGGCTCTGACTAGTCCTTTTTTTTTGACGGGTGGAAAGGCTCTGACTAGTCCTAATGTAAAAGTAACTTAAATGATCGACTATAGCGAAGTTGCTGCTAAAAATTATATCTATAGCCATCGAAAATAATGTCTACAGTGTATTTTATCCATTATCTACCAGCATAATTCCGTGTAGAAGAGAATCATTCCTACTCGCAATTGAATACAAAATGTGAAGTAGTAATTCGACGTAGTCATTTTGTGTAACTTAAGAAGACTTTGAAGAAACAGTAATAAAAATGTTGAGAACTTTGAAAGCATCATCTTTATTACCAGGTATATTGGGGTCCATTTCAAGTGAATCTAATGAAAACATCCACGTATGTTATTTATAATAATATCTCTTTATGTAACTGTAGGTCAGACCTAGTTACCATTACCAGGTATTCTACTACTAACGTCGTTAATACGTGGGGTACACTGAAAGTTTTGCGTAACTCATTAATAAAACAATTTACATGTAAAGTAATATTTTTACTGCTTTTTGAAGTATTCTCCATTACATTTTAAACACTTTTTCATTCGGTCAAACCATTTTTGAAAACATGAGGACCATTGGTCTAAGGGCATGTTTTTCACGTGATGGTTGAAAACTATCACGGCCTACTCCGGCCTCGTAAATGTCATACCATTTTTGGGAAAATAAAGAAATCGCATGTTTGCTGGCACCTTCGAAAACCCCTACAGAAGACTGTTGCTTTCTTTCCGGCATGTAACAATATATCCATATTTCATCTCCTGTCACAATGTTATACACAGCATTTGAACGTCCGTGATCGTACTTTAACAACATGTTTTTACACCAATCAACACGAGTCCTTTTTTGTTCTGGGGTGAGTTCATGAGGAATCCAGCGGCAACAAAGTTTTCTAACTTTTAAATGTTGATGTTAGATCTTTTGGATTTGGATCATACCAATCCCCGAATGTCGTCGAATCTTCTCATACGCCTGTTTCCTTCAATTAGTTACCTGACAGTAGCCACATTTTCCTCAGTGATCAGATGAGGGCCGACCTTCACCATCATGGAGAGAAACACGGCCACGATCAAATTCTGCGTACCAACGCCTTACGGTGCTCAAATGAGGTGCTTCCTTCCCAAAAAACCATTTTGAAGACGAGCAATGCAGTCTTGCGGGGTCAGTGAACTTTTAAAATTATAAAATGTCGTCACCCTAAAATCTTTTCGCGTTAATTTCATTTTTGCTACGGACGACGAACTTCAACTTGTGATAAAAAAAACAATTGACACGCGATTCCCCGCCAATTTTTTTTTAATCAATGAATGAGTTTCTTATGTTTAAAAATACATAACATTCGAAATTCAAACATTTATGAGCGGCCAGGAGCGCAGAACTTTCAGTGTGCCCTATACTATTACGCGACGTATGCAATATTTATATAATTTTGTTAAATATATTTTTTCGTGCGATAAGAATGATAGTCAGTGCATAGAAACATGTACACTGTTAATTTACTTACTACAAATAAATTAAAAAACTAAACCAAAAGTACAAATCGTAACATGTTCGAATAAACCACAGACAAGCCAATTTAGATAGAACACGTCCATGGTAACAAAACCTTTCATCTATAAATTATTAGGGACCGTTTTGCAAACACACAAATTTCAATTACACCGCGAAATTGTAAAGCTGAATTTGTTTAGCAACTCACAATGAATATTTGAGAGAATAAATAGGCTATTATTCCTTTGAGGGGTTTTATAAATAAGCTGTTTATTCGTAGATATTTTGGCTGTCAAATAATATTGTTTTTTTTTTTAATTATCACTAAATAATTCCTTTTGAAAATAGAAATTTTTCTCGGTTTTTCAAGGGCCCACTAACTTAGAGCCACTAAAAGTGTAAAATAAGTTTGATAGCCTAATTGAAAATCTACTACTACTTTTCAAACTTCCTATAAATCATTTTTAATTTATGTCACATTTAAACTGAGAATAGCATGACCTAGGAACATTTATTATTAAGTAAGAGAAGTAACCTCATGTCAGGATCGTTGCCAAAGCCCTCGATTCACAGAGGCAATGCGAATCAAGATAGTTTTTACGTGACCACAATCGGCGTAAGCTGATACGTAACGCTGGGAAATAAAATTTATTTACTATCGATCCTTTCTTTACTTTAACCATCCCGATTTAAAAAAATGCTTGCTAAGAGCTTTGTTTGACCTCATTCACCTTATTAAAAACTTCATGTTAAAAAGGTTCTACGTGAAATGAAACTAAAATGTCAATAACCAAACATAATTTATTTTAAATTAGGAATATTATGAGCTACAAATTTGATAAAGTAATATAATTTAAATTTAGAACGAAATTGCGACTAGCGGTGTTTGTGGATTAGTTTTCGAATACTACTTTCTATAAACTAAAATATATTATATTGAAACTGCTTTCCGTTTCACACGTAATCTTGAAAACAACGTTCTAGAACGTCAGTTTTTCAGTGTTGCAAGCTAAAAAAATCTGTTAACCGCAACCACTTCCACTTCCATGCCGCCACTTCTATGAAGTGCACCGGCATACCCAAAAACTCCTTGGTCCATTTACCAGAATTTACGCTTCAAGTTATTAGAGCTTTCTATCTCCTGGCAATAAGTCTTGTGTCTAATATACGTGTCGTCACATGATCGCCGAAATAATTATTACAAGTGTCTTCCCTGCATAAGCCTAAAATGTATTTATGTATTAAATAATTCCTTTGAAATTTCTTAGAGTAGTTCTGGCCGGAGATATTGAAAATAAACACAAAGCATAACGAATGCAACCTTCTCTGCAGTCAACGTACCTACTTCCCAATCGGGAGCGCCTCTTAGATTGAGCGGATAACTCGCTGTGACATTATTGAGGTGAATGGTAGGTGTATCTGGAGGAGACATTTATGCATAATGCATCTTATCGCTTCAGGCCAAGCAATCTCGACTTGGACACAGAATTTACATAATGTTACTCCTTCCACGCGAATAGAGGATCATTTGTAGTTACAGTTTAAACTTGTTTAACAAGCTTTTAGTACTATTTGCATTTGAAGCGTAAAATGGCAGGAAACATGGCAACAACATGGCGAGTAATTGTTTTAATAGATAAATATTATTTTCGAACTTAACCAACTACGTTTTATGTAGAAAAAATAAATCTTTTATGCATCGGTGTAGGTATATAACTGCTAAGTAAAATTGTACTTCCAAAAATACCTGTAGTAAAAGGTTAAGGTATACAACATTAAAACAATTGCGAGCGAAATGTATAAACTCATCGAACAGCAAACTCTAGTTGATTTACTGTCTATGGATTCGTATGTGAACTTTTCCGCTCCGTTTCCGTAAATTTGAGAATTGGGATAATTGACAGAAGCTTCCGTTATAAAAGCCCCAAATAATTGTCTAAAAAACAACGCAATTTAAAGCAGATAATGAAGTTATTTTCCGGGTGAGACTTCACTTTTATTAAAACGATTTTGGCTTTGTTAATTTTTCCATCAACGAAATTCCTTTGTGCCTCACGATTCGTTGAAAAACTTGTACAAAGCAAATCATAAAAAAAATGTCACGACGAAAATTGGAAAAGTTAAATGTTTGATAGAAGATAGGGTATTTGTATTTGAGGCTGCGTAAATTTATATTTTATGTTTCATATTTTTATACACCACTTAAAAATACAGACTTATTCGAGTTACTTTAAAATACAGGTTAATAGAACAATTGTTACGATAAGGCCCTAAACAGTGCGATGCGGATGACCTACGCGGACGTCTGCGGCTAATTATAAAATGTACTAAGCTTATATATTGCGGACACGGACTTTCCGCGCTACGAACTGAACGCAATTCATCCTCGACGGACAGCGTCTGCTCATCCGCTCGCGGAGAATCCGCGTCGCACTGTATAGGCCCTAATAGTAATATAGTAATATAGCATAAGACTTGACTTGACTTGACTCAATCAAAATAATGCGTTGTTCACATGTAAATATATTACACTAGCTGTGCCCGAGACTTCGTCCGCGTGGAATAGTGTAGGTATATATATCGAATCAACAGCCTAAAAAATAAGTTTCAAGCTTCTAGCTCTAAATATGACGATACTTCCATACAACTTTTCATCCCCACCTTTCAACCCCTTACACCCCTTTTTTTCGCATTAAAAAGTAACTTATGTCCTTTCTCAGGCTCTAGACTATCTGTGTACCAAATTTCATTTAAATCGGTTCAGTAGTTTTGGCGTGAAAGGGCGACAGACAGACAGATAGAGTTACTTTCGCATTTATAATATTAGTAAGGATTTGCAGGTAATTTTCACCTACAAGATCACAATGGCAGTCAGTAGTAGCAGCAGTAAATAATTCTGCCGCGGTGATCGAGAGAGAATCGCTTACTACTATCTCGATTACCACGACAGTATTTTCCAAATTAAGGCTATTATTGACGTATAGACGTTCACGAAAGCTATATCAATCTGCCGTCCACTAAATAAAAGGCAGTTAAGTTTTACTGGTGCTATTTTATATTTTAATAATTTATGGACTACTATTGCTTGCGACTTCATTCACTTGTAAGTTTTGTTGATCTATCCCACGGGAGTCGTACATTTTTCTGGAATAAAAAGTGGCCTATATGCTATGCCAGACTGTAAACTATCTGGGTGATAAATTTCATCCAGATTCGCGTTTTCGCGTGAAAGAATAACAGACATCCTCACAAACTTTCACACGAATTTTCATTCCGTTACTAAGAAAATCCATAAAAACTAACCTCGAAAACCTTTTAAGTTAGTTTTTGTAAATTTTATTAATAACTGAGTAAATAGTTCCAAAATAAAAAAAAAATTTACATTTAAAATCTCATACATTCCAGCTGCTTTTATGAGAAACGGAGGAAATAATACCTGGAAATTCAAACGGTCATAACTTTAAAAGGAGGGTTTTTTTTATTTATTTTTGTAACTGCATGCTAGAGTAACGCCCTTTAATTTTTTTTTCATTGTTAGATACACTCTATATACTCTTTTTCATGTCTAGAGATTAGTTAGAATATAGAAAAACATAGTCATAACGCTTACTTTCATAGTTGAAAATAAACAACAATCAGAATCTCTTCCAAACGTTTACAAAAGTCCTTGTCAATATGTCAGATATTTCTTTGAACATTTACAAAGTCAGTGTAACACATATGTGTATTGCTCTGAGTTTTCCACTTCTAACAGCTAAATCCGAATTCGTTCCTATCACATTTTCGTTCCGACAAAACACAAGAAAGCTTTTGGTACAGTCATTCCATGGGATTTTTTTAAAGGAATTGGTATGGAATGAGTTTAAAATAAAATGTTCTTAAGATGTATTAATTATTTTTTTGTAACGTTAAAGATATTTTGGTAGGTTTACAGCCAAAGTAACCCTTTTTACAACATCATCAGAACTTTAAAATACAGAGACGATGTTAAAATATGTGAACGTGTAAATATATACCGTTGGTCTAGTGGTTAGTGATTCTGACTACAGAGCCAGAGGTCGTGGGTTCGATTCCCACCCAGGATAAATAATTGTGTGATGAGCATGGTCATTTGTTCTGTGTCTGGGTGTAATTTATCTATAATATGTATGTATTTAGAAATATATAAGTATGTTTATCAGCAGTCTGGATACCATACCAAACTAGGCAGAGGATCAGACTGCCGTGTGGAAGATGTATCAAGTTATTAAGTTATTATATTCAAGTACAAAAAAGCTAAACATCACGAAGGGAACCGGGTCACGATATTATTTCTCTCATTTACATAAATATGAAGTAATGTAAACAACATAGCAAGTCAATGTTGTTTCTCTACCAAGTAAAGTTAAAAAAAGATATCAAATAGAAGTATTTGCGGCAAAGTATTCCCACTCTAATATAATTGTATAAATTATATTGTGTGACTGGATCGTTATAACATTCAGAAATTACGAGACGGACAAACTAATTAAACTCCGAGGTATAATTAATGATATTTGTTTTTGAAGTGATAACACTGATAACGTCTTACAAATCGATGAACGCCGGATACACGCACGACAAAGCATGACTCATCGTCACGTTCCACCTGAGCCGAGCGTGCAATCGATCGGTGACGTTATCACGTAAAATTATCGTCCGTAAACCGACTTTACAGACAACCAATTTTTGAAGTTATACTTCTTTTGGCGCGTTAGGGAAAAATGATGAGAGTAAATTTTTACGATGCGCGCGCACACCGTCACGAAAAACCGACACCCTGATAGTGTATAGTAGATATAGTCAACATTTTAGTTTTTCAAAAAAAGTTACCAACTTCACGATATTTATTCAAGTGTTTCTGAACCTACAACACGTGTTTCGTATTATCAGTCCGAATAATATATTTAAATATATATTTTTTCAAATAATATATCGTGGTGACTGATATTTATTAAAAATTTATTGATTTAAAGATAATTTACTGTGGTTATAAGGCGATAAAAATGGTTTTTACATATTACTTGAGTAGGTTTGTAGAATTTGAGGTTAGTTGACGGTATGTATTATTTATTTTTAATTATTTAAGTCTCTCATTAAACAATCTGTCAGAATATGTTAAGTATTCAAATAATATACTAGTGTAGTATGTGCTTAACTTGGATTTTTGAAATTCGCTGCAAAGGATTTTCAAATAATTAAAAAAAGAACTTGGTAATTTAGTTTTTTACATGAAGAAGATCACCCAGATTGGACTAATTTGTATTTTACACAGCCAACAAATATAAACGTATTATTTAAACAGAACTCAGCATTATACATATTTTTTTATTAAAACACTAAAGTTCTAAGTCACTTTTCTAAGACTATATTTATTTAGGTTTGAATATATAACCTCAGAGTAAAACTCCGCGTAGATGTAAAAAAAAGCAGTCTTGTTTTCTCAAAAGTGTTATTTAAAGTGTTTCTCTCCGTTTTCACAGTAAATATAATGTTAAAACCTTTTATAGATACATATTTCTTAACTTATTTTATCGTCATTTTGATAGAATCATAAAATGCATAGACTAGAATCCCACTAATATTATAAATGTGAAAGTTTGGATGGATGGATGGATGGATGGATGTTTGTTACTCTATCACGCAAAAACCACTAAACCGATTGCGATGAAACTTTATTAAGGCTACTTTTTATCCCGAAATTCCATCGGGATCAGGACTTACGTGGGTGAAACCGCGGGGCGCTGCTAGTTTACCCATAAATTCATTCATTATAAATTTTAATGGCTTAAAAATTAACTTACTTAGTGAAATAGGTTTCAGTATTGCAGTGTTTTTTTCTTTAATTTGAAAATTACACAATTTGAGGCGATAATATTTTTAAATAACACTTTTATACTGATTAAAAATAGTGTTTTTTGCAGATACATATTACAAGTAAGTTGTTGCCTTGTTTTAAAAACAATGTTGTAAACAATCACTTGTAGTTTGGAGTTTTCATCGGATTTACTATCTGTCTCTGATTCGATGTGTAAAAGTAATATCGCAATAATAACATAAGCATAGCATAAAAAAACTAACAATAATTTCACCAACTGAATATTGAAAAATGCAGAAAATAAGGAAGTGTTACATTATAAATCTATGTCAAATAGCTTTAATGTCGCCTGCCACATTTATTCGACCTTGTTCAGTATAAATATGACTAGTAACCACAAAAAAGTATGGTGATATCATATTTCGCCTTGTTTGTGGTAACATTAATAAAAAGGAATCAAGTATGTCGTTCCCTGAAATAGAGATGAATGTTGCCTTCCTACTGCATGTTGAGGAAACTATTTGTTGGGATATTTCTTTATGAGCTTAGTCACACTATAACTTTTTGAAAAGTAGGAGACTGAGTAGGTTTGTTGGATTTTCCTTCATTCTAAATCAATATACCGTCCGTTATGGACCCATCGTTTTTATTTTGTAAAAGGGATTTTTTATGGACTGTCGAGTGATATAGGCTCCTTTGAATCCCGGAAAAGTAATCTAAGCCGGGGTGAATGTATTTGGTAAAACTAGTTTAGTTACATCTAGTTTATGGACAATAAATTTCACTGGGGACCCCATGTCGATTACGTATTCAATAAATTAAGATCTATATTATGTAAACTACACATACTTAAGTATAAAATACCTTATAAAACTCTTAGAACTATGAACCTGGCATTAGCTGATTCCATGATTGGTTATGTCTTCAGTAGTTATGGGCGCACGTACAAAAGCTATCTTGACAGCATTTATAGATTACAACTACACTACAACTACAACTAAGTATATTAAAAACTAATGTTCCATTAAAAATCAAAACAATTTACGAAAATGATGAAAGTGGGCTACTCAAACACTGTAAAATACTAAAGTTATTCGATAAGGCCTGCGAGTGTGTGATCAGAGGAATGCTACAACATTGTAAATGTAGAAAAAAATGTGAGGCATGAATCACTACGTCGCTTGTCATACTTACCTACTTACAGGTTGCCTAAACATACAAATGTCTATGGTACACGGACGTGAGAATATTTGCTGCACAAATTATTGAAAGGCTTACCCTGCGAACTCTGCAGTGCGATAAAAATTGTAAATCTGTACTCAGGAAACATAATATTAGAGAATTGCTTATACAATGTCAAACCATGTATGTTCTGAGATGATGTGTCCGATATACCACTGATTAACTCTTGATAGTTTCTGTGGTATCTAATATCTACCTTTAAACGAGCAATTCTTGTATATATGTTTACATATAATCTGAATCTGGGAAACGGCTCCAACGATTTTCATGAAATTTAGTATGCAGGGGGTTTCGGGGGCGATAAATCGATCTAGCTAGGTTTCATTTTTAGAAAACCAAAAGGTACTATTTATTAATTACCCATTATTGTCAATTCCCTATGTTAATAATTAATTTAAAAAAAAACTTTACAGTGATTTCAATTATGTTAAATTATATTGACATTCAAACCTCTACGAGCCACAGAACACAGATAAAGATAAATAAAATCCTAGAAGTGAAAACGTAACATTTTTAAGCGACATTAAATTATGTATTTTTTTTAATAAAAACATAATTTTAATAATAATTAAGAATTCAGGAAGGTTTTTAAATACTATTCACTTATAGTATTCAAGTAGTTATAAATAAAAAATTTTGAGTACCCAATCAAGTCACCGTCACCGATCCATCCGTTTACGACCTATGATACCACAGACATACACACGTTAAACTTATAACACCCGTCCTTTTTAGTAACTTTCGCGTTCCATGATGTAATTATGTTGATTAGCCAGTTTGTGGCTCTGACCACGGCCTATGCAACCTGATCGTCAGGCAATTCAGAGGCATGTAATACCTATTTCGTGATCGCGTTAATTCCCGTGTAAATACATAATTACCCCTCCTTTTGTATCGGAGGTTATAAAAAACTTAACCAGCCATATTACTCGATTCCAACCCGAGACTGGGTGTTCTTTGTGTCCGTTGTTTGTATGTTTGTGAAGCCCTCCGCGACACAGGAGTAATTCCTAATGCGGGAGTAGTCTAAAAAAAAAAATATTTCCACATCATGCACTAGAGCAACTTATGAACATAAATTGTTTTCAGAAAGGCGTAAATCATCGGTAAAAAGTCCCCATCCCCATCCGGCGTGTTAAAAGATTAGATTGGTTTGAATAAGTTTATTCGGTCGGCAAACTTTATAAAAGTTTTCAACAAATTTTATATTATATTTAGACGTTTAAAATGTGAAAAAGTGTTAAATGTTAAAGGTCACGCTTTTGTGTTTTATTTCATATTATGTGAAAATAATTACATCAAAAGCTACATTAAAGGCGATAACAATTGAAAACGAAAAAGATTACAAATTGTTAAAAAGTTTTGCAGGATGTTGGAATTTTCATTAAGTGTTCATTAAGTGTAATTATGTATTTATACGGGAGTTATGAATTTATACTGGCCGTGGTCACAGTCGGACTGCAGTCAGCCTGTGACCACGGCCAGTGCCACCTGCTCGAAACGTCAGGCAATTCAGAGGTATGTAATACCTTTTCGTGATCGCGTTAATTCCCGTCTAATTACATAATTATATGGCTAATTATATCACGGAACGCGACAGTTTAAAAAGGTTTATTAAGTGAATGACACTTATTATATACAGCTTATTAAGTATTGACTTTACTTCAATAAAATTGATAGGGTAGTACAAAAACAGGGGCTCGTGGCTAAGTGGTAAGAGTATGTTAGCACGTCAGTCTAGGATGGGTGACCATTCTTAACACATTGAGACCCCTCCGTGCCTCGGAGAGCACGTTAAACCGTCGGTCCCGGGTGCCATACTAACATCTGTGGCATTCGTTACGGTTAGTTGGAGCCCTAAAAAGCCCGACAACCTGGTCTAACTACAGAACTTCGATATCGCCTAGTACTAGGGTTGTGGAAGTCAGTAAAATATCAAAGTTCGGCCGTATCGTAGTTAGACTGAAAGCCGACCCCAACTTAGTTGGGAAAAAGGCGCGGAGGGTGATGACGGTAGCACAAAAACACAAAAATAAACTTGTATGATACAACAAAACGTAAAACAAATCATTTAAATTATTATAAGATTTATTTATTTCAATCCAAATGAACAATTTTAGTAATAACTGATACCAACATGTTATTTACTTTATAATTACTATTATGATTACTTTAAACTATTTAGAAAATACTTGTAAAAAACAGTCTCACAACCACTGATATAAAATATGAAAATCACTAACTAACAGTTACTGCCAAGTTGTTCGTACCACTATTCGCACTCAAGACCACGTTCTGAATTTATTCCTACCCTTTTATAACCCCACTATTCATTCATATTTATCAATCAAAATAATGTTTATTAACTTATTCTTATTAAATAGTGAACTGTGTTATCATCTATTATAGTTTGTCCCTATTTTAAAAAAAAATAAATAAGAGTTTTTGATGTGGCGATGACATACTTAACTAAGACTAAACTTATCGCTATCAGAAATACACTGGACAGTAAATAAACCGGGCCACCCACTACCATGGAACTCTGATTCAATTTTTTCAAGAAGTATAAAACTTACAATTATTAAAGTTATACATACCTACAGAAAGTGACTTTCATGTTGATCAACGCCGAATATGATATGGCTCAAATTCTAAAACCAGACATTGTAATAAAAGCATCGTTCGTAGGAGAGCCAAGCTTCGGCACGCATGGGCCGGCTCGACCGGAGTGATACCACGGTCTCACAGAAACGCGGCAGTGAAGCAATGTTTGTATTGCTTTTCACCGCGTGAGTGAGGTTACTGGAGGCCCTAACCTTTCCCTCTCCACCCTGTGCCCCCCTCTTTCCACTCTTTCCCTACTCCCACCTTAAAGGCCGGCAACGCATTTGTGACTCTTGAGTTGCAGGTGCCCAGGGGCAGCGGTAGTCATTTACCATCAGGTGACCCGTCTGATCGTTTGCCTCCTATACCATAAAAAAAATGGAAATAGTATTTTATTTATACCAGTGTTTTGAATTGGAAAATCTAGGTATAAGAAATATTCCTGTTCTCATAAAATCTGTTTTTTTTAATTCACAGAAGATGTCTAGTTCACTAGAAAATAATAGAAGATGAATGTGAGTAGTCGGCACTTCAGAGGAGCTTTTAGCTTAAGTGCATCGATGTGTGAATCGAAGATAATGTTTGAATTTATGGTTAACTTTACTCGATCGTAAATAGGACACTTGTACTCATATCAGTATAAAATATAGCAATCTAAGAATAATGTCCATGATTACATCTGTTTGTAAAATAGTCCTTGAGTACAAGTCTTTGTAATATAGCTATATTTATATATATATATATATAATATATATCTATATAAAGGTGTGTGAGTGTGAGTGAGATAATTACAAAATATTTTGTCAAACAGGCGCCAACAAAACAAATAGTCAATTGTAAACTTGTTGAAATCTAGGAAGTAGGAAACAGTATATTTAAATATTAGAATAAAAAATTATAAAAGACAAAATCAAATTAAACATAGAATATAACATTCAGTGTAGGTATACCTTTCTGTAGGTTCACCAACGAACAATTATATTCCTCTGTCCACACGTTTAATATATCTACGTTATAGACAATGTTAGCACTTGCCAAACAATCTGCTCAATATTGCATGAGAAGAATGCCAGGGGAATATTCCCTTGTAACGTATCTAAGGAAAGGTCAGAGTGAACCAATACACACTCCATTTATACATATTGGTTCTTTGTGAAGGGGTAATTTCTTTCCAGCTGTGTTTTTATCGAGAGACGATGGTCGAAATTAAAAAATTAGGTCGTTAGTTATACTAACTTTTAAACTTTCGCGTTCCATGATATAATTATGTATTTACGGGAATTAACGCGATCTCGAAAAGGTATTAAGGAATATCGTGGGTGGATGAAGAACCTTCTACCTCACAATCTCGACGACGGACCGCACCGCTGAGCCAGTTAGCCTGTGACCACGGCCAGTGCAACCTGGTCGAAACGTCAGGCAATTCAGAGGTATGTAATACCTTTTCGTGATCGCGTTAATTCCCGTAAATACATAATTATAGGTCGTTAGTATTTCCTCGTTATTTTTAATCATCTAAAATTATTAAGAATTGATACCATGATGATGATTGGTTTAAAGACCTCTTCTGAGAATATTTACAAAGTACTCTTTACTGTACAAGCATTACTACATACAAGCTTCTTTAGTAATAAATATTATGACTGCAATAGAATAAAAGTGTCAACATAATAAATAACATTCACACATATTTGAAACACAGTGTTTATTTAGACCACACTCCAACACACAACGAGGCTTTTTTGGTTAGGTTCTTTAATTGTATGTTTTTTTTATAGTTTGTTTTCAAAATACTACAGAATTATTCATCACAAACAAAACATTTCTTAATGTTTCCGATAAAATCGGCGTTTCAGAAAAATAACATTTCAACAAAAAAATAGTGTTCCTGCAGAAATGAAATTGGTTTCCTTCTCGCTGTATGTATTGTAAATTTATGGGCCATCATCCTCCAATCTTTTGCAGCTATATTGAGTAAAAATCTTATTTTTGGATGTAACGAACCAAGTTCAGGAACATATTGTATTTCCATTTTGCTTTGAAGTTGACTTTCTCGTTCAATAATTCTCGATAGAACCGAGTGCGAAATGAAAATAAACATTGGCACCAAATCCCTTCATATACCTACTTTTCATTCTTGAATACTTCCTTTGCTGAAAATTGAATTTTTCTTCTAAGCCTAAGTCTGTCACTTTTATTTTACGGTTTAATCATCAAATGAATATTAAAATCTAATGATTTGAGAACACTAAGCCATGACGTAACACGTATTACATTCAAAATTGTACAGCATTATAAAATACTGATTTAACTTGACAGTCTTCTTTCTACCCTATTGTGTTTATACCTATATAGCTGTTCCTAGTCCTTATAGCTAAATCATGTAATTAACATTAAAACAATTTTAAAAAATCCTTGAAACATATCTGAAACTATTTTACTGGAACAGGCCTGACTGGTCTAGTACCTCGAACCTTCTTGAGACCTCAGCTAGATAGCACTACGCTATTAGTTTCTGGTAGCAAATTGGGTTCCTAGATAACACACAAGTGACACACTGGTTTGAGGGCTTATACTTCCTGGCACCAGCCAGTTCTAGTTACAAGTATGCGACCCTCACTAAGCTAAGCTAGCTAGCTAGCTAAGCTATATAGAATTACACTCCACAATTAGAGATGGGTACTAATCCGGGTTAAAGCCCTAGACTGGGTAAAAACCTGGGTGATTGCCCATCTCTATCTACAATCCATCCGTAAAAGCCATATCTCTTTCCTTCCCTTCCTTGCCTTCAACTTGTCCTTTTAGTATACTCCAAAATCTTTTATCTTTTAATCTCAAAATGACGGCCATAGGTTTGCCGCTATTAAATGAGTTGCCAAACCAAACTAAAGAAGCCTGGAAGAGATCGCAAATCGTGATAAGGCCACCAATTGTCCAATGTTTTTCTTTCAAGTGTTTTTTTTTCATTTTTAGGCTTTTAGTTTATAAGAATGTATACCTATGTATACAAATTGTATCTTTTTTGTACAATAAAGAGTTATCTATCTATCTATCTAAAGTTGGTAAAAGGTTGGTCTTTGGTACGCCTCTCTGCCTACCCCTTCAGGGATATAATCATGAGCGTACGTATGTATGTAAATGACACCACTGGCACTTATAGCTGGTATTTATAGCTCCTGGAAACATTTCATTTATATGCTTGTTTCTCAAATTAGTAGTGTATCAATTGAATATTATATAATATACTAGCTACCCGGCCCCGCGTTGCTATGGCTAGAGAATTTGCAATAAAAAAAGAACTATCTTATCTCTCAAGTTGGAACAAACTACACACATTGAGCAAAATTTCATTAAAATCGGTTCATTAGTTTAGGAGTTAATCGCGAACAAAGAACGTGACACGAAATTTTTATATATATCACTACATATTTTAAAACAAAGTGCCCCACCGCTTCTGTCTGTCTGTTCGCGATAAACTGAAAAACTACTGAACACTGAACTGACAGAGTGATTCATGAGGAAGGCTTAGGTGTATAATTTGTTAAAATTATGTGTAAATTGATTGAAATCATATATGATGACGATTGTTAAAGATGTCTCTGCTACCCGTGCGAAGCTGGGGCGGGTTGCTAGGATATATACATAAAAAAGAAATTCCTTGATAATTATTTTTTATTTATTTAATATCTTTCTAATTTACATGACAAAAGAAACTTATATATATGTTTGTTTGTTCGTATCTTATGCGCTGCGGTACCATTCATCTGATCATCATGAAACTTTGCATACACGTTGCCGGGAATTCAGAGAAGGACATAGGCATAGGCCTCCCGAGGGATGGCAAAGTTGCTGTAAAAGCATATACATTTTTTTATTTGTATATTCATTTCACTTTCATGTTGTAAGAGAATAAGCAATTAATTTTAACAAGCTTAACGGTAGAAGAAGTCTTCTTCTTCTTTCTTCTTTTATTCATTCTGCTAATTTTATTTTCATGAAGTTTCAGATAATCCTTCTGATGAACATTTTATGATGACCATAATATTGAACGCACGTATGTTTTATTTATTTATTTCTCTTCTTATGCACCATTATACTATTTCACTATATCGGTCGTAAATGGTTCTAATAGACACAATTGAAAATTTTCTTGTTTTCTGTAGTTTTGTTGCGATTTGCGAGGGAGTTTCCTGACCGCAATAGTTGGAAAAATTACTAAAACAATGGATTGAAAATTTCCTAGATTCTTGTTTTATACATTTTAATGGTACTTAAGTTTAAATTTAACAAAAATAAATAAATGATATTGTACATACTAGAGATTATCTGGGGTCAAATTTCGACCATAATTAATAAAGTTTTAAATGTTTTATTTTATTGACCAGTATAACTTGAACTTTCATTGTATAGATATTTCTAAATGCGTGAAATTTGCTTAATAAAGGGTACAAAGAAATCTCTTTACGTATTATTATATAGATCTTATAAAATCTAGATAGTTGAGCTCTGAGACTATTAAAAATTGAGTAATTTAGTAAATAAAACCCTTAAGAAACGTCAAACGCTAAAAAGATCGGCACAAACAATACAATACACTTTATTGTACATGAGAAATCGAATGAATCGATTGAATAATAGTTCAATCGGCGGTGGCGGTCTTATCACTAGTTGCGATTTCTAATTGACAACCTTTAGAATGACATGATGCAATAAGAACCAACCAAAAGTTGAAGTTGAAGTTGAGAAATGGTTACGCAATATGTCACATTTGCATGTCAGTGACGCGCACCCATGACTTTTGCCCCTACCAAAAATTGCTCAACGCGGCTAAAGAAGTTTTACACTTGAAAAAAACCGGAAAAGTGCGAGTCTGACTCGCGCAACGAGGGTTCCGTAAGTAAACAAACTTGCATAAAGATAGTATTTATTCTATTCGTATGTAGATAGTTTTCTTAAATTTCATGGTTCTAGGTCAATGAAAACTACCCCATAGGATTTGATTTACCTGGGAAATGTTCAAATTTGTTAAAATCTAACGTCTAATGGCCGTATCTTTTGATTGCATTGACTTAGAAGCTACAATTTTTCACAGCTTCAAGGGACCGCAGACATAAGTATTTGGTATTAATTTCAACTTGATGCGTACCTGAAAAAAAGGTCTTGACATGACTATATGACAGACATATAGACAGAAGGACTACAAAGCGATACTAAAAGGGTTCCTGTTTCTTTTTGAGGAACGGAACCCTAAATTTTCTACCGCTCTTTTCAAAAGTACTAATGCTGAATACACGACCCAATAGTATTCTGTTATAGTCACGTTTTTTCCTGATGTCTGAAACAGCAACATGTTATAACGGTTTTTTGCTGCTGTAGGTGCTTTTATGTAACAGTATTTTGTTTTATTTCATCTGTTCGTATATTATTAGGTTTCAATACCCGATGTATTTATTTTCTACCCACCATGTACTTTCGTATGTAATACTCATTTTTAGAATTGGCTATAATATACTGTATTACAAGTTTCTTTGTGGGTTCAAAGTTCTTCGTATAAAGAAGCGATATTACCTTTTTTTTTTGAAGCGTTTATCCAAGTTTGAGGTAGAAGTTTTCTTCACCTCCGTAACTTTATTATTGGCTGGGAAATATTGTTTTAAGAACTTTCCTGCTGACTGTTTGCCTTTTATAAGCTTTAGTAATTCTTATAATTAGGGAAATTCACGAAATCTTTAAACATACATCATTTTTTTAACGTCGATGTATTTTTTATCAATTTACTGACTTAACCTTTTACGTGTTCGCGTGATTTTTAGGCAAAATACGTAAAATGATTTGAAATTCGCGCTAACGACTTTTAACGGCATAACACTTCAAAAAAACAATGATTACGTAATATTGCATTATGTTAGCGAAATACACCATATCTCATTTTAATCCCAGTTACATGGGCTACTAGAATAATATATTTATAACAATTATAATTACATACCAGTTGGCGAAACAATCCAATATATTTTATTTTTAACTTTTTTTAGCTAACACCACCAATATTTTCACTTATAAAAACCAAACTAATATCACATTCACTCTAATACCACCATAACTTCTTAGATTACATGTAAACACATACACAACGATCACTACTTAACTTTCAAACTCATTGTTTACACAAATAAAACAAAAAAACATCGCGATCGAAAATTCGGTCCGCCATTATTTACCGAGGCGACGCGACTTATGACCTTGGTTACGAATTCGCGCCAAACGGCCAATCCTGTGACGTAGTTGCACACCAAAGTACAGGTGACCATAAAAAGACTTGTTGTATTGAAGTTCGTATGGTTTAAGGTTACTATTTCAAGAGCGTTCAGAGAAGTTTTTATTTACTGTGTGTAACAAATGTGTGTTCTTACAGCGAACAATAATATTATTATGATATAATAATATGATTATACTACGGAGTATATTTTTAAAATAGATATGTACTTTTTTATACATGTATGTATTATATGTAATATAAAAAAAAATTAAAATGTTAAATTTAGTAACATAATTATTCTGGTTTTGATACTAATAAGGCAAACAAAAACACGGTCAACCTGATGCTAAGCAGTTAGTGTGGCCTATGAACATTAATGAGTTGCTGTTAAGTTACCAAGTTATATAGAGGTATACTTAAACTTTTTTACACTTCTAAACAAATAAGCACACGATCTACCTAAATATTTTTTAAATGTTCATATTTATGTTTGTGCCACCTGAAAATTCAGCGTATGGTTTTATGTTTATTTTTGTTTGTTCTTACCCACCTATACAACTGTATGTATTTATACATATATTGTCTAATCAGTGAAATGCATGCAGTCCGAGCGCTTACGCTGACGTTAACCTTAAGTACCTGCAGTGTGATTCGAGTGTGATTCGAGTGTGATTCAACGATTTATAAATATTAAGTACGTAAGAAAATTAGCTATATCATTCGAGCGCTGATTTAAAATTCAGGATTCAAAACACTTCGAAGTTTTTTTCTCTGCAAACATAACGAATTCAAACTGTCACATGTTAATTTCATGTGTTGGAAGAAATACTTGCATATATAGGTACATTGAACCCTTCTCTTCTAATCATAAGGAACATAATCGCATTTTTTTATAAGACAGCGATTGGTATGACAGACTTTATGTGGTAGTTCCAAATGCCTAATGTCCACACTACCAAATCCTCGTCCCGCTACTAAGGTTTAGGAGAAAATAAAGTACTTTTTAACCGATTTGGTGGTTCTGTATTCGATCTGTATCTATGTGTGTATGGTTGTATGTCTGTCTTTTTTTTAACTGACTTCAGAAAAGGAGGTTATCTATTCGATTTGTACTTATGTATTTATGTTTGTATGTCTGCGATTTGTTTTAAAAGCATTAGACAAACAAAAACCAAAAAATGTGTTAGTATATAATGCATTAGGTATTTATTAGTTCATTTTTACACAATCAATTTCGTCACTTTATTTTTTTATAAATGTATTTGCCCTGTACATTTACATTGTATTAAAGAATATGTTTGATTGAAGTAACTTCTAGCACGTCATGTTAATATTTTGATGTATTACTGGATTTCATAACTGGTTTTAAAATAGAAATAATATAAAATAGCAATTCGTTTTTTATCAAAATTATAGACAATCTGTTTCTCTTTTTATGCCACTTCAAATTAGTTATCAAAACGTTCAATGAAAGCTGAAGAGGCGGGAACAGGGAGTAAAGAAGAAATAAAATGTGGGCTCTTCAAACAAAATCAAACAACATACAATTTTCAATTTCATTAATAGTGATAGATATTATGTCACATCTGACGCCAATCATTTGATTAATTAATGTTCATTTCGTAATCGCATATTATATTTAGTTCATAGATGTATATTTAAGTGTATTATTTTATGTACTGTATTAAGTATAGTTATCAAAAAGAAAGTAGGATACGTTATTACATGGCAATCTACTCGCTAAATAAGACTATGTTTGTGTTGGTATCAAATTTCAGTGGTATGGAGGCCAAATATGTAAGTTCTCTCTCTCTAAAAATTAGATTTTTTATAAAACTACTCTTCTGCTATGTAACTCAAATAAAATAAATGATAATAATGAAATAAACAACACTATATACATGTTAAACTTACCTGCTCATTTTATATTGAAAGAAAGCTACTAAATTCGTAAGCCAGCTAACAAATTTACTCATATTCCTTGTACAAAACAAGGAATATGCGTAAAATTGTTATTTTGGGGTAATTAATCTAACACAGTTAGTCGGAAGTTTTTTTTATTTTAAAATATAAAATATAGGTGGCGCCGTCTGTTTTACTTGCGAATTATATGCAAGTCACAATCACATGTTTCCTAATGTATTCCTATTTATATCAATAAGTTATATCAATTAATCAGCCTATTGCAGGGTAACTACTGGGCATAGAGCCATAGATCGGAAAAGAAGCATATGTAAATGGAAGGTAGGACACTCGCGCCTCCCAGGTGGACTGACGACCTGAAAAGTTAACAGACGAGTGTAAAATACGAGACACCAGACAAAAAAAAAATATGAAACGGTCGGATTTCCAAACAACCGTTCATTCTTTTCTTACCCCCTTAGGGGTAAAATTTTCAAAAATACTTTCTTAGTGGATGCTTACAACATAAAAGTGCAATCAAAGTAACATCAAGGGCCAAAATTTCAAGTTTGTAACTTGTAACGTTTTAGACTCTGCATTAATTAATCAGTCAATCAGGACAAGTAATCATATGTATTGATGAAAAATTACTGTAAATATTGTTAAAAGTTGTTTTTATCATATTATCCAAATGAAAATTATATATGATATGTATAATTTTTATAAACAAATACATTGATTATGATAACTGCTTACCATCAGGCGGGCCGTATGCTTGTTTGCCACCGATGTGGTATAAAAAAATAAAGCATTTTTATTTCATTTTAATGATTCTTGTGTAGTGGCACTGCTAGTGAGATTTTAAATATAAAGGTCGCCATTGCATTGAACTAGCCCCAAAGTTTAGTTTTGTAAAATCTATATATTATACTTAACGCTCCGCTCTTATTGGTGATAAATAGCGATCCTCGATAAATGGACTATCCAATATTAAAATTATTTTTCAATTAGAACCAGTAATTCCTGATATTAGCGCGTTCTACCAAACAAACAGACTCATTGGCTTTATAATATTAGGATAGATATATATTATAACATAATCAACATAATATTCCGTAAAAATTATTTCCTTTGTTTCGGAACATTAAACCATGTTAAATGTATTATTTGACATAATTATTACTATTATACTAATAGTCATATAAATTAAGACATATAATAAGACGCTATTGCGTGCAATATTGCATAGTAATTTGAAAAGTAAACTGTAAATGACTGTACTTATGTGACGTCACATAATGGCGTCCCGCCGCCGGCACCTCGACCGCCGAAATTTGAAGAACATGATATTGGAAACAAAATTACGATTTATATAAGCGTACACACATTTAAATACTTATGGAAATATATTTGTATATACATTATCAAAAAACTTATATATATTTTAGATACTTTTGATTTTATTTTCCAATATAAAACAGTAAAAATATTCGCGCTTGAAGAAGTTTTTTTTTGTTTTCAAAAGTATATCACTTTTTTTTGCTTGTTATTTGTAATTATACATAATTATGTAGTTTTACCATTATTCTTCATATGTTTATCAGTAATTAGATATAAGAATAAAGTAAAAACACTAACCGTTTCCTGCTTTAAAATACTTTTCAAACTACACAAAATTTTAGCTGACGACGCAAAAATGGCGGACTGTTGAAAAATCAACAAATCATTTTATTTTATATTTATTTCAAGGGTACCATTAAAAAAAAACTGTTAAAATGCGTAGACAAGTATACCACCATTATATAAAAAAATATTTCAGTTAGAAATACCTTCATAAATCGTCACAAAGTTAATTTGTACACCCTTTGTACACGTGACACGTGGTGCACCTGCAATCGATGCACATACGTATGTTCACGAAACACGCAACGGGTTAAGTCACAACATAAGTGATTTTTCTTAATACATTCTATGGCACATGTACGTGATTATTTAATTAAATTATAACTATTTGGAAAAACGTGCAAACATGTAGTTTGATATGTGCCGGCTTGCACCCCTCCATATACAATGTTCTTGTGTTTTGATTGTTAATTAGTAAACAAGAAAATATTTTATTATATAGAATCAGTCAGTCCAGGAGTCTAGTCATAGCCAATATTTCCTTATCTTGTCTATCATTGCGAAGTCACAATATTGGTGAACCCGACGTGATTATACAGCTACGGACCTGGCCTTTGCCTGCTGACTGAATAATCACCAAGAGTATACCAAGTACCTTTTTGGGCACATTTCAATTGGTCTCCCACCAGAGGGTCTCGCCATTGAAATTTTAAGAGGCATTATAAAGCGTAAAAGAAACAAAACTTGAAATGGCCCCACCAGCTATACTTCAGAAGAACTATAGCTCTGATGAGATACTGGATACTCGGCAGCCGAACTAGTTTACGAAAATCTACATAATGATATTTTTTCACAAATCAAAAAAAATCATTATGTAGAATAATTTATAACTATGACTAAAAATAAATTTTCAAAAAATGATTCAGTAAAATTTTCATGTTAATAAGGAAATAAAACAAAAACCTAACAAATTTTATCAAAAACATTTTGGAGTTTTACGAACTTTTTTAAAAATTTTATTTAATCAAAATCTCAATGACATTATCGAAATCAATTCCGACTTTATAACCAGAAGAGCAACAAAGGTACATATATATTTACGAAACTTTGAAATCAAATAGCACCTTAAACAATAAAATTCAAGTACGACAATACTTCAAGTAAATTATACTTTTATGAAATAACTGATATTGACTGATGAGAAAATAAGTACCAATTGGCCTTAAAATTTAGAGCGCTCATGACGCCTACTTGTAACTTAATAGCATCAATGAAGGCAGCGTCTATAATATGCTTAGATCAAGAGATGAAACGTGATTTTATTATTTTATATTCCAAGATTAGGAATTTTTCCTCATCTCGATCTTTTTAATTAAAATGACAGGGAAATGTAAGACAATACGTATGTACATAAGGCTATAAAATATTTTCAATGCTCTGCAACAAAACTTAGTTTCCAATAAGTAGTCAGCATTTCATCATAACGTGATTATGAATGAACGAGACGAGAACAAGAATGAATGAGTTTTGTTACGAATGAACGTTTTCGATTGTTCTAGAAATTTCCTTTTTCTTTTCTTTCATTTCAATTATTTTTCATCAGCTAACATTAATCTTACTTAACATTAACCCTTGACCCTACATATTGGTGTTCTGTATTTGTATAAAGAATTTGGAAGTATATATTCTAAGTACCCATTATAATTATTTTAAATGTGTATACGAAGACTGTCAATAAAATACGTAAAATCACAAAAAAAAATATTTTTAATGTAAACTTCAGATTATCAAAACTCGTTTGCTGTAAGTTCATACAATAAGCGAAGTGTATTCTTAGACTCTTTAGCGAGGTTATTAAGCTTTTAAATTTTTATTTTAGAATTTAATTAACACAATTCTAGAATAGTCTCTCGTGTTTGAAAGTTAAATTAAACACCATTGAAGTTTACAATTACAGAGTAAATACTTTTGTTCTAAGTCACCTACTTAACTTAAGCCAACAATTTTAATCAATACACCATCAATACTAAAATAGAAGTATCTATTTGTAATGTCAAAATAATAGTTTTTTTTTTTATCTCATACAGTTATTTGCACAATAGCTATGCCCAAAATCAGTTTTAAAAATTTGTGTCTGTCTGTCTGTTTGCTCCGGCTAATCTCCGGCACGGGTGGACCGATTTCCATTTCCGGGACTTTCACTGGCAGATAGCTGGTGTTGTAAGGAGTAACTTAGGCTACTTTTATTTTGGAAAAAGAATTAGTGTTCCACGCAAAACATATGTACACGCGAGTAAACACACATATTTAAAATAAAAGTCGTAATGTTTGCTGAAAATATAATAATTGTCTCGACAAACATGGACATAAGGGTTTGGCAAAAATGCCCAGCAAAGAGATTCCAAATCCTACTACTTAATGACCTTGATGAAACCTTATACACATAGATACGATATTAACCAGCAAATTTAATAATATTCTTGTAAATATTTTTGTGAAACTAGAGCAGCAGATGTTGATAAGATTAATAAAGTTCGTGTGTAAATTTTTATAATTTATATTTTTTGGGTTTATTGAAAACACTTTCATGTGCTAGCTTTTGCCCACGGCTTCTCGTTAATGTTGATTTTTTCATACAATTCTGGTTGTCGGTCTATTATATCAGGTTTTTCCCTAGGGAACATCACCTTTTATCTAAATAAAAAGTACCCTATGTTCTTTTCTGCACCGCTGATAAAAAAAACCTACTCGTTGCAGGTAGTTTTTAGTTTTTATCATTTTCAATGCTATCCTCAGTAGGTAATATCTGTATCGCTTATATTATAATCACGCAAATTGTTTCTTTTATGCTTCTTTGTTTTAAGTCTTTTCAAATAATGTTTTTCTTTACCTTCTTGCTGATCTGTTTTAGTTCTTTTTAGTAGGATTCCTTTTGTAGCTTTTTAATTTTTTTCTTCATTATTTTTTTATCGGAATTAAGAACTTCAGTGCTTTCTTTACCTCCTTTAAAAATATGTCGGAAGCGTAGGAACTGATAATGATACATGAAGCAGTTTAGATGAAGTTTCTTTTTTTTGTTTTTTTATAAGACAACTCCCGCATTAGGAATTACTCCTGTGTCGCGGGGGACTTTACAGACATACGAATAACGGACACAAATAATCCAGCCAAAGATCGAACCCACGACCTATGGTATAGCAGTCACGGTCACTAACCACTAGGCCAATAGGCCAGTCTTTCTTTTCGCGTATCAGTAGCAATAGCATAAATAACTAATAAATTGTCTGCGTCTACAATATTATTTTTAACTGCTGGATTATTAGCATCTTGAAAATTATCTCTAAGTTCCGGATTATTTGCATTTGCCAAATTTGCTGTGACTGCCGTATTGTCTGTAACGACAGAATCGGTCTCTCGAATGGTATCTATAGAATCTTTACTGGCTAACATTTTATTCGGGAGTCAAAATCATCAATGATACTCGGAGAGTAGTAGTCAAAAATATCTGATTTCCTATTTAAGATAGTCAAAATTCTAGCTTCATTTCAATTGTTGTGTTGTTTTCTATGAAAAATTCATTTCCTGGTATTGCACTATTCTTAAGTGGATATATTCCACTATTTCTAAACCCTGCTATGGCGTTGGCAGGAGTTATCGCTTTAATCCATGCTTTTCCAATGAGTTCTCCGAACTGCTGACGTTTAAATATTTTGTGAGGGTTTGTTCGCAGATGAAGATTAGTCTCAGCAGTTAAAAAGGTTTTGAACGGCTTAAACACCGCTCTGTCTAGAAGTTGGAGTGTTGAAGTTGTATGACTGGGTAAGTAAAGAAGAAGAATGTCATTATTTTTTGCTATTTCCAGCATATCAACGTCAGGGGAATGTGAACTGTGGCCGTCCAAAATGAGCAAAACTTTTCCCTGAGGTTTCATTGGAATAAAATGCTTGCTCAGCCATTTCAAAAATAACTCTGCATTTATATGGGCCGAATTTTGATTCACAAATACTTTTGAACCAGGTGGTAGACCGTCCATACATTCATCTTTTTTATGAACTTCTTTTATTACCACAACTGGAGGGAGAAAATTACCCACTGCATTGCAGCAAGCTACGACCGTCAATGTTTCACGTTTTTCATCTGATGTTTTAGAGTGAACGGATCTCGTTCCTTTAGTAGCTAAAACTTCACCTACTTTATTGTTCATGTGAACTGTAGTCTCGTCCATATTAAAAATTCTACCAGGCTGATCCAAAAGGTCATTTTCTTTTAGAACTTTTGTAAGTAAGTCATGGAAGTCTTGAATTTCTTTTCTTTTATGTGCTAATGGTAATGGACGTGAGACTAAGAGACCTTCAGCCTGTCTAATAGATAAATTAGGATGCCTTTCTAAAAAGCTCTGCAACCAATCAGCTCCAGCCAATTTTGTCTTTGTGTTGAAATTATGTTTTATTTTCAACTTTTCTGCAAATTGATAAGCTAGGGCGCGAATAGTTTTTTTGTCAGGAGGAAACCCGGATCGTTCTAGGTTTTGAATATGAACGACCAGCTGACGTTCGTTTTCGAATCCAAGAGTTGGATGTTTTCCTAAAATAATTGGAGGTATTAGCTTTTTAAAATAACAATAAAATACGATGAGTACCAAGAAGAGTAATAATTAAACGAGGTATACATATATATATTCTTAATCTGAAAGAATGTTATTATAAATTCGAAAGTACAATCATGAAAGTACCTACCTAATCGAATTATTTTCGTATTTTGTGTAGCGAACCGGCGACGTAACGTCCTAGATGGTATTCCGTGTCTTTTTGCTATATCATTGACGCTGCGTCGTTTGTCTTGCATCTCTGCTAAAGCTGCAGCCACTGCCTCCTCTGTCCAAGTTACGACACGTGGTTGGACGCCAACTTTACGCTTGTATTTACGGGGCATTTCCAATCTAAATCATAAAATATACATAAATTAAAGTGTGGCAAGAAATAGATGCCCTTAAAGTCAACATACATTAGGTCCCTTAGGGGCGAATATCATATCGGGGTATATATTTTTTGTCACAGGGATAGGTGCCTACGAATATTAATTCATGGTTAGTACGGTTATTATATCCTAAAAAATTTAGTTAATAATAATTTATATACCCTACTTTTTATTCAGAAGTAAAAATAATATAATATTACCTGTTAACTCCAAAGTTATAGAGGCCCCAAAAATAATTTACGAAGTAAAATCACGACTCTTTTAATCGTCACTGTCTCTATCGCACGCCTCAAAGTCTTGTGGCAGACTGAAGTAAGAAAGGGGTCGCGTTCGTCCTATTGATACATTGTTTTGTGTTTGCGTTTTACATTTCGCACATGCGTACTAAGGCGTCTATCCCGCAGGGGCGTATATCCCGAACTTACTCTATGCAAAGAGAATGCTCGGCTTGATAAGGTGTTCTAGCTAAATATGGACAAGAATCGTATTAATAAATGATTTTATTTTTATAGTGTTCATTCGTACAACACCCTGAATAAAAAATAAAATAGCAGAAAATAATTATGTAATACTGTATAATCCTATCATTAAAACAGTATTACTTATTTATTTTTGTAATATTTTTGATTATTTTTACTAAAGTGATATTAACTTTTTCATTTATAGAATAATAGTATGAAAATGCGTTAGTGCAAAAAAATATCAAGTTGTTTGTTCCAATGTTGTTATTCGGCGTCGTATACGTGTAAAATGTAGCAGGAGATATGATCTGATCCATACATCTTCAACAAAAACATTCTTAATAAGTTTAATTTAGCTTTAGATTTATGTTTTATCTTTATTAATTATTTTTTTATTATGTGAACCATTTCAACACAATGTAAACATTGTTTAGAAATAATTGAAATGAACTAAGATATTAAAACACAGCTGATTAGTTTTCTTTGCTCGTTTGCCCCTATAATATATAAAAAACGTAAAAACTTTAATGCGAGTTTGTTTGTTACGCTGTGACACCTTAACTACTCAACCGACTTTTGCACAGACGTTGTTTGGGGCGTACTGAAAAGGACGTAGGTACCTTTCATCCCAAAAAAAAGGGATGAGAAAATACCTTTAATGTGAGCGAAGCCGCAGGCATAGGTTAGTAAAATAGGTATATAAATGTTAACCCCATGCCGACCTGCCGGCAAGTTATCCAGACACTGATTACATTCCAGATCCGGTAAGCGGCAAAGAGCATGCATAATTAACACATAGTTGACAATAACCACTTGATGTGCTATGTTCAATGCCTTCAAAGCCAACATCCAGCATGCATGACAGACTATGATGTGAGCTGTAAACTGTAGGTATATAAAACATATGCTTACATAATTTTAAGCGGTTAATGGATGAACCTTTATGAGATTTAAAATAATATAACTCACGATTCACTCCACTGTCTAATCAGCGCTAGCACTAGCCTTTTATCAGGATACAGTGAGATTATATAGAGTGTTTATGTAAATCTAACACTTACTTAAATCACTGAAAGGGCATGACTCTAGCATGCAGTTACTAAAAGAAGTTACAAGAATGGATAGTTTTTTTAAAAAAACTCTCCGTTTACAAGTTATGACCGTTTGAATTTCCACGTAGGTATATTACTTATTTTTTTATTTTGGTAATTCACTCAGTTATTGAGAAAATACATAAAAACTGAGTTTAAAAGTTTAGGAAGTTAGTTTTTATGGCTTTTCTTAGTAACAGAATAAAAAATTACAAAAACATTAAATACCTACTAATTAAAATCTTAAGTATTTCACATTCCAGGTGGTCATAACTTGTAAAGAAATAGTTTTTTAACCCTCGAGGCAAAAAGAGGAGTGTTATAAGTTTGACGTATCTGTGTGTATGTGTATCATCGTGTGTCTGTCCGTGGCATCGTAGCTCCCAAACGGATGAACCGATTTGAGTACGGTTTTTTTTGTTTGAAAGGTGACTTGATCGAGAGTGTTCTTAGATATAATTCAAGAAAATCTGTTTAGCTGTTCGAAGATCACTAGCTCTTTTGTAATCGTTGAAGTGATTTTCTAGTCGGGAGTATTTTAAAATTTTAATTTATTATACCTACCCTACTCTTACTACTCTCTTCTACTTAAAGACAATAAGTTATATTAACAAATGGGCTCTAGTTCCGCTCACCCCTACATTCCAGTATACAATTAATTTAAATGCAACTATATACATACCAATAATCTTACTAATATTATAAAGGTGAAAGTTTGTGAGTATGGATGGATTGATGGATGTTTGTTACTCTTTCACGCAAAAACTACTGAATCGATTGCGATGAAACTTGGTATGTAGATAGCTGGAGATCTGGATTAACACATAGGCTACTTTTTATCCCGATATTCCCACGGGACCGGGACTTACGCGGGTGAAACCGCGGGGCGCAGCTAGTATGTAATAAGGCCAATAAATCTATCTGCATCACAATATCAACTACGTGCTTTGTCAAAGAGTTTTTTAAATCTAATATTATGTCTAAAACTCTTTTTTTTACTGCATACTAGAGTCATACACTTTCAGTGATTTAAATAAGTGTTACATTGCCACTTTTTTACCTCACATAAATTGATTTCAATTTTATATTCAACTTATGTTTGCCAGCGGCGCTAGCGTCAAAGTTATTTTTATATACTCGGGAACAGTACATTGTTTCTGAATGAGAGGTATTCTATGTTTTTTTCTATCAACGTTTGTACAAAATTTCACGGTTATCGGTAGAGTAGTTAAGGTGTGAAAGCGCATCAACTCACATTTTTATTTATAATATTAAATTAGGATTGTGTTATTGTACGAACATTTGTTCTAAGAAAAGCGGCGGTAACGTAATGGCTAAGGCGTCGGACTTGCAATCAAGTGGTTGCGGGTTCGAACCCCACCAGTACACTACCGATGTGAACCCACTCCTGACACAAGCATTTCGCTTAGCTGGAGGGGTTAACAAGACTACTAGCAATGTGTGACCCATGTTGCTAATAAACTTTAAAAAAAGACAATTATTACTTCTAGACCCACAAATTTAGGCAATTACTTGTCATTGAGCTAGTGATAAAGTTATATTATAAAGTTCCTAATTTATTTTCTCGTACCATCTAGTCATTACTGTTATAGGTATTGAGAGAAAACCCCACTTCAAAGGGCAAAAAAATTTTAAAGTCCGCCCAGACCACTCCAATGTCGATTAGCTCACCCTTGGATAAGCCAAGGGGAGTGTTAAGGCAGCCAAATCATGTCTGGGGTTAACGTGGAAAGCCCGTAATCGTTACATATAAATCGTCCTTCTGATTACAAAATTTTGTTCGTTAATCCTATGTGAAATGTATATAATAATAATAATAATAACTGCACACATCTCACACACGGCCGTCTGATCCCAAACTAGGCAGAGCCTGTACTATGGTAACCAGACTGCTGATAAACATACTTCTATATTTCTAAATACATACATATTTTATATAAATTACACCCAGACACAGCACAAATTATCGTGCTCATCATACAATTATTTGTCCTGGGTGGGAATCGAATCCACGACCTCTGGCTTAGCAATCAGGGTCACTAACCACTAGAGCAACAGGCCAGTCAAGGACTGTTTATATTTCCATTTTGAAACAAAACATAAATACTTTTATAATAATATGTACAAGGGAGCACGTTAACATCGCCAAGACACAAACAATAAGCCTGTCAACATTAATGGTAATAATTTAAATGATATTTTATTACAGTCCCTCTACATATTTGAAATTTCATAAGATTATGTAACTTTGAAATGTTTTATGAAAGTGTGTGTTCCATTTGCAAATGTAATGTTCTCGTTTATTAGCAGCTGTCAACATAAGTCTACGTCGCATTACTTTCACCTGCTATGTAAATTGGTCTTATGTAAATGTATTTTAGTACATGGTAATTAGATAGTCTAATTTGGTACCTGCTTTTACACTTGTTTAAGTATTAAAGCAAAACCGTGTTTAACACGTGTTTAGTTAGACTTTGCCTAACTCGATGCGTGTTCTATATAATATGGTGAGGTAACCCTCTTTTTTTTTACGTGTTTAAACCCCCTCGGGTACCACCTCACCACTCAGCGAGGTGGTTATGTCGGAATCGAACCGACTAAAACCACACGGTGTTCCGTCACGGGTGTCTATGGCCGGGGGCTCAGGTATAACCTAGGAAGGAACTCCCTGGACCCACGACAGACTTGACCACCTGTCCACAAAGCAGGTAGTCTCGCAGTCGTGTGTAGGAGCCGTGTCCCCCTTCAGTCTAGAAAGGCCCTCGCGGAATCCGTCGCGCCACCGTCTCGGGCCTATTGTCTACTGTTTCGGCGCCGGGTTACCCTTCCCGACGCCTTAAGGCCAGCGCTCATGGAGGCCGTAGGTCATTAAGTGCCCTACGGCGCCTGGTGCGTCCTCTGCGGGGTAACCCTAGGAAACGTTTCGTTACGTGAAGAACTGATTTTGAGAAACAAATACATTTTATTATGAAAAAGTTTTAATTTAATAAAAATCTACATTAAATACTCATATTCAAAATAGAACACGCATCGAGTTAGGCAGCGTTTAACTAAACATATGTTAAACATGGTTTTGTAGTAAGACAGTAAATATTTAGAATGCACCACATTGAACAGATGTGAACAAAACACATAAAAAACTGCATTCGCTTAAATTGTGTTTTATTATATACCGGGGTTAGACCGTGCTCGAGCCAAGGCACGATAAAATACGTGTTAGCATACTTTGTTGTAGATTAATTTAGATTACACTGGGTTTATTCCGTGCATCGGTGGATGTTTGTTCCTAGCTCGACTACAACACGTATAAAAACTAATTGAATTATTCCTCATGTCTAAAATATATATATCTGAAAAGATAAGTAGGCATAAAAAAGTTATCACTTGTTCAAAACGTCATCAGACTGCCCCGTTGTGAAGATTAGCATATCAAACGTCCCATTAGAATGCAGAAAACTTAGCTCAGCTATGACGTCATTCTGTGACGCCACTTAAGCGGACCTACTTTCTCGAAGGAGGCTATTTGCTACGGCGGTATGGTTTAAATCATCTTGAACAGCTATTTAGTGGATATAACGTTTGTGAAATTCTTTTCTTTCTATTCGACTGCCTTTTTTTGTGTAAATATGTTACACGATGATTTTGTCAGACTTAATTCATTTTATGGACGATAAACACTATCTATGAAATTAATTATTGAGTAAATTCATATTTGCATGGTACTTTTTGCCGCCGCGGCCAGTCGGCTTCCATCGGCTGTGACCACTTGCGCTCGGCTACCGCCACGGCCGTTCGCCTTCGTCCGGCCATCACCACTTGCTCTCGGCTGTCACCACGTCCGTTCGGCTCCGGTCGGATAACGTCGAGGGCGCTTGGATTACTCATGTAAGTTGTATGTTTTCAAGACTGGGTAGGATAGGAATGTAATGACTGACTGTAACGTGCCGCTCCGGACGGGCGGCGGGCACCGGTCACCAGTCGGATGCCGCAACATACGCGCGCGTCCATTCAGATCCGGTCTGACGTGCCCCGGTGCGGCCCGTTCGATGTGAATCGTACTTTAGGCGGGAAAGTAACAAACAAACTAACATTCGCATTTATAATAGGACTTTGTTTTTTCGCATCGCTAATATAATATGTTTTCGTAATAAGTAGGTTTATCCAACGTAAAAAGTTTAATGTAAAGTCAAATTAGTATTTTTTATATGAGATTAGCTGAATCTAATCACTGTAATAATATTTATAAGGTTCGTTATTGTTTTACGGTGACCAGTTATTCCATGTCCACGTACATGGTAATTTAATCTAAGACCACGTTCAGGTGATGGACGTTAAACGCGCGTTGACGCGCATCAACAAGAACACGCATTTTGATCCAACGGCGCTCGATGAGGCAACAACGCCTACCGTGTTGACGCCCGCTTTAAGGCCATTGTTTTCCCGTACATTCGTTCACATGAGCACGAGTTCTCAACGCTATCATTGGTCACATAGCATGAGCTTGGTGAGACTTCATTTCAGACATTTCACGTAGTTTATTTTTCTATAAAATACAAGGAATAAATCCGAAAGGAGAGATAATAGAGCAATAAAAAATGGGAACTATACAAAAATCTAACTAACGCCTGAAAGTCGCGTCGTCTCTGCGTCTGTCGGTTAAACAAAGAGGTATCATCAATCATTAATATTAACGCAATCAAATATGATTACATCACGACTTTCTATAAAACATCAAATATACATGTCGTCAAGCTTTACTGCTGTCAAATAATTAACTTTAAATGTTTATTAAAACTCTTGAAATAAATTAAAGTCTCAAAATTAAAACGGATGACGATTTTCCGAGTATTACAGGTTCTTATATTGACTGACATCAGCGAAATAAGTATTTTGAAAAGATATTAGAAGTTGGCTTAGTAAAATGTCGTAGGTACATATGTTCTCATATTTCCAGAAGAGAAGAGACAGAGAAATTTAGATTTACCATAAAACACATCAAAATAATTTGTAAGTAGTATGTATCATTAATAAGACGGATGAACTCAGACGATCTCAGTTCTGTTTTTGCAGAAAATCAATACAATGAGAATATAGGTTAAAACACTGTTCTCATTAATTACTGGATCAATTTTTACTACAAAAAGAGCAACGATCTCAACGGTCATAAACTCAATAACATAAAATATATTAGAGGTTGTTAAAGTTTGATCTACGCAACTATTTGGATCACATTTTCATAATTAGGAACAGCTATTTCTTGTAGCTAAAATCTGACCCTAATGTGGATCTATCAGCCGTAGGCTGTTAATACTTGTATTAAACTTAAATAGATCAACAGTTCCGAACATTAACTAATATCCTGTAATTATCGAGCGATAGACACGTTAATGAACTCTTGTTCATCTTGATAGCTTGGACTTTTAGTTTTAATCAAGTTACGGGTTTAATGTCAGTTATTGAAGATATGTGTGAGTAAAGAAGTTTTTATGGCTCGTTTCTAACACCAACTTTCTTAAAGATTCATATTTAATGTCTTCCCTAAGGTAGATTAGTTTCTATTAAATTGGTTTTCTTTTTTTTATGTGATAGGGAGTAAACGAGCAGACGGGTCACCTGATGGTAAGGCACTACTGCCGTCCATGGGCACCTGCAACTCAAGTGTTACAAGTGCGTTGCCAGCCTTTAATGTGGAAGTAGAGGAAGGTGGAAAGAGAGAGAGTGCAGGGAAGGGGAGAAGAGAAGAAGAGGAGGGGAGAGAAGGGTTAAGGCCTCCGGTGACCTCACTCACTCGGCGAAAAATAATGAAAGCATTGCTTAACTGCCGGTTTTCTGTGAGGCCGTGATATCACTCCGGTCGAGCCGGCCCATATTGAAGCATGGCTCTCCGAGAGAAAATTCACTGGTTTCATTTTTAAAATATCGTTTAAATTTCTGTTTTATAACGGTGCTCCATTAACTGGTCCATTAATTTGAATACGAAAAAACCTATCAGATGGAACGAAGATAAGCAAAAATATTATTTATTACTGTATCTGTTGATTTTCAGTAAAACATTATCATACCTAGTTTAATGATCTTTTTACTTTTTAATATAAAATATAGCGCCCAAAAGAATATAAGTAGAAAGAAAATATTTATTGTAATATGCTTCAAACTTAATTTTTGTATTTTTATTTATCATATTTTATCCACAGATTTCACGAAAGGCACAGGTTTTTAGAGAATCCGACTGAACCTGGGGCATCTAAATGTTTTGAATGAGACTTACACCGTAAACTCAACACACTTTCATGACTTTGAAATTGATGAAGTTCTTATTCTTAAAATCGTTGTTTCTTCTTGTAACGATTAGAGAACTTTAACAAAAGTATAATATATACACAATTTATTCGTTGTTAGCGTGAATATTATCATGCACATTTTTACACTATTTCTTACAGTGACCCCCCAAACTTATAAGCTCCTATAGAAGGTTTAGTTATTGTTGTGAGTCTGCTAAGTTTATAGAAAAGAAATGGTTATAAAAATATACTTTGTTACTTAAATATGATTTTTCTAAGTATGGCAACTAAGAAGAAAACAAATGTCAGACGTAAGAAAATGTATTTTGCAACTGTGCAGCGTTCAGGAATATAGAAAGAAAGAAGAAAGAAAATTAGTTTATTTCTTAAGACAAGGCATACAACTTTAAACATAACAAAAATGCTTATACTAATATTAGGCTGAAATACTGGTTTTCATACGACACTCAAACTTGATCAAAGCTGATGGTGACATTTTGACATTAGTGACATAATCTGTAGTGTCGTATGACGTGGCATGATGACGTAGCATCCGACAGGATATGCTGGACAATACACCATTACATTGCCACTACATTAACACTAGAGGTATGTATGTTAATGTGTTACTGTTGTTGTTTTAGTTCTTCAAAAAAGTATTTTCTCAGTTGTGTGTTTTAAAAGAGGATACTGTTTTTAGGTCCATAATTGGTGGAAGTATTGAGTTCCACCATCGTGTTGCAGCATATTTGAAGCTACCACGGAATGCCATTGTTCTATGGGCTTTAATATTCAATGCTCTGGCTGAAGGTCTGATAGAGTATGAGATATGGTGAAGTCTCCAGTCTATTTTTTCGAACAAGTAGGTAGGGGTCTGCTTATTAATTATTCCAAACAGTTAGCTAGCTAGATGCAACTTTCTTCTGGCTTTCATGTTTATAACATTATTGTCATTCATGTAAGGAGTTACTCTATGACGTTTAGGGATGTTGAAGCAGTAACGCATGCAGGCATTTTGCACTCTTTATATGAGACCTTCTGTTCTAGCGAGTAGGCACGGACTATATACTATATCACAATAGTTAAATCTGGTATACTAAGGTAGTCACGGGTATTATTTAAACTTTCAACCTATAAAAACATTTTTTGACTACATTCATCATGAATTTCACCAAATAAATTTCCAGATTTCTAACAGCATAAGAATCATATTACGGTAACTTCACAGTTTAAAATTATTACGTACGTATTTTTATTTCCTACACGCTTATTTACCGCCATCGTATAAACAAAATACACCGAAGCGTTCACGTGAAACCTGTTATCTTAAGCCTCTTTGTCAATACGTGCGTATTTCCAAAGGGGATTACAATAAAAATGCTAAAATATTTAATGTTTTGTTGAATAAAAATACCTGATTCATTAAGTTAATACACAGTTTTGTTCATTCACGGGTTTGTTTGGCTAAACTAATTTTTAAACTTTCGAACGATTCGACCAGGTTGCACTGGCCGTAGTTAAAAGTATGTAATAGGTACCTGTTACGTGATCGCGGTAATTCCCGTACATATATATAATTGTATTTGTTTGTGATATAATAGTTGAATTTTATTACAAACCACATCTTTATATTGGCGTCTCAGTTTTGATTTTATTGCTCTATTGCAGCGAAGCCAAAAAGGAGAGTTATATGTTCGACCTGCATGTACACATTGTACACGTATGTGTGTACTCCCCTATATTCCTCGTAACTACTGAACAGCTGAATCGGCGTTATCGGCTGTGACCACAGCCAATGCAACCTGGTCGAAACGCCAGGCAATTCAGAGGTATGTAATACCTTTTCGTGATCGCGTTAATTCCCGTAAACATATAACTATAATTTTCATTGAAATTAATTACAATTTTATTTTTTAAACGTTTAGAAAAGCACTCTTTCCTTTGGTCGATGCCAACCATCGAGAAAGTTTGTCCCTGGGATTTACTTATTGTAAGGGCAAACGATATCTTTACTGGAAACTGTAACCTTTTAAAAGATATAGGCAAATCCGTCGGTATTATCGGGATCCGCGGAATGTGAGCGAGCTGACCGGCAGCGGGGCCCGTGATGATAGTTGTTACAATCACATTGTCTCTTAATTCCTTTATGAAAAGTCTTGAACCATTACGTCCATTACACATACTGGGAGCACCTACTTTTAATTTTAGTTCGTGGGGTGGCAAGCTGGTATGATTGAGGGAATTTAAAAATTCTTGTGGGTGCACTGTATCTTCGATATTGCACACGGTGGCAACAGATTTGTAACATTTAAAATCACCGGGTATTTTTCCATAATCTTATTGTTTATCTCATTTACTGAGTCATTTCTTGGTGACAAAATCGCTCTCGAACAGAGCCAATAGAAATTTCTTTCTGTAATATTTTCGATGTCGGGATAGATTGTGTCTTTAAGAATTTCTAGACTGTGAACAGTTTGAGCCTATTCATTATGCAACAATACTTAGGAACTGTTTGCAATTGGAGTGGGTAATTTTTCGTCTCCTAATTTACGTATTATTTGTGAGAAATTGCCACCGTGGTTAGTACTTATTTTTAATTTCGTAATATCTTTTAAATCGAAATAATTTATTTGGATAAGAATTAATACAAAGGTATGGATAACATGGTCTGATTTTGATCGGCATTCCTATCAACTTTTAAAATTTAAAAAAGTAGTTATAGTGACATACAATACATACATATACTACAATAGTTGGACATATGGTCTCGCGAAGTTTTTTGTAGATATTAATATGTTCTATAAAATTGTAGAACATTTTTTTGTTCTTTCATCAATACTTTCCGCAGCGCATGCGATGAAAGACATTTTATGGCAAATTTTTTTACACCTTGGGTTGGTTTTATTAAGGATTTCTAAGGATCTCTATTTTTTTGTAGTAATAAATATAGCCTATGTTACTCAGTGATAATGTAGCTTTCTAACGGCAAAAGAAATTTTGAAATCGGTCCATTAGTTTTTACGTTTATTCGTTACATACAAGAATACAAAAATACAAATCTTTCCTCTTTATAATATTAGTATAGAAGTATAGATTAGTTAGAAATTTTGTTCTTCATAGTTTTAGACTCGTTTTTTAATTTACACAGTTTTAGAACGTACCGTGAAGCATAGCACACATAAGTAGATATTGAACATTGAATTAAGATTTTTTTTTAATTTATTTTTTCTCTTTTATAAACCTTTGTAATTTATGAAACCCATCATCGATTTCTTAAAACTATCTGTTTATTTTACAGGATAAACTATTTTGCGTTTGAATTTAATCTGTATCTAAGATAAAAATAGGTATTCAATATTGGAGAGCCATTTTGTTTTTCATTAATAGGTAAAATCATACCTCAATAATTTATCTTATGTATGTTTGAAGTTAGTTTTTTTAAGTCTTCTTGTTTGATTTTTGATTGGAGTTATGATTTGTTATGGGCATTTTAAATTTAAAATTTTTATTTAAAAACTCACTGAGCTTATACCCTACATAAATATTGAATTTTAGTACCTAGCAATATTTTGATTATACCATGTAACGTGTACGCCCGCCCCCGTAACGTAGTCTTGGCCCTTGCCTGAAAATCAGTGCTTTGGCAATACTTGTATTGTAGAAGCATTATGCTTTTTTTGTTTATGCATACTATTCATTTAGACCTATCATTTATATGTATTGTGTTGGAGAAATAAACATTTTTCTTTCTTTCTTTCTTAAGTAAGTATTCTTACATACCAATATTATGTCTTTAGTAATATAAGATAAAAACAAGAATACATGAATACTCTTAAATAGTCTTAAGTCGTACTGAAGTTTATCTCAGAATTAGTATGAAGTCTTACTTATTTTGTAAACTTGTGCCCCACTTTTATTGAACTTTGTCTTGGTGAATATTCTCAAGATATCTTGTTATTTGATATGGTTTCAACTAAGACAATCGCCAAAAATTTAGTTATTGTCTTAAAGATATCTACAATACGTTATTAAGACAACTTTTGGTACTTGGGTATCTAGTATTATATTTATGTATGGCCGCCAGGAAAATGACTGTTTAAGGGGATGAACGATTTAAGGGGCCCGATTGTCGCGTCTCATCCAAGATGGGGCTCGTCTCGTCTGGGGATCATCACCTGTCGGCCGCACTCCTCTGAGAGCACTGCGCACTGTCCCTCGGGCCTGTATCTGTTCAGAAGACGACTTCTCTCATATTTCGCCATCCGCAGGCCGCGACCCAAGGTGACCGGAGATCATTAAACTCCCTCCCTCGTCCGGGTACATCTGCTGCGGCAGAGGGAGTCGTATCGAGGTCATATTTATACATGTGTATGTAACTTATTTCACCCATTATGATTTATGTTATCTTATAGAAATTATTTACTACTGGTTTGGGAATAAACCTATCATCAAGAAAATTTGTTCCCGACAGTTTTTCATAATAATATTAATATATATTTTTTTTTATTTTCAGATCCGTTTTGTTAGCAACAATTTTCCTTAAGACTAGTGTTAGTATTATAACAGCTTGGGTAGCCAGTGAAATAAACTGTATAGCTCGCGAAGTCTGTCAACAGTGAGGGGAGTTTTAAACATGGTTGTGAAATTGTACTTGTTCACTTTATATATTTTATTTTTTGCATTTTTTAATATGAAGTAAAGTGTTTTGAACAATTCGGTTGCAATTTTACAGATTCCACCAATTACAGAACCATTCGAGAATCTCTCCTCCTCTCTCTACCTCTGAATAAAATTTAAAACATGTAACAAATAAAACGATCAGTTATTAACTGATTTTTGTGTTTATCTTAAACCATTTTATTTTTTCTATAATCCTTTGGTAGCAAAAATGTGTACTTTAAATATTACTTTGATGTAGATAAATCGAATATCCCTTAAGCCATTTATTTTCTTTACAATCCAACAACATTAAGTGCGTCTATTGAAATCAACTCAGTAAGAAATCGTTTCCCATTACACGAATGGATTATTTGAAATCGAATCGTAGCTTTAGTATTAAGTTAAAAAAGAATTAGATTAGATTAATTCAAAATAAGGTCAGTTGTGCGAAAAAGTTTTATTAGAAAAAACTTAAGAAAGCAATTCTCTTATTTATTAAAGACTAGCTGCGCTCTGCGGTTTAACCCGCGTAAGTCCCGGTGCCGTAGGAATATCGGGATAAAAAGTAGCCTATGTCTAAAAGAGGTCTCCAGCTATCTACAAACCAAGTTTCATTGCAATCGATTCAGTAGTTTTTGCGTGAAAGAGTAACAAACATCCATACATCCACACATCCTCACAAACTATCATGTTTATAATATATGTATTCTAAGGTTTTACTCACGTGTGTTCATTTTACGGATGCTCGAGTAGTTTTCGGCCCAACGGGAGCCCTTTATCAAGTGGTGAAGCGATCTGTCGCATTGGTGTCAGACGGTACACTTGTTGGATTTTATTCATAAACTACTTACTTCACGTTTGATTTCTTTCATATAGACACATGCACTGTTTTTCTTCACATTTGAACAGATAATCTAATATAAATATAAATCCGGACAAGTGCGAGTCTAACTCGCACACCGCGGGTTCCGTAAGCAAACAAAGGGAATGAAATCTCGAAAATCTTTGCCCGTCTATTTCGAAAGACAAACTTAACTTTGCAGTTCTAAAAATACTTCCCCATACATCGATTTACGACAAAGTTAACTTTTGTTGTTAACAACCGCAAATTATAAGTTTGTAATCACATAAACCTTTTTTTTAATGTGATATAATAACAAATAAACGACTTTTGGATTGTTTCCTTTACTTGTGCTATCAAACCTTGTGTCTTACCAAATATCATGCTTCTAGATCAATGGGAGGTACCCTATAGATTTTGATTTACCTTAAAAATGTTCAATTTTTTTCAAATCTAAGGCTTAATTACCGTATCTTTTGATTGCGTTGCCTTAGAAGCCTGAGTTTTTTTACATCTTCAAGGGACTACTGAAATAATTACTTGATGTTAATTTCAACTTGATGTCTCTACGGGTTCCTGAGAAAAAGGGTGTTGACAGACACACAGACGGACAGAGAGATATAACAACAAATTAATGATATTCGATTTTTTTCCTTTACTTGTACTGTGACCTTGCTTCTTACGATATTTCATGATTCTAGGAGCCTAGGTCGAATTTGGGAAAAATAAAGAAAACAATTAAACGTCGCGGTGTAAAAATGAAACATGTGTTACTTGTAAAATAGTAGTTAAAATTAAGTTTTCATGTGGCTTTCTTTGTATTTACAATAAGGTTTCGCTTTATAAGTTCATCTATATAAGTGTTTTCTCCAAAAAAACATGAATATACAAAAAACCGAGCCAAACTCGGTCGCTCATCTACTTACTTCAATTTAAAAGCAGCAAATAAATTCGGATTACAAAAATTTGGTCAATATAATTTTGTATATTTGCGATCACCAAAATTCAAATCTTTGAAAATTCAAAGACAGATTTGAAGAGTTTCCAAAAGAGAAGTAAAAAAAGCCACCAAAAAACTGCAATTACATACTTCCTAAATGAGCTGAGAGACTCTTTATTAACTGTGTAGGCGATCCTGTGTAACGATGTTTAGTAGCCGCCATTGTTAGATGACTCTGTTTTAAAAAGACCCTCTTTTAATGTCCAAGAGTCCGAGGACAATGGTGCTACAAATTTCTTGTTCATTAAGAAGACAAATCGTAGAGTTAAACAGTTTTTACAAGTAAATTATAATTTTCTTTTATTGACGAAAAAAAATGTGGTTTAGTGAATCGTATGAATAAGTAGAGTCCGGCAGTGTGCTTTGAAATGATTTTTTTTTGCCTCGCACAACCAATCTCTGGAACAAATTGTCGCCTGGGTATTTCCGGACCGATACGACCTTCAAACCTTCAAGAAAAGAGCGTACTCTTATCTCAAAGGCCGGCAACGCACTTGCGACTTTTGAGTTGCAGGTGTCCATGGGTGGGACGGTAATCACTTACCATCCGGTGACCCGTCTGCTCGTTTACCCCCTATATTATAAAAAAAAAATACATGCATAAGGTTCTATAGTGTTTTAAGTAAAGGATGAGTAAAGTCTTACTCACTTATAGAAAGGTAAGTGATGTGATGCATTTTTCAACGGTTTTATTTAGCTTGACCTGTTCGTTTACCGCAATATATAACTTTGTAATCACAAAAACCTTTTTTTTAATGTGATATAACAACAAGTTAACGACTTTTAGATTACAAGTTTAGTCGAAAAAATTGCGATTTCTCTCAGTGCGTCGAATAATCCCTGAAAAGCGGGACTGAGCCTGTTCGCCTTCTGTTCCGCGCGGGACATTTCATTTTGGCCTGATAATCGGGACGTCCCGCCAAAATCGGTACGTCTGGCAACGCTGAGCTGGCCTGCTGTACTGTAGCTGTACCTACCCGTTTTCACATATTTTTTTAATTTATACCACATATGATTTTTTAAACATATTAGCTTTCTACAATCCCTCTCTATTCTCTATTCCTTCGTCTGCAAAATTGGGTTAAAAATACATACGATTTCACACTAGCCTACCCGACAGATATTTTTCTGTCTAAATTACAAAAATATTCCATGTAGCAAAACATTTTACAACAAAAAATAGCAGCTTTTCTCCAGTGATGCGCTCAGCAACGAACAGCATTTAATCTTTATTTATATCAAATTCAAATTCGTTTATTTGCTGAAATGTGGTAATACAAAGTATCGATAAATAAAAAAATTAAAATGACCCCGACTCGAGAATCAACGAATAGAAAAGACCTGATGATCTTCGAAGGGATGAACAGCTTTTTTAATGATAGCTAAGAACACTTAATCAAGCCACCTTTCAAACAAAAAAAAAACAAATCAAATAAAGTAAATAATAAAGGGCAGTGACCTTTCTCTTGTTTTTAAAGCACTACCAATGTTGTTTAGAAATTCGAAACTTTAATACAAACATAAATATTCAATTGGAATGCTAAGTTTGCTTTGTAAGTAAAAATTCTATTGGTGGCATTCTAGTTTCGTTTTACAACGCAGCTTCTAACTTTGGTTAAAAACTTTTCTACATATATTATACAACAAAGAGTTCAAAAGTAATTCTGTGGTAGCTACCGTATAATATTTAAATTGAACACGTAGCGCTAACGGCAAGTGGAACCAGAATTGAATATAAAATAGAAACCTTTTGACACTTGGATTTACTATGACGATATCACTGGTGATTAGGTTGATCGCTCAGGCCTTTTGGAGTTACAAGTAAGTATTCCGTAATGTAAGGTCAATATAATATCTCATCATCATCTCATTTCATATCCCATGTCTACATTCAATTGTTATTGGTACTATTACCACAGACTACTGAGTAGTTACTAAGTAACAGATAAATCACTCCCTACAAAAATATCGATGCCTACCTGAACAATTCCTTTGTTCAGGGATTCGAGTGTAAACAGAGTAAGGGTTTACTAGTAGTAAAACAACCAAATTCCATTTATGGTGTTAACCAACTATATTCAAAAACATTAGCGGGGTCATTAAACCTTCGGAACATTTCAATACCGCGCACATAAACCGCGCAGCGCCATCCAGTGGCGACAATGAAAACCACACAAACAAACTCGCGTGTAATAACCTGCTTGTACATTCCGCCCACCAAGGACAAACTGCAACTTGTCCTTAAAATAAAAGGTGAATATCACCGCCCACCGTGGCGACATATTTATAGTCCAAGATGTACATAAATCAAATCCAATAAAATACAAGACAAAAATTAAAATGGTAAAATTAACTATTCAAATTATACATATTTTTCTTTTTTACTCCGATATTGGTAGAAGACATATTTTGGTAACTGGTCTTTTTAACGTGGCATTCCGTACTTTTAAAGTGACGACTCTGACAAGATTATCCAACCCAGGATGGGTGTCAATCACTCTGCCATACATCCAACGACAAGGAGGTAAACCATCTTCCTTCACAACGACAACATCTCCTATTTTAGGTTGTGGACCCTGAGATGACCATTTGTACCGATGATAAAATTTGGTAAGGTACTGCCGCGACCAACATCGCCAAAAGTCCTGCAACATGCGTTGCGTAAATTGCCATCTCCTCAAAGAGCTTACGTTTGCCGACTCGTAGTTTCTTTCAGGTGGAGCCACCAAAGATTCACCGACGAGAAAGTGTCCAGGGGTAAGTACCGATACTTCCTCATTTTCATTGGAGGGTAGTGTGGTTAGAGGTCTGGAATTCAGACATGCCTCCACCTGAGCCAAAATTGTGGTCATTTCTTCGAAAGTAAGTGTTGACTGACCGATAATTCGTTTTAAGTGATATTTGACAGACTTCACTCCGGCTTCCCACAGTCCTCCAAAATTGGGGGACCGAGAGGGAATGAAATGCCAATTGCAGCCATTTGTTGCAAGAGCCTCTGCTACTTCATCAAGCATTGATTTCTTTTCGATGATGAACAGCTTTTTTAGTTCACTGGCTGCCCCAGTGAAATTTGTGGCATTATCGCTCCAAACATCTGAGCAGTGCCCCCTCCTTGCAACAAATCGCTTGAATGCCTGTAAAAACCCTGCCGAAGTGAGGTCCGTTACCACCTCTAAATGTATTGCACGTGTCGCCATGCACACGAATAAACAAATGTATCCTTTTTGCGACTTATGACCTCGACCCTTGGATGTTCGTATCTGGATCGGCCCAGCATAATCCACACCAGAATTTTTAAACGCCCTTATAGGTGTGACTCGTGCTGAAGGCAACTGCCCCATTAACTGGGTTTGTGTAATCCCTGCAGTCCTTGCACAAGTCACACACTTCCGAAAGTAAGCCTTTGTCAACTGTCTAGCGCCCAATATCCAATATCTAGACTGTATATGACATAGCATCAGTTGAGGACCTCCGTGGAGAGTCTGCCGATGTGCACTAGCCAAGATTAAATTAGTCAAGTGCGATTTCTTGGGTATCAATATTGGATGTTTTCGATCCTCTGTAAGCTGGGAATGTGTAAGTCTTCCACCAACACGTAATACACCATCCTCATCCAAGAAAGGGTTCAATGACCGCAGACTGCTGCTCTTTGGTAAGGTAGCGTTTTTCCTTATCACTTCTATGTCATCCCCTAAATGTTCCTCTTGACATTGCTTTATGGCAATTGTTAAAGCTTCATCAAGTTCTTCCGTAGTAAGAAACCCGCATCTCTTGTCTCCCTTTTTACAATTGCTAACAAATCGTCTGCAATACGCAATAACCCTCACCATCCGCATCAGTGATGAAAATCTGTTCCACATAGAAACTTCTGCGGTCGCGTGAAATGTTTTTGTTTCCTCTAAATCCGTTGCTAAATCCTTTGGTTTCTGATAAACAACGTGTTCGGCGTGCAGGAAATCAGGCCCCTGAAACCATAGCTGATTACTTATAAGTGCAGATGGGTGTAATCCTCTGGATGCGCTATCTGCAGGATTTTCCTTCGACGTCACGTGCGACCAGTTGTGCGAGTCTAAATTCGTCAAGATTTCTGACACCCTATTCGCAACAAACACTTTCCATCGATTGGGGTGACTGTTGAGCCACGCAAGAACTACAGTTGAATCTGTCCACGCATGTAATTTATTTTTGTCTACTTTCAGCACCGCAGCAACTTCCATCAGCAATCTCGTCAACAGGACGGCACCACATAATTCTAACCTGGGGATAGAGACTTGTTTCACAGGAGCGACCTTCGTTTTAGACGATATTAACGCTACATGAACCTTCCCCTCTGAATCGATCACACGCGAGTAAACGACTGCAGCATACGCAACTTTTGATGCGTCACTGAAGCCGTGCAGCTCCACGACCTTATCATCAACCCTCGTTCCTATCCATCGAGGTATGGAGATCGCTTCCAGTAGTTTCAATTCCTCTCTGTAGGTAAGCCACTCATCCAGCAAAGATTTTGGTACTTCTTGATCCCAATCCAGGCCAGCTAACCAAAGTTTTTGAATGAGAATCTTCGGCACTATAACACTGGGACCTGCCCAACCAAGGGGATCATAAAAGCGAGAAATGTCCGAAATTATTCTCCTTTTAGTGACGACTGATTCTTCCAGCTTAGGTAAGTCAACTACATAGCGGAATGAATCTTCGCTTCGTTTCCAGGTAAGTCCAACAATCCTCATCACTTCATCCACCTTTATCTTTATCCCATCCTTTCCAGCATCACATGACTCATCCTTAACCTTTCCCTTTATTTCCTCTTCTTTCATGGCTTTTACTAAATTTTCATCATTACTTGTCCACTTTTGTAACTCGAATCCTGCCTTTTCTAATAATGTATTCATTTCTTTATATAATTTTATACCTTCTTCTTTCGTTTCACAGCCGGTCAACAAATCATCGATGTAGAAGTCCGTCATCGCCTTGTCTGCTGCCATTTGATAAGAGCTTCCTTCATCTAAGACTACCTGCTGTAACGCCTTTACCGCAAGATACGGTGCTGACGCAACACCAAAAGTTACCCTTAGCATGCGATAGTGTTCAATTTTTGACCTCTGATCATTCCTCCATAAGATCCTTTGGTAATCAGTATCCTCCCTAGCTACCTTCACTTGTCGGTACATTTTTACAACGTCAGCCGTCAAACAAATCGGAGCACGTCTCCATCGCATTATAGTGTGTCTCAGTTCAGGTTGCAGGTTTGGTCCGACAAAAAGGTGATCGTTCAACGACCTTTGATTTTCGCCTTTACAAGAAGCATCAAAAACTGGTCGAACCTTTGTTGTCTCCTTATCTTCTCGTATGACGGCATGGTGAGGTAAATAGATGGCGTTTGAGGTTTTGATCTCATTATCCGCTATCGATTCCATATGGTTAAGTAGTACGTACTCATTCATAGCCTCTTCGTATTTTTGTTTTAAATTTAAGTCCTTGGACAATCTTTTTTCCAAAGAATGTAACCTTTTTTCTGCAACTTTCAGAGAATTAGTTACCTCAAGATTATCATCCTTGAAAGGGAGACGCACAATATAACGTCCTTCAACATCCCTTGCCGTAGTTTCAGCAAAGAACCTTTCACAAAACTTGTCCTCATCACTTAGCGCAATGTCCTTATTTAGTATTTCAGCATCAGCTTCAAGTTCCCAAAATCTCTTGAGCAATTCATTACCTTCATCCACTTGGCAGTGCATGATCCGTACATCATTTGGCGGCTCGGTTGACTTATTAACCACACCCGACAAAATCCAACCTAGTTTTGTGGATTGTGCAACTGGTGAACCGAGTGGCCCTTTCTTTACACCGTCTTGAATAATCCGTCCATATACCTCAGCTCCCAACAATATATTAATACGACTCGGCGTATGATATTCTGGGTCTGCCAATACCATATTGGTGAGTTCTTTCCACTCCATCAACTCAATCTTACTAGAAGGAATAAGAGTGGTGATAGACTTCAAGACGAATGCCTTCACATGTATGACCACATTAGGGTCAAAACGTGACGTAATATCTACATGTACCATAGCTTTGGAAACTATCTTACTTTCCCCGCCGACTCCTGAAATCGTACTATTCACAGGTGTCTTTTGTAATCCGAGAGCCTGAACCGTAGATTCGGTTATAAAAGATGACTGTGAACCCTGATCCAAGAGAGCTCGAATCATAAAACCCTCACCGTTTTTCATCCTGGCTTTAACTAACGCCGTAGCTAGTAAAACCTGACTGAATACTCTTCCTGTAGAAACACACGCAACTACCGATGGAGAATTTGAGGAAGAACCAGCCTCTCCCGCACCATCTTTATCACTACCAGCGCTACTGATCTCACCAGCACTCCTACCAAAATTACCTGTAGGATGTAATAGGGTATTATGTTTGCCCTTACAAATACGACACCGCACGTTATGATGGCAGAACTTTGCAGAGTGATTGCTTCCCAAACAACAAAAGCATATATTATTAGATTGTACAAACTTGCGCCGAGTATCAATTGATTCTTTAGTAAATTTTTTACAGTTACCAATTTTATGTTCTTCTGTACAAAACGGACATTGAACATTCACTGTGTGAAATGTTTTGACCGGGTGAGTATATTGATTGTTGGAATGAATTTGTGGTTTATTTGTTTTAGCCCTATTATCCGGAGGTAAAAATTCCATCGCACGGTAACGATTCGTTAAAAAATCTTTAAATTGAGAATATGTGGGCAGTTCATCAGATGAAGTATTGTCGGTAACACTGAACTCCCACTGTCTTCTTGTCTCCGGGTCTAGTTTTAAAGTAAGAACATGAATAACAATAACATCCCAACTATCAACATCAACACCAATATTATTTAATGCCGACAGACAATCATTTGTTGTGTCTATTAAATCCTTTAAGCCAGTTGAGGATTCATTTAGTAAATTTCTCTGACTAAACAATCGTTTTAAAATGTAGTTACAAATATATTTTTTATTATTATACCTCTGTTCCAACAATTGCCAACACCTCTTGTAATTATCTTCTGTTACTGGAATATGTCTCAATAACTGTTCAGCCTCACCTGTCAGATAGTCCTTTAAATAGTGCAGTTTCTGGACTCCATCTAACTCTTTGCTATTATGTATTAAGGAACTGAACAAGTCTCTAAACGTATTCCATTCAGAATACTTGCCCGAAAACACAGGAATATTAATCTTTGGCAACTTAACCTGGCTAGATTTCCTAATTTCACAATTACTTTGTTTAATGTCAACAGTCCCAAATGAGTTCAACATTTCTTTTATCATACTCTGACAAGTTAAATAATTTTCTTCAACTTCATCATAGAAATCATTCTTCATGTAAGGAGTCTCAACTAATTGTTTACGCGGTACTTTATGTAACAATTGTTCGTGACCGATTATAAACTGAGACCACAACTGTTCAAGATTAGCTAAACGGCCTTCACAGTAGTGTTTGGTGAGTCTTTCTTTAGACGATTTTTTATAATTCACCAATGCTTTTTTAATACGTTTACCTAAATCCTCTTGAAACAGTAACAAAGAGTCAACTTCATCAACCAGATCAGAAACCGTAGACATATTGAAGTTATATTAATGAGATACTCCGCTTGACCGAAAGGACTCAAAATTTTCTAAGTCTTTTTACACAATTAAATTCTGGGTGAAATCCGGCATGGATTCCCCGTACCTTCGTTTTTATCGAAATTATTCTAAGTCTTAACTAAAGCATGCACAAATTAAAGATATAATTCACAAAGAAATAAAGTTCAAATTAACTTAGAAAATAAATAATACCTTAAAGTTTACACAAATATCAAAGTAATATTTTTCCTATAAATAAAGTTCAAAATGTCCAAATTTCTTGTTTAAACGCCAAAGTCAATATCACTGCACTATGTTAAAATCTTCTTAGGAACAAGGTTTAAAATAGAATCGAAAAAGTACTCACAGTTTTTCTCACGAACACTTGATAGATAGATATATATATATATATGTTACCGAAACGTCATCACAGGTCACGCTCCTTCGTTCCTAGTAACTCCTCGATCCGTGTTACAGCTTTACTCCGCAATAACAGTGCGCACGATGTGCCTCCAATCTAACTACTGCTGGTAGCTTCTTGAACTGGGTTTTTTCACCCTGTTTCTTCCTCAGACCCGACGGCCTGCAAGCTTCCTGGACAGGGGTATGTCACCCTTTGTCCACCTCAGACCTCCTAGAAGGTCTGCAACCTCCCACGTTTGCGACAGCAATCCACTGCCCGTGGGGAATCCCGAACAAAAACTTGCACCCCACCAAAGGCGCCCTTCGAACTGACTAAAAGTCTAATCCGGCTCGAAGGACCATGAACAATTCCTTTGTTCAGGGATTCGAGTGTAAACAGAGTAAGGGTTTACTAGTAGTAAAACAACCAAATTCCATTTATGGTGTTAACCAACTATATTCAAAAACATTAGCGGGGTCATTAAACCTTCGGAACATTTCAATACCGCGCACATAAACCGCGCAGCGCCATCCAGTGGCGACAATGAAAACCACACAAACAAACTCGCGTGTAATAACCTGCTTGTACACTACCGTTTTAATTGCATACTGTTCCCGGCCGCCGACAGCTGTTTGCGAAAATTAACTTAAATGTTCATAAGCACGCTTATTATTGCCTCACAGTAGGGCACGGCCGCGTGGCCCTAAGTGTGTGTAGGGTTACCTATTCAATATTATGTAATGTTATGTAAATTAAGAACTTAACGCTTATTATTCATTTCAAATGTTTAAGTATACAAAAATCCTAATCCTGTTATTTTTATATAAAGATTAAACACACTTCTTCATTATGCTAAAATCTCAATTATTAAACTGTATAGTGCAAAATATACTAAATCTTACAAAAAGTTTTGATAAATAATTTGAGGGAAAAAAGGCAAAAGGGATTATAATAAGCTTCTTAAATTTTTAAGTTCTTCGCGAAGTATACAGGATTTTAAAAATAAATTGTTTGCACTATTGGCAGAGAAGGCATATTATTCTAAAACTGAAATCTGTAATGAATATTGAATGTCCCATCATATATTATTAGTTAAATTGAAATTTTATTAGTATTAATCTTTATTTACCTTTCATTAAATTATCAGACAGTAAAACAATGACAGTAAAATAATTTATTAATTGATAATTTATGAAAGGAATTAATTATTATTCAATATTATGTGATCAAAATGGAATAATATAAACAGTATAGAAACATACTAACTATAATTTAAGTGTAATTACTAACCATCTTAATTTGTACACCACGTTGGTGGTAGGACATAGTGCATCAACATTTAAACATTAAGATCTTTGTAAAACCACAAAAATGATAAAATATGGTGGTATGGTGGTCACAGGTTGACTAACGATTAAGTCCCGATTTATACATCAAATTGTATAATATGCAAAAGTAGCGAAGGTTTAATAAAAAGGCCCAATGTTTCTAAAAGCTTGCGTCCAATTACAGAAATACCTACAACAAACAAGTAAAAAATAGAGCAGTTTCTTCAGTGAATGATGTAACAGCTGGCATCACAAAACAGAACATTAGCTGTGATTAATAGTGTTTTGGTGTTCGTGATACGAATATTATACACCTAAGAGACGTTAAGTGATTACTGTTTACTACTACTGTTATATTTATGATCTCTAAAAAATCTGTCTAAAAAAATACCTAACTAGCGATTAATTCTTCCCCAAATTTTTAACCCCCGACGCAAAAAGAGGGGTTTATAAAACTCCTCTTTTTTGTGTCTGTGTGACTGACGAGTTTGACGTGTCTGTGTGACTGTATGCCTGTCTGTAGCATCATAGCTCCCAAACGAAAGGACCGGTTTAAGTGCGTTTTTTTATTTGTTAGGTGATTTGATCGAGAGTGTTCTTATATATAATTCAAGAAAATCTGATCAGCCGTTCGAAGTCGGGGCTTATGACTATTTAATAAAGTAGACTTACTACGAAAGGAATCAGGAATTTACTGGACCCTCGTTTAAATAGTCATACTCTTAAATTATAATATAACACAAAGGTTTGAAGTACGTATATCTCCTACATAACGATAACGATCCTAAATAACGATATTTCTAAGTATGTTTGTCCTCTATGTGTTTCTAAACCGTTGATCAGATTGTTATGAAACTTTAACAGGGTCTTTCTGAGAACGCCCGCAAAGTGTTTCTGTCCTAAAAGTATATGTCTAAAAAAGGCATTGTAACGCATACCGGGTACAAGTAGTTATGTATAAAACTCAGTCTTTAAGGCTTGTATGGTGAGACAGACTTTTACATGACATTTCCATATCATTTTATGTAATAAATTTTGTCATAATTAGACCATCCAGTCATGACAATACTTTTTACTGCAATCTGAATTTTAAGACGTGTGCAGCTGGAACCGATCGAAGTCTTTGGTGTATTCTTTTTTTAAATAATAATGGGGGTAAACGAGCAGACGGGTCACGTGATGGTAAGTGACTACATATACGAGTACGGGGTACGCTCTTTTATTGAAGGTTTGAAGGTCGTATCGGTCCGGAAATACCACAGGTGACAATTTGTTCCAGAAATTGGTTGTGCGAAGCAAAAAGACTCTGGATAAATGCACAGTGGTGGATTGGCAATTATTCAGGTCATAGGGGTGATAGTTTTGTCGCGTTGAACGATGGCGAAACGCTGCGGCTGGTATAAGTCCAAACAATCCTCGGAGCACTCCTCATGATACAGGCGATAGTGAATGCAGAGTGAAGCTACATCTCTACGCAACGCCGAGGGGTCAAACCGATCTGAAATATCCTGGCAATCGATGAGTCGCTCTCCGTTGAATGCAGTGAAGAGAAATACTGTCTCGATTTGTTCAGCACACCAAGCTTTTTCGAAGCTAATTTGGCCTTACCCTCTAAGTGACCGGGAAACTGAACTTCGCTCGATATATTGACGTCAAGGATTCCGATGCTGGATGTGGCAATTAGGGAAGTGCTCTCGAAGCGAGGTGATACAACAAACGGTATCTTTTTGGCGTTAAACGCTCAAATCTGAGTCTTCGTTGGGTTAAATTGGACTAGATTAAGTCGACCCCAATCTGAAACTCCTTATAAGGAAGCTTCGATTTCAGACACAAGTTTGGATCGACTCTCAGTGACGTTTTCCCGAGAAATGTTAACGCGGCCAGTATACAAGACATCACTCGTGCTATCATCGGCATAGCAATGAATGCTGCTGATTTGCAGCATATCATTGATATGCAGAAGAAACAGCGTGTGTGATAGCACACAGCTTTGTGGGACACCAGCATTCACAGACTTGACGGAGCATACACCGTCGAAAACGACCTTGATGCTTCTGTCTGCGTGAAAACTGGTGATTCAGTTGCACAATTTCTCGGGAAGCTTATAGAAATGAAAATTCGGGAGAAGCGCTTTATGCCAGACCTGATCGAAGGCCTTCGCTATATCCAAACTAACTGACAACGCCTCCGCCTTGGTCTCGATCGCCTATGCCCACCGGTGAGTCAGGTATACGAGAAGATCACCAGCTGAACGACCCTGACGGAAACCGTATTGTCGATCATTGAGTAGCTGGTGGTCTTCGAAGTACCAAAGGAGCTGGCGGTTGATAATTCCATTATCTTGGAGAACAACGTGGTTATGGCTATAGGTTTATAGCTAGACGGTGTTCGTTCGTTCATGCCAACGCTGGAAGGCTACTGAAGAAAAGACACGAACACCACCCTCGCGGCTTTAAATTACATACAAACAAAATTTAACATCATAATATGGAATAAAATAATAATATTTATGACACACTGGCTTTCATGTACTACGAGTATTCAGTATTCTTAAAATGAATATTACAGTTTCTCAGTTTAAATCATGTGTAATAAAGACATTTTATCTTGTAACATCATTAAGTTTAAACACCCATTCTTAGTAACGACTGAAGTAGCAAGTAATAACAGTTACAGTAAGTTGTTATGGCCTTTTATGCCATATTATATGTAAACCTTAAAACTACACAGCTATAAAGTACCACAAATAATCATCGACGACCATTGTTGAGCGGCGGTAGGGCATTCGACTACCACGCCGGGGGTTGCGGGTTTGTTTCCCGCTGAATGCAAAAATGTGTATGCTTGAATATAATATATACGTATATACAAAAAATGTATCAAAGTAAGTTTATCCGTGTTCTAGCTCTATAATGCTATAATAGCTATAATAGCTCTATATGTAAGTATAACTCTGCTTAGCTTGGGTCTAGATACCGATGAATAATATGACTCAGGAAATACTCGTATGTGTCCCAGGATAATAATAATATTATCCTGGAACACTAATATCATTATTATTATTTTTAAATAGATGTATATATATATATATATATATATATATATATATATATATATAAAAGTAAAGAAAAAATTCTAGTCACAATTTAAGAGAACCCCCGAATAAAGTGAGGGGCTGATATTACTATGTAACAAAAAAAAAAATGAGTTAAGAAAAAAATCGTAACAAACTTCTCCATTACGACATTTTTCCTTAATCGGTAATTTGTAAGGCTGTTTTTGTAAGGCTAACATTAACAAAACTGTAGTGTTAGTGGAATATTCGGATGTGTCCGGACGTATCCTTTTTTTGTTCTGACTAAACTATTTATTGACTCATATCGATCCTATGACACTGTTATTATAAAATCGCATTCTCAGAGAAATAAACAAAATTTATATTTTATTTTCTATAGGCGCATAAGCAGTTTTATACCAACATAAAAATACGACATAATTATGATTGTTCGATATTATTTATTTAAAATTCCCATAATGAATGGAATTATAGGATAATATATATATATGACCCGTGGGGGTTTCCACACGATAAAAAAAAAAGAAAAAAAAAAGGATAATATATACTTTTGCAAAATTACCCTCAGTAGAACTTTTAAAATATTTCCGGTTACGACACCGCCCGGTGTCGTAACCACTGAGCTAGTCAGCCTGTGACCACGGCCAGTGCAACCTGGTCGAAACGTCAGGCAATTCAGAGGCATGTAATATCTTTTCGTGATCGCGTTAATTCCCGTGTAAATACATAATTATTGCACTCTTTATTTACTTAATTGCAAACGAGAGAAAGTAGTTATCGCTTAGAGTCTAGCTCGGATACCATAAGTACCTACATATTAGGCATTTTCATTGATGGATTTGACTCATCGACTATCGCACTCTTAAGTCGTTAATCTCGGGGGAAATATACCAAATGGAATATTAAACAACTCTGATATTCGTGGATTTCTAATCTACAAAAATCAAGACCTGCGCTCACGATCACTGTTTTTTTAACATGAAGGAAAGATATTTTTCCCGAGTTTTTTGTAAGAAGACAATTCGAAGATAAACATGTCCCAAAGGATGTGACTGAGCAATGAATACATTACTTTCGAAGCGATGTCACTTAAGAGTATAATAATTATGTTATAAGAAATACTTCGTACATTTAAGACCGTTTATCCTTATTTGAGCTTACAGTAGTCACAAAATTCTTTATTGTTGTTAAGTAATAATTTACAATGTTTAAAAAAACTTTTAAGTGTGTTTGGTTCCGATATTTTAGACTAGCAGCGCCCCGAGTTTCACCCGCGTAAGTCCCGATCCCGTGGAAATATCGGGACAAAAAGTAGCCTATGTGTTAATCCAGGTCTCCAGCTATGTACATACCAAGTTTTATCGGAATCGGTCCAGCCGTTTGCGCGTGTAGAAGTACCAACATACACACACTCACAAACTTTCGCCTTTATAATATTAGTGTGATAAAGGGTTCGGATTTCCCGGTTCTAGCTAGTTCGAGTTACAAGTATCCCGGTGACATTGACCTTCTCGAGTTGTTGCTTATACTTCCCAATCCAACTGTATAAGCCATATATTTTTCTTTCAATTGCTTTCCTTTCTTGTCAAGCTTTCCCTTTCAATTTAACCCCAATTTTCCTACCTTTACTTCCCAAAGTGTTAACTCACGCAATAGGGGCAACCCTATTGCTCGAGTATTCGAAGTATTCTTACAAGACCTAAACATAAAAATATTACCGCCGCTAGGCCACCACAATTCCATATTTGAATAGAGTAGAAAGGAGTATAACATCCGTATCCTAAAAGCACTGTGGGGCAAAAACTATGGTCTCATTTATGAATGGCACCACTTCGGGTGTAGTCTAAAACTCTATTAATAGTATTAAAATTATAATATTTTGTTTCAGTATCTTATATGTGAGTAAATATTTGTGTAAGACCAAACCAAATATATACTGTATATTTTTATGTAAGTAATAAAACTGGTAGGCGGAACGGCTTCAAGTGGAATTGTTCCTCTCTGTAATACGAAATTGATTCAGAAGATATTGAGACAACGCTCGATATTTTAATACTTCCCTCAATACTCCTCGACAGTCTCTCGAGGCCGAGCCAGAGTTGGGTCGACTTACACTGTCATCGTCTATTGTAATTGTATATCGTGTACAATAAAAAATATTCTATCTATCTAGAATTAAATTAATACCATAAATCGCGTGGTGGTCGATTCGACTTAAATTCTTTCATTTTTGAATGTTTTATTTTATTTCATTAACCAGTTTAACTTGAATGGTCATTGTTCCGAATCATGACAGGACAACGTATCCTGGATAGTGGATAATGTTTAAAAATGGATACAAAGAAGTCTCTTCACAAGTTAATATACACACTAACATTTAGATTTTATTTAATTTTTTTGAGTTTACTTTCATATAAGGCCCCATGGGTATGGAAATTATATGAGGAGTGAAATAAACATATAGAAGTGTGTGTGTGTGTAAATTAAATTGTATTGTATTGTAAACTCTAGTCGTGTGTAGAATAAAAAATAGATAGAGAGAGAGTGAGAGAGAATTGGAGAGAGAGAGAGATAGAGAGAGGGGAGAGAGAGAGAGATATGTTATATCGATGGTCTAGAAGACACTTGTACCAACTACATATATAGTAATTGTTCAGGAGAGCAGTTTAAAGAAATTCCTAAGTTCAAGACGCTGTTACTCAAAACTGAATATAGAAATTGTTTAATTTTATAAATTTAGTTAGGTTCCATATTTGCATGATGTAATTTGTCATTAAATACTTAAAAAAACGGCTTACAGAAAAACAGGGGACATATTTGTGTGTGGTTTATTTATGTATAATTTTCCGGATGTATCGATGAAAGAAACAAAACAAATTCAACATAAACCTTTATTGTTGCCAATTAAATAGACATAGCCAAGTTCTGGTTGTTCAAACAGATTATTTATAAACTAGGTACATACTCAGTAAAGAGTTTCCGACGCCATTAAAATTTTGGGTGAACATTAGTTTTTTTCATGTAACTATAATAAAAAGAGAAATAATAATAAGTCACTGTAATCAGCTTCTGAGCAGTTTCTGGATCTATAGGTACACTTACAATAAAAAACAAAAAAAAGCAATTACGTAGTTCGAAAATGGAACTCTCCGGGAACATGTTACTTTTTAATTTGCGAAACTGTTCGTTTTTTCATTGTGGCGTCCTTTAGAAAATGGTGTGTCGCCAATACAATGAATTCAACTTGTAAAAATTTTTGCTCAATGATTTTTTATTTACAAGAGGCTTAAGTCAAAAACTGCAGTTGACATTAGGTGATCAAGCCCCTTATCGAAGCTCTGTGTATTCGTAGTTCGGAGACTTTAGACGTGGACGTGATCATCTCCATGACGATGTACGTGAAAGTCGGCTGGCGACGGCGGTTACAGAATCCAAAAATGATACTGTACGATAACTGATTGAAACTGACAAAAAAATTACTTGTCAGCAATTTCTTTCTGTGTTAGTCATTAGAATGAGCCAAGTGCGAAACATTTTACAAGTGCATCTTGCATTATATTGCATAAATAACATTTTGGTATATGTACGATGCAATTGTATTAAAATTACCAATGTCATTTGTCCAAGGACAGCTAATGTATACTGGCCGACTAGTTTAAAAGTAATTAATATTTTCTGACTTGTTTGGTAATTATATCAATATCACTTACATTATAAGTGATTTTGATAAAATTACCAAACAAGTCAGAAAATATTAATTTGCAAAAATGACATTTAAAGTAAATAATATTTTCTGACTTGTTTGGTAATTATATCAAAATCACTTATAACGTAGTGATTTTGATTAATTACTTTTATACTAGTCGGCCAGTATACATTAGCTGTCCTTGGAAAAATTACATTGGTAATTTTAATACAATTGCATCGTACATATACCAAAATGTTATTTATGCAAATTAATATTTTCTGACTTGTTTGGTAATTATATCAAAATCACTTACGTTATAAGTGATTTTGATATAATTACCAAACAAGTCAGAAAATATTAATTTGGCAATTGATACTTTCTAATTAAATTAAAATCACTTAATATGAATCAGACCAGAATATTTATAAATGCAAAACGAATAAAGGTAGTTAGATTCTTCGAGAAAAGGTGTTAGTCTAAAGTCAAGTAGCTAAAGGCTGTTAACATATTTTCCAATTAATATAGTTGGTCCTTAATAAACTTTAGATTTTCTGAGTACAACTTCCTGTCACTTACAAATGTACAGTTTCAATTAATAGTGAAAACGATGGAAATAGACATGTCTAATAAGGGCAATCGGTGGGGCATGCTGATTTGGCACACTTGGCATTAAAAAGTCAAAATCGCAAAATTTTGCACTTAGTACAAGTATCTACTAGACCATCGATAGAAATATGTCACCACAAGATTGTAAACTCCAGTCGTGCATCGGAGCTGATACACATACACTTTTTTTCTTCCCTAGATTCAAACTTTGGATTCACTGAATCAGTATTGGCGTACATTTTAGTTATCAGTTTTATATAATATCTTTGTAAAAAAGGTCGGTTCAGTAAATATTGACAATATCGAAACAAAAGCCTTTTACACCAACTCTCCAGCCAAAACCCATTCTCACAATGGCATGACATTATATACAATGGTTATTTGAAACCTTCTTGTATTTTTCAATTACTCTTAATGGTCCTTTAAACTTAGAAATTGTCAACATTGTTTGTTTTAATTAAAGTGAAAACGATTTTTGAAGGGTAAAGAAATTGTTTTCCGTAGACTTTTAGTAATTAGTTTTAGTTAAGTCTTTGTAACGACAAGTTTATTATTTATTTTGTTATTAATATATAATAATTATAATTAAAATTTAATAAAACTTCTCATAATAATTAATTTTAAATTTTCGTGATTCGTACACGTCCTGTCCACGTAATCATGACAGGAGTAAGATCGAAAAGTCACTAGCAGTGTACGGGATTGAGATTCGTTGCCTTTATTTTGATAAATTCGTCGTTGTTCACATAGCCGAGTGCAATTACGAGTGAAAAATGACGGAACCCATGATCTCCACTATACCTGTCTCAACTCCATACTCCCTTTTACCTTTACTTGCATCTACAATAACTACTTTTCAAATTATTTTTTGTCCTTTCATGTATTTTATATGTATAAAGTAAAATTATTTTCAATACTCAAAATAGATGTTACTGGCAAAGGTAAATGCTATACCAGAAATTATGTCATTTTGAATGAAGTATTAAAAAAAATTTTGGATTATATTAAAAAAGCAATGGAAATGGGAAAAAAATATTCATAAAATCACTTCATCATAGCTAGGTTCCGAGGTAGGTGCAAACCTAATTACACTGGATTAACTAATCCTGGGCCAGAAACAACAGAGAGAGAACTCACTGTTAACACAAGCATTCAGCTTAGCTGGAGAGGTTAAGAAGAGTATTAATTAGTAAGTAAATAATAAAAAAAAATATAATTAAAAAAAAAAATTAAAACCCAACTGCAATAAAAATACTATCTAATAAATATATACCTAGTTGAATATATTTTTGTATCCATCTCTTAAATCCCTCCATTTTGATACCCCACTCGATAGGTTCGGTTAATTATTTTTTTTTAATCCGCCATTTATTTTTTATGATTTTAATATATCCAGTGACACTCGCGAATAATGATTTGATATTTGTTTTGTAGTTATGAGGTAGGATAGGTTCATAGGTGATAAACATACGTACAGGTCAAACCTATGACCCTCCTTTTGCGCTTAGCCGCAGCAGATGAAAAATATCGAGACCTAAGATTGCTTTGGCATGTTTACAATCTATAATAAACCCAGTAAATCTCTTCCTTTGAAAATTAAAAATAGATAATAGATAATAAATAACCTATATATATATAAAAATGAATCCCTATTTCCCTTGGTCACGGCATCACGCGTGAACGGCTGAACCGATTTCGCTGATTATTATTTTTTGTGTTTGTTATTGTCAGGAGAAGGTTCTTATTAATCAAAAAATTAAGAAAGTTGAGCGGGAAATTAGAAAATTTAAGAAAACTTAACGACCATATTAACTTTTCTAATGTAACCTTAGCATACATAATATGAGGAAAGACTTTTCAGGTAGTCTAGTACTATATAAAAATATAAGGCTAAAGTTTGAAACAATTACTGTTGTCTACGCACGCCGCGCGGCTCTGTAGGTGAGGGAACGCTTATTGGGATCGCCGGCCTTTCACTCCTCCTCTGACCAGCTGCGACTGCGCACTTACATTTTTTATTACTTGTAATTGTAATTCAACATTAACCGATGGTATTTCCTTATTTTATTTCACTATAAGTAGAATAGTAGATAGAAGTAGTTTTAATTTGCTTTGACGACTTTTGTCAAATGACACAAATGATTTAGCTAAAAATTTTCGTATTGTCAATCAGCGTCCAAGAAAATTCAATAGTAAACTGTATTGAAAATTTCTTCAAGAACCAAAGTACTATTGTTCTGCAAGCACGATACAGAGCTGGTAGTAGGTTTTTATGGGGTTTTGGTTAATCTTGGCAGTGAAACGAATTTCAGCCTTTTGTGGTTTTAGACTGACGATTTGTAGCTTTTAATGTGGTGTTTTATTTTAAACTCTATGTTTAAACCTTTATAACACAAAATTGATTAAATGAATATTCAGTTACGAAGCTAGAAATGTTTACTACTCGTTGCCAAGTGGTGTTTTATTTAAATGTTGACTGCGGTGCAAGTTTGAATCTTATCCCTTGAATATTTATCAGCTGGATACTCTAAAATGTGTACTTGCCAAAAAATTAAGTGTAGATTTTATGGTTCTACAGACCGCTACCCTTTATAGTTTTAACATTTTTCATTTTCTTGAGGTATTTTTTTTTTACTTTTATTAGAACTGGTTCTCTAATTACCAGTTTTATGAGATTTTTGAATAAACAATTTTCTCGATCCTCCAGAAGCACAGCATTGAGGAGCATAAACTAATAAAGTACAAATTTCAGACAAAAAAGTCTTTACTGTAGTATTCCTGGGTTTATAAAATTATTATATGAATTACTTTTAGGGTTTTAAAAATTATTATATAACACCTAATGCTAAACACAATACAATACAAATACAATATCATTATTTGCATCAAAGGTTAGAACGTCATTAAATCACTTTGTAATCCTTTTTTTCTGATAATTTCAATTTTCATAGAGTATGTCTGTAATTCTGTATAAATTATTTTAAAAAAATGGGATAATTAAATAGTCAAATAGCTCATAAATTGTAATTAAATAATAATTTTAACGACAACGAGACACGTAAAAAGTGCCTGTACTATTCTATTTCTGGATCACATTAATCCCTTTATGAATGTTTGATAAGTTTATTTATTGTATGTCCGTTCAAGTTTACCAAAGCCAACTGAAGTATTGGCTAGCTGTGTAGCTTTTGTTCCTAACCACAAGTGAGGTCAGGTGCTTCTGAACTTTGGATAATAAATATTAGGACATTTACATTATATTATCATGAAGGGGCATCCAAGCTGTGTTTAGCTTGGATGCCGCTTCATGATAATATAATGTAAATGTAGTAAATGTCTTCAAGGTAAATACTACAGCAATTAATTTCTGACGAGTAAACGTGTGATGAGAGGCAGTTCAATTAATCATAACGGTGTCAGAACGAGTTAACTGAAAAGATTGATTTAATTTATTCGCCTGGAGATTATGAGAATTTTGTTTCAAAACTCTATACAGTAATTAAATTAGTGTCTCATTATTCTATCGTTATTTTTACCCTTACTTCGGAGATTCAGTGAATTAATTTACGGTATTGTAATTATATTTGTGTTTTAAGTAATTAAAATTTCCTCCGTGTTCGAATGAATTCCCTCAGAGGATCTACTTTCATTATATAAAATAAAACGGATTTATCCGTGCTAGCGTATGATATTGTAAAATATATTAAATTAATCACTTGCACTCTCTTTCACACCCTCACAGACGATGCGCACGGGCATTATACTGTCGTCATTTAAAGTATTGCCAGCTAGTCGACAATTCAATATCTTTACTGGAACATCATTCTACTAAATTAATGATTTAATTTATTTGAATAAAACTTATTTTATTTTATATTTTATTAATTTAAAAACAATCCAAAAAGTAATTTAATAAGCAGGATATTGTTTTTAAATATATATATTAAATATTCTTTATTTAAGTAACAGTGACTCATATGTGTTAGTCGAACTTAAAACCTATGATAATAAAAAAAATCTTAATTTAACAAAATAAATAAGTAAGTAACACACATATTTGGATTGCTTGTAGGGCACGCTACAGACTCACTCCGTGCGAGATAGCATTGCAGCGATTCACATACATGCAATTCAATCTGCTTGAGATAATCTTTAGAATACTGTTGGAGCTGTCCCGCACTCTGCGCACTAGAGATGCGCATCTTTTACGCATAGTTGCGTAAAAACAATTTACGTGCGCATCCGCAAACATTCCCGATACACTACAGAAACGGGGCAGCCCCACCAGCACTCTAAACGCGTTGTTATATTGAACACGGAGGGCGCTGTACAGCCTTTGAGTATATCTAGCCCACAGGCTACACGTGTAGAAAGTTGTACAGTAGGCTCTAAAGAGAGTAAGTTTAAAATTAAGTGAACACCGTACAATCCTGCGAGCCAGCCTGTTCGCTCTTACCGACAACGCCCTCCGTTTACGCTCAATATCATCTTTGTCATTGAGGTCGGGAGTCAATATATTCATGACCAAGATATTTAAAACTAAATACTCTTTTTAGTGGCTCACTGTAGACTAATACAGGTGGTATATGGTCAAGTTTTTTTCTCCCCACCTCAAAAACCATAATCTCTGATTTGTTAATATTATACATTAACCCGTGTAATTTTACGTACTCTTCACATATGCCTATCTATTTACGTAAGCCACAGATTGACGCACTCAGCAGCACCATGTCATCCGCGTAACAAGGTTGCTATTGTATAGTGCATATATCTTGAGATACTTTCAGCTTTATCCGGATTTTAGCAGACAGTATCTCTGGGAAAAGCTATCAGCTGAACTCTCAGGACAGGAGACTTTGAGTTTTCAAGATTTTTCTGCGTATACAATCTTAATCTAATTATAAACTATTGCGAATTATGTCATTCAAATAAAATGGCAAGAACAAAAGAAAGATGGCGGTCTCCATTACTGATATTGAAACTTTATATTTTGTACTTTTTTAACCACAAACATTTTTTTAGCTTACATAAAGACTTTACTGATAGAACAATAAATATTCCACCAAAAATCTGTTGAGATATATCGTGCATCAGCGCATGAGCGCAGGGCTCGCATGTTCAATTCTCGCTCAGTGCATATATTAGTATGTATAAAGCCCCGTTTTACTAGGGGACTTTTGTCCTGCGACATTACCGCCTGACACAAAATATACCTAAGTAAGTTGCGCATAATATCGCCCAACATCATCTACAGGTCGTGGGACATATCAACGAGCGTCGACACGAGCGACTTTCGTGTCCCTCGACAGTCGCGTGTGTGTTTCGTGAAACACACAGCACTAACTCTCGGGTGATATCTCAATAACAACTGGTTAGTGTTAACATCGACAACTCGACATATACCATGTCGAGTGATAATGTCCCACGAAGTTGCAGAGTTATATCACGGGGAAGTTGGGCGATGTGTCCGCGACTAGTCCCCTAGTGAATACTTGTCTGAGTATTTCCATGATATTAATGTATGCGTATAATACAATATGTATAATATAAGTGTATTTATCCGTGTTCTAGATTCCATAGTACAAGCTATGTTGTGCTTAGTTTGCATGTAGGTAGCGTTGTGTAGTGTCCCAGGTTATAATAACTATATTATACCTCTTTCCTTACGGTTTTTTTTAAAGATTTTAATAAAATACGTATTTTTTGAGCCGCTTCAGTACCGAGACAGTTAACATTACTTAATACAAGATGTTTCATAGCAAGTTGCAATTCTTGTTATCAGCATTCATTTTAAAATGTTCATTTAAATAATATTTGTTTGTTATGTATGCGAAGCGAATACGAATTCAAGCGTAGGTATTTATTTTTTAAACGCATCAACTGCAAAATCCACTGTTTACGTCAGACAACCTCATAAATTATTCAACAGATCAAAATATTTTTGTGATGTACCTAAATAAAAAAGAATTTTGTTACCATTTCATGAAAATTTGAATTTTTAAGGCAACTCAGATCTTTTATCTACTCAATATGACTAAGAAATTAGTTAACTTGTGTAAGCAATGGCCAAATCAAATATATCGCGCAATAGGGAATGTGAATTTTAAAATATTTAAAGTTTAGGTGCAGAAAGCCAAATTTTTTTATTAATGTGTATTAAAAATAATGTGAATTAATGCGTCCAGTATATATGTGGAGCTGGCATGGTACGGCAAGTATATACAATGAGAGTTCAAGTCAATGGTATAAAACGAAACATTTCGCCCAGAAGCCCTGCCGATGGTGGCGTATGTGTCGTGTCGTTCGGTTCCCTTCAATATGGTTGGTCTGCACGATGGCTGGCGTGTGCGTCAGGCTCGTGAACTGGTGCCGTTGGTCGGGGCTGGTCATCTCCGGACTGTTATTACTTAAATATGTATATTAGTAATTAGCGCGTCTATTTATATTTTAGAATAATAGGTATGTTACATTGTCCTCACATTTCATTTATGCTGACAAGCAATGTAACCAGAAATTTGTAAAAAAAATTGAGAAAAAGAGTGTTCTTGGAGTTTCTTGCCTGTTTTTCTGCATAGGATGTACGTATTGGAACAGGCAACTAGCTTCACGACTGACTTAGTCTGACTGCCTACTACTCCTGACAATTAAAAAATACCTATTATTGGCTTAATTGAAATAAATGGTTTTGATTTCATTTGAATTATGGTTGGGGGGGGGGGGGGGGTAAGGGCCCTTGAAATGGGGGATTTGTAATAAACTAGGTAACAGATATTGGCTTGGCACACATGCTCAAGTTTTAACTGGGGAAAATCATTAGACTAACGATAATAATTGTAGGAAACAGTCTCACAACCACTGATATAAACTATGGAAATCACCAACAATAACTGCCATGTTGTTCGTACCTCTCTCCGCACTTAAGTCATCGTTCTCCACTTATTTTCCTAGCCTATTATAACCCCACTATTCATTAATATTTATAACTCGACCTGCGTTGCGTTACCGGTATAACCAGTCAAAATATTAACTTATTTTTATTAAATAGTGAACTGTGTTATAGTGTATTATAGTTGTCCCTATTTTTAATAAAACTAGAGATCGCGTGGTGGTCGGGTTTATTTCATTGGCCAATATTACTTGACCTGTCATTGTATAGACTTTTGTACCATTACAGGTCAAAATATATACTGGACACTCATAACTGTATGTACCCGTTTTTGCATTTTTTTAAACTTTTGTAGCAAATATTGTTCAAAAATTTTAGCATTCGCAACTTCTTCTCTGTATAAATTTTAAGTGTGCGAAATTTCATACTCCTCCGTCCGCCCAATTTTTGTAAAAGGGGATCCAAAGTTTTCGCTTCACGTATATATATATATAGATAAATAAGAGTTTTTGATGTGGCGACGACATAATAAAATAAAACTTACCATGATGGTTTGCTCCACGGGTTTAGTAAATCATTTAGCACTTGTTTTCTAGTTTTATCATTTATTTTTACTGTCTTATTAGTTGATAAGCCAATAATCGGGCAATGTCACCCGACGACGTCAAGTGACACTCAGGTTGGCACTGAAAATTAGTACTGTGGTGTGTTATGCCCATCTCAATTAATGGTAAGTGTCCATCCAAATGTTTGAAATACGACGTATCTCTGGTTATATATGTGTAATCATTTAAGAATCAGCTTAGTTCATTGACGTTGAAGAGAAAAAGCCTATTAAGAATCTTTTTTAATTTGATCTAAGAACTTCCTAAGCAAGACGAACCCCTGGTTCACGAATTAATTAATCCCTAAAAACCTGATTCCCGATCCCCTCGCTAATTCCTTTTATATCTCAAAACGTTTTTGATAGTATATTTGTGCTGTCAGAAAAAGTCTTTACGTACCTATATAAAATAAATGTGAATATAATGTTTGTGTTTATAATCTAATAAATTATCTGACGAATATACTACCACCGCGCTGCATAGATCGACTTAGTTATAACATTTATCCTACTAATATTATAAACGTGAAAGTTTGTAAGGATGTATGGATGTATGTATGTATGGATGTTTGTTACCCTTTCACGCCATTACTACTAAACCGATTGCGATGAAACTTGGTATGTAGATAGCTGGAGATCTACTTTTTATCACGATATTCCCACGGGATCGGGACTTACGCATGTGAAACCGCTGGGCGCTGCTAGTATAAAATACGTCTTTCAGGTTGATTTGAAAATGTGATATTTTATCACAATGAATATATTTTTATATCATAATAAAATTATTACATTAATGACCCATACTTATTGCGTAGACCCATTAACGTTGAATGTTAGCTAAAGATCTTTGCCCTTTTCATATGTAGTGAGCCGTGAACATCGTGTAAACTAAATACTGGGTAAGGAGAAATCCCATTTCATTAGAAGAGCAGCTAACAAATTAGCTAAATTGGCTAATGGCTTTGGAACTAGCTTTTCATTAATTATTTTGTACTTCATGAATCTTTCCTAATTGAACTTAGAAGCTTTTTAATTGATATTATGCCTGATATTAATCACACTTGTGTAGTCTCATTTAGAAAAGGTTTAATATTTACTCATTATAATACTTTGTAAATGTGAAACCCTTCAGTTTACGAATTGAAGCTAAGTTTGGTCTCCAAAAGTCCATGGAAAAATATAAAATACTAATTTTTGCAAGCAACTTCACCTGCACGGCCCCATTTACCACGGTAACGATTATCTTATGTGTTGTGCCAGGTCTTAAACTACATATCTGTATGCTAACTTTAATGTAAATCTGTTCAGCGGTTTTAATAGTGACAAACGTCCATCTGTCCATCTACCTACATAAACTTTAAGCGTGGAATTACATTCCACAACGCGCACGCGGGTAACGCAGTTTCTACGAAGATTAATAGCACAAGAAAAGGGCCTACGAACATTAGTAGCACAAGAAAAAGGCCTACGAAGATTCGTTACGCCGTAGGACTACGGATGGTCTACGCAAACACTACATAGGTTACGCTGTAGCAACAACAGTTGATGCGTGATCAACACCAGCCTTTGCCCGCGGCTCCGCTCGCGTTAATGTACAGTACCCTATGTTCTTTTCTGTACTACTGACAGCGTGTACGTAAAATTTCATTATGAACGGTAGAGTAATTAAGGCGTAAAAGCGTTACAAACAAATAAACAAAGACAAATACACATTTTCGTTTATAATGTGAGTTAGACTATGTTGGTGGGACAGGCGATAAGTAGTAGGTAAGTGGTCAAAAAAAAAGATGGGACAAGGTCAGTCCCATTATTTTTTATGACTATTGAATTTTTTTAATTTTTTTTTGTACAGTACCTAAATTTAATATTTGTCATTTTTATTTAAACATACCTACATATAAATTTTATTTTTAAGTATATTCATATCTAAAAATATATATTTAAACAAATAAAAAGTTTGTCCCCCCGGTATCGGTTACAGGGACCGAGCTACCGGTGGTTAAGGTTCCAGTGGCAGAAACCTCCTTACTATGCGTGCTGTATCGAGGAGGACTGTCTTCTGCATCGGGCTCATAATCCAGCCGCCTAACGCGAGCCTCTGAAGGTGTTGGTTATGGCTCTTAGCAATAAACTTTACGTGCCGAAATTATTATCCAAATAATGTACTATATATCACATCCCACATGTCGACAATCTCGTGGGCTAAGTCCAAATACTTATTATTATTATTAGTAGCTGTGTATGTTCTCCTCAGTATAGGAGGATACTATAGCCAAATTAAAAAAAAAAGAAAATAAATTTGAGTCTGTTTGCTACAGATAATCATAGACAATATACTATAGAGGGAACAGATAATAATTCATCGTGATCGTAATAGCGAGTATACGTTCATAGTTATATGTTAGTAAATACTAGCAGTTAACGCGCAGCTTCACTAACAAGCAACTAAGCAACACATAATTATTTTTCCAAAATAAAAGTAGCCTAGGTTACTCCTTATAACACCAGCTATCTGCCAATGAAAGTCCCGTAGTAATCGGCACACCCGTTCCAGAGATTAACTGGAAGAGACAGACAGATAGACAAAAAAATTTAAAAACAAATTTTTAGGCATAGGTATATTGCTTGTATAAGCTTAAAAAAACTATTATTTTAACATTACAAACAGACAAGTCAATTTTCTATATCTGACTTGCGTTAACATCACTGTAAGTAGAGTTGTATGACGTCATACAGGCAAAGGAAATTCAACTCTCTAGAAATTGATTTATCTCAAACATTCATAAATTTGATACTTTGCACTTACTTTCAACAGTACATACAAAAATATACGGGTCGAATTTAGAACCTGCTCCGTTTTTTCGTCGGTTAAAAAGAAGCTTTCGTAAATAATGTATTAAAACAAGTATGTGCTAGGCTGCGCTTAATATGTAAATCGGTATTAGCGTTTAACTTAGAAACACAAGTTATAATTGGCGACAGCGATATTTTGTAAGCAAAACTATTTTGTATTTAAAAAAAAATAAAGTAATTATCTGAAATAGCGTGTGTTGGTTTTAACTAAATATAAACTTTTGTAAACATATGTTACTACTGGAGATGCCATTTCAGCAATCATCAAAACTTATTATGAAAAGAATATTGATTTAAACAAGTTTTGAATCATTATTATTTAATGATAATGATTGATTTCAACGCCTATTACTATCTTTCAAATAGTAATGATCCATTTCGGCGGTTATTTAATCCCATTATCCAGATTATTTCATTTACAATGCATCACTACTGAACGGTATTAATATTTATGTATTTAAAGGGGAATCAACGCGATCACGAAAAGGTATTACATACCTCTGGATTGCCTGACGTTTCGACTAGGATGACCACGGCCAGTGCAACCTGGTCGAAACGTCTGGCAATCCAGAGGTATGTAATACCTTTTCGTGATTGCGTTAATTCCCGTTTAAATACATAATTATATCATGGAATGCGAAAGTTTAAAAGTTGGTATTAATATTATATTTTCAACCCATTATATTCAAATTTACTTTATTACTAAGACAATGTTTTAATTCTATGTTAAAACATGATAAACATTATTGAAATTTGTAGTAAAAACATAACTTATTAGTGTTGACATTCTACCTTATTCTTTAGCAAAGAGTCCCCTGATTTCATCAAGTAGTGATGAAATCAAAATAATTTAAATACACGTTAAATAAATTAATTTACTAGAATACACCAATTCACACGATTCCATATATCCTAACCTCAATAGATACATTAAAATGTAGAAATTCACCCAATTGTAAATAGATGCATAAAATTAATCATTCCCCGAGGCGAACAAACAAATCGGGGACTGACATGATGGCGTCCTCGGATAGAGTTTTAATTAAGATACCCATAGGGCATTGTTGATGACAAAGCGATCTGATTTATTGCTACTCATCTGTCAAACAGCCTACATAATACCTCATAATTTTTTTTTATCTTTATTCTTGACTAGGGATACTAATATGGTGAACAATTATCGTCATAAATATGATTATACAAATTAACACAACACAATATTAAACTATACGTATAAACCTTCCTCTTGAATCGCTCTATCTATTGGTGTAAACCGAATTGAAATCCGTTGCGTAGTTTAAAAGATCTAAGCATACAAACAGTGGAAGGGACTTTGTTTTATACTATGTAAAGATGACGAATGATAATTTAACTGACTTGTTAGCTTTCTAAAAATAGATCTTAGTTATTCTCAGCAAATAATGCTGTAAAATAATAAAAATATAAAAAATCAAAATTTTTATGTTTGGCTCCTCGTAGTGCCACAGAACAAACGGAAATACAAGAAGTGTAGCACTTTGGAACGAATATCTTCACTAATAATTATTAAAATTTTAAGTAAAAATATTAAAAACCCGAAAGTGAGTTCGATTGTTTCTTTGTTACGTTTTTGCGCCTGAACTACTCAACCGATCATAATTTAATTTTGCACACATAGGACATAGCGTAACTTTGATCTAGAAGAAAATACTGTTTCTGAAGAATACACACACACACTGTATAAACACACAATACACACGCACACGCACACCCACTGATTAATGGAAACTGTTACACTTTATCTGCATATAATTGTTATGTACTCTGTGGTGGAAAGAAAAAAAAATATGAAAAAAGGAAAATAACTTCCATGCGAGTGAAACCGCACGTAAAAGCTAGTTTTTTTTTATACTACGTCGGTGCACATAAACATACATACGATTTTAGAGTAAATTATTCTTTAAAATATTTTAAGTAACTAGAAACGGCCTTGTCGAAGTTCAACCAGACGATGACCTATTTGTAACATAAATCTATTATTAGCTTTATGTCACAAATAGATCATCGCCATTATCTAGCTATTCATTTCTAGTACCTGTAAGTTGATCTGTCATTTTATAAACTTCCCGAATTATGACAGGTCAACATACTGGATCAGTATAGCTTTTTGTGGCCATTTGCCATGACTTTATTTTAAATTGTATCTTTCTAAACTTCTGCTACATATAAACTTTAATTATTCGAAATTTTACATTCCTAACTAAAACAACACCGCGAATATTTTAACTTACAATTGTTTTAGATCTGAAATAAAGTAGGTATCCCGACCTAATTGAGGATACACGTCGTAAAAAGCACTCTTATTCCGTGTAGCCATTGCAAAGGAAATGTTAAATATAACAGAAAGGAACGTAGACTTTTTCCTTGTTGGCGCGGCGATGAAAATTATATATACCAAACATATTGAATTAAAGAGAATTTACAACAAAGGAAATACATTTTTATTGGCTGTTTATTTGCTATCGTTAAGCTGCTTTTGCACACAGCTGTTTTATACAACTAATATAATTGGATCAAAAAGCACAGGGCTTATTTCATAGTAGAATACTACCGATGCCTATAAGCTCGTGTGATATCCGCCGTATTACTATAACGTTACTGACAGACATACAACACTTATTTATTGTTTGTTTTCTTTTTTAACCCCCGCCGCAAAAACGACAACAACAACAACTAAGTTTGACGTGTCTGTGTGTGTGTGTGTGTGTGTGTCTGTCTGTGGCATCGTAGCTCCCGAACGGATGAACTAATTTTGTTTTACTGTTTGAAAGGTGAGTTAGTCGGGAGTGTTCTTAGCTAGGTTTGATAAAAACCGGTCCAAGATGGCCGCCGCCACAAAATGGAGGATTACTTACATATTTTTTCACAACTCCCTCAATATGGGTATCAAATGAAAGGGCTTGACTAGTAGAATACTGTACACTATGATAAATTTCAAATCCAAGATTTGAGGGTTTTTAAATATTTAATTTTTTACAGTAAAGTTGCTTTTCCGGTGGTCAGTTGTCTCCAATGCGAGAATCTCTCGGATAAAAAAATGTGTTAATTTATTTAATGAATGAATTATTAGGATAAATGAGTAATTAATTCAATTACAATGAAATAGGATTTAAATGGACACAAAATTTAAATGTAACTACACATTAACCCTTTTATTTTTCTCGTAACACACACACACAAAGTGATTTAAAACAATAATCTCGTTATAACATTCGGTAAATTCGCTCGTGTCATACTCGTATATTCAATTCCCTGTGATACGCGCAATGTAGTATAAAGGCTCTCTGTCGCGTAAGAAACGACTTTGTTTACACTTACAAATTCACGATCATAAAAAATTGTCTCTACGAGTGGTGTTCGGGTTTGGGTTTCCCCGCGTCAACTAGATGGTCCACCTGACTCATACAGACCGACTAAGGCAGCAAGGGCGCAAAAAGCGATCTCTATCCTCGACTCAACTTACTTACTTCCCAAAAACCATGAAAGATCTTTAAGAATGCAACTGCCCGCTACACCTCAAGGCGAAAATAGACGGTTTACTGATCAACCACAAACCTGTATTCCCAAAAGTCAAAGATAGTGTCTGAAGTGATTCATCAGTCGCAATGTGTATGTATGCCAATGTAGTAGATATTTCATGTCATTAAGACCAAGGAAAATACTTTAGTATCGATGTGTATCAAAATCACATTGATGAAAAATAATAATGTCGAAACTATTCCGACTAAAAAAAGGGTTGAGCCACTCTGTCTCCTCCGTCGAAACATTATGATTGATGAATGTAAATAACGATTGCAGAAGTCGACGGAGAATTTATTACTGGATTATTATTGATTACTTTCGGCAGAACTTCAAGATATATCAATTTTTATATGAAAATACATTCTTTTTAAATCAAATGCGACTAAAAATATTTTATTTGAAACGCTCCAATTCGATATAATCCTATATAGAAATAATATAGAAAACCAAAGAAGGGAATCACACGTAGATACACATAGGCAATAAGATACGCTTAATGGTACGGATACAGTGATTGGGCCCAGCTTAAGCGGGTTTTTATCCACCAATTAGAGACAATGTTGAATAATAAAATCATTGGTAGAGGTCTATCTCTATCTCTAGAGCTCAAAATAAAGAACCCATGCATGTTCAGTAGTTACGTAAAATTAAAAAATGCATTACTTTGATAAATTGTTAATATTTTTATAATTATGTATTTAAATAGAAATTAACGCGATCACGTAATAGTTATTACATACCTTTGAATTGCACAGTGGCCATACGCTGACTGGCTCAGTGGTGCACGCCCTCCGTCGTCGAGACCGTGAGGTAGAAGGTTCTCAATCCACCCGCACAATTTCGATGTTTTTAATATTTTTGTTTCGCCATGTACCGACACATAATACAAAATAAGGACACTGTTATAATATATATAGTATATATAACAGTGTCCCTATTTTGCAAGCAAACCGATGTGTTCTTATTTTGGTGTTGGCATGTTTTTTGTCACTGGATCCACGATGTAGATAATTTGAAACCATCTTCCCGATTGAAAATTTTATGATTTTTTTTTTTATTTCAATCGCTTCACGCACAACTCTCGACTAAAAGTGACGTTCCGTTTTTCTTTTGCTGACTTTTGCTGGGTAGTGCTTACTAAAACCTATTCAGGTTTATTTCAATTAAAATATTATTTTTGCTTGAAATATTAAGTCTCACACTTTTATCATAATTTCACCCTTTCCTCCCCCAGCCATGTTATTCATGAAAAAGAGCAATACTGCCAATTCATTTCTTAATGGGATTCCCAGCCCGTTATAACCTACTGCATTATTTCCATCTCATTTAGTTCGAGTTCGGTTCGAATGAAACGCTTCTCCACCTATCTTATTTTTTTAATACATCAATCCCCACGGAACCATCATTCACCACATAAACTGTGTAATGTGGGACACAACCTTTTTTTTTTTTTTTTTTTTATACTGGGGAAATCCATCATGGACTATCCTCCCTATCCTCCACCTGGGGTGCGGCAGAGGGGTGTGCTGGACTCTTACCGGCTAAAACCACCAGTGTGTTCCATCTCGCACCTTCTACCGGGGATACGGGAATCACATTCGTCCGCGTCCCCGACGGTGCTGACCCGCCTGTGCAGGCCCCGTCTCTGAGGGGGTTAAATGTTATCCCCTCTCGCTTCCTCCATCCTCCATAGAGGGGCGCACGTGGAACACGTCGCGATGTGGGACACAACCTACCTAAACCCGTACGTTAAGTAAGGGGACGATGCCACGGTATTTGGCCAATAAATCCTACTAGGAAGTGGTACGTCTTGTTTATATTTCTCAAAACGTATCTATTTGCTTATAAACTATACGTATTTTTGTTAACTTTAATTGTAAATTTAATACTTTAAATTGAATGTACTAAGGGTGTTTTTACGTTTTCCGTCTAGTACAGTAAATATAGTTACTAAATTAAAGAAATACATTTTTAAAGCTGTGGAATGCAAATTTATAATTTAGCAACGATCAATTGCTGTTCAAGGCGTAAGTATTTCACGCAGCCCGTTCGGTGTGAATTGTACTTTAATTGTCATCATTACCAACCGATTGTTACATTATTACTGTATGTAATGGTACGAATCTTAAGCACATATTTTTTCTTCATTGGTGGTTGAAAATAAATTACATTACAATACAAACTCACACAGAAATGTAAAGTGTTATGTAATGTTAATACAGTTGGTTAAAATAAAAACGCGTAAGGTGTCTTTGGGACCCGGTGGGAACGAAGATCCTTTCGGTTCCTTTCGCTATATATGGATTGGATAAATTGTATCAAAATATAGTAAACTAGCAACCCACCCCGGCTTCGCACGGGTAGCAAAGACATTTCAACAATCATCAACATATTTCAATCAATTTATACAAAATCTTAACTAATTATACACCTAAATCTTCCTCATGAATCACTTTGTCTACTAGTGAAAACCGCATGAAAATTTGATCAGTAGTTTTTCAGTTTATCGTGAACAGACAGACAGACATACGCGGAGGGGGACTTTGTTTTATAATATGTAGTGATATTGTAAAAACTCGATATTAAAATCTGTGAAAGTTGCCCGAACTAATATATGGATAATTAGTAGACAACCAACAGAATTCACAGATGGCATTCATAAAAGAATCAACTCACGGTCAGCATTTTGTGTTGCGCTAACACTTTTTTGCGTAACGTGCGAGAAGAAAATTCAACCCAAAAACCTCTTATAATTTGACGTTGAAACGAACGCTATCAAGGTTAAAATTAAACCTTAGACTTATAAACACATTTATTCGGCCAAGTTCGGTGACTATAGATTAAAACATAAAAGTACTGAGTATTACTGAATATTCCCTTTTAGTTTTAATTACTTGAAATGTCACTAACATTTTCCAACAGTGTACAAGATTTGGCTGCAGTCCAACTTACACAGCCACTTGAAATAACACTCGTTAACCTAACTCAGCACTTTCCCTTTGTGCTAAATGTTAGCGATATTCCGGCGCTATTACATGTATGGTAATTCCAAATGATCGTTAGACTTAGAGAAGGTTCTATTTGAATGAGGGCTTTAATTAATTATGATATTAGCGTAACTTGTGATATTTTTTTCTATCTCAAAATGTTACGGTATGTTTGGTTATTTTTTTAGGTAGATTTTGAAGAAAGTCTACCTATTGTTGATGCACCATTGTCGAGTTTTCCAAAAAATTTTTCACAGCATGTCTAGTTATGATCCCTAGATCCCAAAACAACGGTAACACAGCCACAATTATGCACCGATTGCTTTCAAACTTGGATGAAAAATCAAGGTTATGTTCGTGAATGGGGGATATTCCCCCCTTTGGGGGACTAGGGGGCAGTAATTAAAAAAAATTTAAAAACACGAAATCTACCTACGTGGGCATGCTGCGGGCCCGGATTTTTTGTTATAACTTGGTGGAATAACAGCTTACAACAAACTTTGTAAGCAGTCATTATATCACATTTACGTTTGCAACACCAGGAGCTGCACGCACATGTTTCTACCCTGGAAAAACCTTTCGGCACCCTTTTTTAGAAACTTCACACTGAAGTCATTTGGGAAAAGCGTGACAGTGTGGTCATTCTATAATTTCAGCGTTCTCAGAAGAAAGTTCCTTTTGAATCGCAAAGGTTGTATGTTAAATACGCAACCTCTCTTGTTTTAAAGCTTAGCAATGGTAAAAGACAGCCAGGGGCAATGTCAAACAATTACTTGGATAGAAACCATTGAAATTGCTCCCATAGGTTCAAGGTATGAAAGTGATTGTTAGTTTTGGATAGCCTATAATGGTTAAAGCTTTTCTTTGTACTGAAAAGAAGACTCATGTGAGGCCAAACTTATGACCTATAAAGCAGCAGCTTGCTCAACGTTGCTCTTTTGTACACCCAGCCTTTTATATGCCAGCTTTAACTTATTTTCTAAATGACTTTAGTACCTCACTTCAGATCCCCCAACGACAAGGATTACAATCCGCTATGAGATTGGGTTGGTAGTAAAACTATTTTATGAAATTTTACAAGTAGCAAATGTATTTGCTACTGGTAAATGCATGTACCATGATTTATTTATTACAATTTCATTAAAGGTTATAACCATATAACCTTTCCATATAACCTGTCTAAGCCAGTGAAGGTTTTATATCTAGATAGCTATTTTATAAAGTACCAGCAGACACAATGTTTAATTAGTTTACTTCCATTCTAACAATCCCAAATAATCACACAATAGACTCAGAAATCTTGAAATAATCGGTGTACATACCTATATTAAAAATGGTGTACAATAAAAGAAATGGTTCAGTATCAGTACACTGTGCATAGCCCGACATGCATGACACAACTTTTTTTTTGCAATTTGGTGGAAAATTATCTTTCTAGATTCCAAACGGTGTAATTTTTTTAAATTAAAATATTATTTTTATCCAAAAGAGAAACGTTATTTGCTGAAAATAACCTCGCAACAGTTTTGAAAAAAGAAAACAGTGGTCTCTCTATTTGTTGAATTTTGGATTGAGTAAAAAAATAAACAAATATTAGTATGAAAAATTTTGCTGGGGAATGCGATTAGCTGAAAAAACTTGATTTAAAGAAGTCGTTTTTCCATCATTGTCTAAACTTTTTCATTATTTATTAATATTTGCGATTCAAATGCTTGAAAAGTAAGATTTATTAATAATTTAAAAAATAATTGAAGTAGAAATAGTTGAAGTTTTATGGTTACAAAGAAGCATGAGAAAAGAGTTAAATTTCCAAGTATTAAATATTAGTTTTTAAATGGTTTAAGCCAGAAAACGAGATCATTATTTATACGATAGGATTATTATATATAAAGAGATGTTATTTATATAGTTAGTGAGAACTTTATTTTCCGTTATTTAGCAAAAGAAGAAAATATAAAAAAAGAACAACTTGGATGTTATTATTCTTTATATTACGAGTAGTGTCGAGAATTAAGAGAGTTAGGGTTAAATGTATTGGGGCACCAAAATTATATAACGGGGTACAAAATTTGTATAATATTCACAAAGGTTTAACTAGAATGGTTTGTTAGTACCACTGTTATGTATAATAAGTATAATAAGATTTGATTTTATATCATTTTTAGGGTGCGACAGACGGTAAGTAAAATAAGTCTTCATCTACTGGAAGTCATACTTATGCACTGTATTACTGGAAGTAATAGGACTATTTTAAGCAGACTAGTACTAAAATTGTCAGGTATTCCTTCGAAAGTAGTGTTTGAATCATAACTATATTATTATTATTCATGCGTTTTACAACAAAAAAGCAGAATCCTCGATAACATATTTTATACATTCAACATATTTATCCTTATAAAACAGAATGGCAAACGTGAATACTTAATACCTCTTTTGAATAGGCAGCAAATCACTGCTTAACCCAGATTGAGAAGATAAATGTTTCATGCAGGAAGTCATGACAGTTCGCTAGTTACACAATAAATAAAGTGTCTTGAGGAAGGTGTAGTACGAGTGAACTACGACCCTATTATTTCACTACCCAACCGGGCTATCATTTTTCTTTATATAACGCCCGTGCTTTTTCTAGGCAATGCAAGAATTGCTGATAAAAAATTATGTATACTCTATTCCACATCTAAAAGAATATTAAAGCATTTACACATTACAACTTTTTTTATAATTTTACATGAAAATTTATCGTACCTACAATTATTGTATTCGATTGCCATCTTGCAACCCTATTGCGGATCTGTGGATGGAACAGAATAATATAAAAATCACGATTAAAAAATAGGGGTTGATCGTAGAGGGTTGAAAATTCAGGGTTGTATGTATTTTCTAATGCTGTATTATAATTTTTTTTCTTTTTTAATCTAAAAATAAATAAAAATTAAAGGTGGACTACCCTTAACATTTAGGGGGATGAAAAATAGATGTCCGATTCTCAGACCTACCCAATATGCACACAAAATTTCATGAGAATCGGTCAAGCCGTTTCGGAGGAGTTTAACCACAAACACCGCGACACGAGAATTTTATATATTAGATGTAAATGTAATGTGTCAAGAAAGTTTAAAAATAATTTAACTTTTTATTTGTAAATTAAAAAAAAAAACTTGATTTTAGTTGACCGGAGTGATACCACGGCCTCACAGAAAACCGGCGTGAAGCAATGCTTGTGTTGTGTTACGCCGAGTAAGTGAGGTTACTGGAGGCTCTAACCTTTCCCACCCTAGAGGCCGGCAACGCACTTGTGACTCTTGAGTTGCAGGTGTCAATAGGCGGCGGTAGTCACTTACCATCCGGTGACCCGTTTGCTCGTTTGCCCAATATCTCATAAAAAATAATTAATATACATATGTACTCTGTACATATATAAACTAAATCCTACTCCCATGAGGAAAACCGGAATTTAACATTTAAATCGTAAAGCTCGCGTAGATGTTTTGCATTTTATTGGCGAACATAAACACTTATTACGCTGCAAGGGTTTTATAAGTGAATGTGCTCAATTTATCCCGTAAGTAAGACTTTTCAGATGAAATAAGTGGTGAAATTGTGTATGTCAATTGAATTGAATATAAAAAGCTATAATTATTTGCCCTTTAGTCCATATTACTGTAAATGCGATAAGTTAGTTTGGTAATAATAAACCGATGTTAAATCACACGGTATTTCGTTACGGTGTTTTTTGACCGTCAACAAGGCATGTACGAACGATATAACTCACAATATTATGAGTTGTTGACACAAGTAAGCTCATATCCATTACCCGTTCGAGTGAAATCGAATATAGTTATTAGATAATAACACGGCAAACAGGCAACAAAACCGTCGCTTATTTCGATAAATTGTTTTATGAAGTTGACTGTAATAGCTTCTTACTATTGGGGCAACATACAAAGCAACATCTAATAGAAAATAACTGAAACTATTATCTAAATACTGAACGTACTTCGCGCAATGAAAGCTCATCTGTACATACAACTTCCAATTAGTGCGCTGCCCGCCAGGCATGATTACCTCGCATAGTCAGAAGATACTCAATTTGTCTTGGATTGACATCACATCCTTTTTTTTTGACGTGTGGAAACCTTCGGGTGACTCCTCACTGGAGGTATGTCGGCGTTAAACTGATTAAAACTACACCGTGTGCCATATTACACCCAAAATGAGAGGAAAGTCGATGCAAGGGACATCACACCCACCCTGTGTCACATACTGGAACTAGCAGAATACAGTTTTAACTCACTGGCAGTAGTAGCAGTATTTAGTCCGGACTCACTTAAACCGGCGAAACTCAGTTAAATTAGCCCGGTCACTGGTATGCTCTACAAAAGAGCAAAGATAACCGATTCATCAACGCGATCGACCTTCGGTCTTAGAGACCGAATTAGATAGTAAGTGGGTAATACCGTTCCGTTTAAAGAAATAACTTGATAATCTTGCATCGCACTTATCTCCCCGTAAGGCTGGTGTTGATACTTTATTCATGGACATTTTTTTACATAAAATTCAATAAAACTGAGTAAAGAGTTTGGAGTGACGTCAGTACTCATGGAGAGTGTTCAATATATTCTTCTTAAGATGCATGATTGTAATCATGCATCTTAAGATCCTTAACTAATCCTGTAAGTACTCGTATGAGCTATTTGCTACACTGACTTGCTCTTTACGTAGTCTAAAATTTGTCTTGTAGGATAAAAATGCCCTGCGAAGATTTTGTTTACTGCCCGCTTTCTGTAGTATGACAAAATTATTATATAACACACTAATAACAAGATAACCCTATTTCAGAAAATAAAATAACCTTAAGGGTTATTCGCTTCTCCTTTATGTAACGTGTCCTACGTGGAAATTGTATTAACATTTGCAATTTTCCACTAGTACAATTACACCACAGAAGTACAGTTAATCTAGATATAGTGTTAATATTAAAATTGTTTATCTTTATATTAATACGCGAGGAGAATTATTTGTACGTATTTTTAAGCAAACTCGCACAAATAGCAATGTGAAGTTTAGAATACTTAAAGTTTATATGTAGAAGCTGAGCAGAAAGCGAAATAATTTAAATAGTATCTTACTAATATTATAAAGGAGAAATTGTGAGGATGGATGAATGGATAAATCTTTGTTACTCTTTCACATAAAAACGGCAGAACGTACCTGGATGAAATTTGGCACAGAATTAGATTACAGTCTAGGCTAATTTTTTGCCCAGAAAAATGTACGGTTCTCGTTTGATACGTTTAACCAAAATTTGCACGCAAACGAAGTCGCGGGCTGTTGGTTTCATTTGCGTAGAAATTTTAGTGTGCTATATAGGTAAAGCTATAAGGTCCTATATATATTTTGACCTGTCATGGTACAAAAGTCTAAACAATGACATTTCAAGTTATGGTCAATACAATAAAACAAGTTTTTCTAAACGTTTGAAATTCGAAAGCCAGGCGATCTCTAGTTTCGTTATCTCGTTTCGATCTTAACACTTTTGCCGAATTCTACTCGAAGTTCGAGCTCGAAGTTGCTTAACACTTAAGCTGAATTTATACAAAAATGTATACACTAGGAGTTATGTTTAAATAATTCCAACTTATTGGGGTATTGTTTTTCTATTTGGTTTCTATTTTTATTTCCCACCTTTCAAACGATTGATGCTGAAAGCCTGTTTAGAGTTCTGGGAACAATGCATTTCCAAACTCTCTCGCAGTATTTGTTGTCACATTTGGGTATTTCAAACGTTGGAAGGCTTGAAAGATTACGTAACGTCTTGCGTCTTGTGGACTTAAGTATTTAGTTCACACATATTGTCACTACACTATATCGCTTCTGTTACTTTCTCAAATATGTTCTTCAATTTAAAACAACGAAAGGGTTTTGAGTAGTTATCTTTAAATTTATACCGTATTTTTAAGAAGCTATCTGAAAATTACGCGTACTCCCATCTCAAAGGCCGGCAACGCACTTGTGACTCTTGAGTTGCAGGTATTCATGGGCGACGATAGTCATTTACCATCAGGTGACCCGTCAATATATATGTGCCATTAAGGTATGTTCTGTCTGTTTATATAACTGGTCAGCCTGAGACCTATAAAAAATCTAAGTTTATTATAGGGCACTTTACATTTATGCACTTACAATATTGAGAAGATTTTTCTCAATTAATTACTTTTTTTTTAACTGGTCATCATGGGGCAATTGAATTTGAGGTCTATTTTTAAGCCTTACGTACCTACCTTAGGTATGTACGCATTACGCATGTGCCATTAACACCGTAACCCTTGTAATATTAGCAAAGAAGTTACTTTAAAATTAGTATAGGAAAAGGGGTTCTTGTAAGCTTAAAGTTCCCGTACGTTTAAAATTGAGGTATGTGTGTACGTACATAATTTTAGGAATGACCGGACCACTGGATATAATGACTAACACTGACATATACAATGTCAAACAATAGAGTTACCTTATAAAGTTTGTAAAAAAAAATATAATTTAGACATCTATTCCCTTAGCCGCTAGATCATTCTTATTATTATTATTTTTAATGGTTTAGGTGGCAAACGAGCATATGGGTCACCTGTTGGTAACTGACTACCGCCGCCTATGGGCACCTGCAACCTCCCTGGAAGGGAGGGAAGAGGGGAGGAGAGGGGGAGTGCCGATGTGCCGAAGCAGGGCTCTCCCACTTAAGATCTTATATTTCAGTTCAAATTTGCACGAGACGCAACTGTGACATGACACAATTACCTGCAGGCATATAATATAGACATTAAGCATACAAGTGAGTTAGTTTTTATTTGGATTGTAATTTATTTAAGACTCTTTGAACAGTGAAACTTCTGTACTTATACCACTTTTTGGAATTGCGCCGTCTTACGATTTGACGTCACTCGGGTAAGACTGCAAGTTTTTTAAGTTTTGTTTGCGAGTAAATAAACACTATATTTACCTAGGCACACAGTCCAATATTGTATGGCCAAATACTTGAGCTTTAACCCCTTACATTTTTGCTAATCCTGATAATGTCCTCCGAAGATGCGCTTACAGTGAATTGCCACATAAAATAAATTCATCCCTCGCCTCAGCGGTAAAGTTTATAGCTTTCCACTACAGTGAATCAACGCAAATATCCAACTTCCTTTATAAATATACCCAACAAGATCTTTTAACAAAACGAAATCAAACAAATGACTAATATTTTCTCAGTTAACAATGTAACACATTTACGCTGGCAGTTTGTTAGACGTAAAGCCAGAACAAAAGATTGCTATAAAAGCAAGGTCAGAACAATTCCTTTGTAAGTGTTACCTTTGACGAAACAATACTATTTATTTATAGTAATACAAGTCACACTTTATGTACCTAGGCACTTTATTTTTCCTTGACGGAGGAAGATTTCTTAAAGAACATTTAGACGAAATCGAGTTTTATCTTAAAAAAGAAGTGAAAGCTTTACTAACCGATGTCATTACTAATACTTTCATTACTTACGAGTATAATACAACCCAGTTAAATGTTTACTCAGGGGCCTATCGATAATGTTTTGAGTTAGAGTTGAACATCCTTTAACCGTAAGCTATGTATAAATCGTCACTCTCGTATTGACTAAGTAATCAAACATTTGTCTTGTTATTTCTTCTGTAATAATATTTTATACTTCACAAAATATACTGTCTAAATCTAGCTCCGTAATCCGAACAATAACAACTCAGTTTGTCGAATACAGACTAACACGTGAACGTTATCTGTATCCGCACGCCGGATACTGTCGACGCTTTGGGATTCATGAGTTCGATACTAAAATCTAAAATGGTTGGGCGTTACTTTTTTTGTTGCTAGCTTTTCTGACTTACATTATATGATTTGTGATGAAGAGAAAACATTTAAAGATACACTAGATTGTGTTATTTGAACAAAATAAGGTGTTAAGAGGTGATTAAAGTTTAATGGTATTCTTGTAAAACAAAACACCATCGAAAATTTATTAATTTAATTATTAAAATATTAATTACTAGCAGCGCCCCGCGGTTTCACCCGCGTAAGTCCCTATCCCGTTAGAAGATCGGGATAAAAAGTAGCCTATGCGTTAATCCATGTCTCCAGCTATCTACATACCAAGTCTCATCGCAATCGGTTCAGTGGTTTTTGCGTGAAAGAGTAACAAACATCCATCCATCCAAACTTTCACATTTATAACATTAGTGGGAATGTAATTTAGTTATAAAGGGTGTAGGTATTTGAAAAAGGAAGACTGACCCAAATTACTAAAAGGGCATGACTCTAGCATGCAGTTACAATAAGAATTTTTGAAAAAAAAAAAAAACGAATCGTTCACAAGTTATGACCGTTAGAATTTCTAGATATTTTTGCCTCCGTTTTTTATAAAAGAAGGTGCAATATGTACAGTTAAATATTTTAAATCGTACGTATTTTTAAAATTTTTAGTTTTTTATTTTTCCAAAAATTCTTATTGCAAGTGCATGCTACAATCATGCCGTTTCAGTGTTTTAACTAAATGTTCCTTTACCAACTACATTCTGTATATAATCTGTTGCTTTCCACTAATTGCATGATTCGATCAATCATGCAATTAGTGTGTTTAGTGCTTAGATATTTCTAGTTAAGGGTAGCATTATATCCAGTAAAGTAAAAAATATGCAATAAGCAATTGTAAATTCAAAATGATAGAGACTACTTAGTTGCTTAATTTAAAGGAATTTTCATAAAATCTTCCTTATTCATAAAAAAAATATCTCGATCACATAGAACTCAATAAATTGACGCCCGGTTGGGACGACGTTTCTTTCTCTACGTAGGTAGATATAAATATATTTAATAGATAGACTAAACTGTATCAAACTATCGTAAAAACTAGAAATTAATAGCGCCATCTGTGAATGTTGCCCGAACTAATATATGGATGATTAGTATAAAACCAACATCAAATTACAGTAGTATCCCCCAGAATCAACAGATAGCGTAAGTTAAATAAATGAAGTCGCGGTCAGTATTTTTTGTTGCGCTAACACTTTTTTCCGTCTCACCGCCGCGGCCCTGAGTGTCTGAAGAGTAACGTGTGGTAAGAAACATCGTTTCAATATTGTCACAGTAGGTATGCACATAACTTCGTAATTGAGATTCAAAATTTGACTTGTAAAGTTAAAATATCAGAATATTTCATATGCCTATATAACTGTAAGTGTTAGGAAAAGGAATCATTAATTCCTTTTCCATTTGTAAGTCGGAAAACCATGCTTCGGCACGTATGAGCCGGCTCGACCGGAGTGATACCACGGCCTCACAGAAAACCGGCAGTTAAGCAGTGCTTCTTCCCCTACTCTCATCGTGACTCTTGATTTGCAGGTGCCTATGGGCGGCGGTAGTCACTTACCATCAGGTGACCCGACAGCCCGTTTACCTCTAACCCATAAAAAAAAAAATATTGTGTATGATTTTTTGTATCTATTATAATACAATCTATCCTTCAGTTAAATAAATATGTGAAAGGTCAGAAAAAAAACTTGACGCATTTATTTGAGTTTAACAACAGGAAACAACAGAAACAAAATAAATATGGAAAACATTTGACGTTTATGGAGACCGATATTCATAACATTGGACAGGTTGTTAGATATTGTTTGTTTTTTCACAATATCAGCTAGAAAGTGTTTTTCAGAATGAAAACTTTGTTGAATAACTTATAAACTTTGTTCACGGCAATTCTAGACAAATAAATAACATCTTTTTAGCGATAAGATTTGATAGTATGTCATTATATTATTATAATAAATGTTTTAGTAAAATAATAATAATAACTTGACACATCTCGAACAAGGCCGTCTGATCCCAAACTAGGCAGAGCCTTACTATGTTAACCAGACTGCTGATAAACACACTTATTTATTTCTAAATACATACATATTATACATAATTTAAATTACACCCAGACACAGAACAAATGATTATGCTCATCACACAATTATTTGTCCTGGGTGGGAAGTATAGGAATTGACAAACACTCGGATATCTTTGAATTGAAATTATATATCATTGAAAAAGTTAACATTAATATAAATAAATTGTATGTCTTAGACTGTTACTTGGCAGCGAACTGTTGATACCTCAAATTTATTGATATCGGCGCCACCTGGTTCAGCCTATATCCTTGAAATGCCGCTATACATTAAGTTTTGATGCTATTATCGAATATTGAACTTATGTCATTGCAACCTTCTTGATAGGTTTCTTGGGGTGCTATCGTTTTGAGGGTTTAATTGGAGTTCGGTTCGAACGGGTCAAACACTGTAAATATAATATAGATATAGACGTAGTGGGAGATATCTATAGTAAAGATAAGTGCATTAAGACTTCGATGCAGTTATCTTGGAGTTCGGCATGATATTTTTTGTACCCTTATCAGTTAATTTAGTTAAGGCATAAATATATAACTGTAATAATATAGTCATATCAGTGTTTAAAATTTCGTATGTATTGATTTTTCTATTTTATATAATAACTAGCAACCCGCCCGGCTTCGCACGGGTAGCAAAGACATCTTCAACAATCATCATCATATTTCAACCAATTTACATAAAACATTAACAAATTATATAACTAAACCTTCTTCGTGAATCGCTCTATCTTTTGGGGAAACCGCATGAATATCCGTTCAGTAGTTTTTCAGTTTATCGCGAACAGACAGACAGACGCGCGGGGGACTTTGTTTTATAATATGTAGTGATACGTATGTTTATAAGTAGTCTGGTTACCATACTACAGGCACTGCCTAGTTTGGAATCAGAGCGCAGTGGTGTCTCAAGTAAAAAAACAAAAATATATCTATATAGGTACATGATCTGAATCCATGTCTTTGCTCACAAAATCGAAATAAACCGAAGTACCTAGAAACAACGTCGAACTTAATTTAAGCAATTTAAAAAGAAACCTTTTCTACATTTGATCGAAGTTTATATAAAGAAAAGGTTCCCTTAAAGCTTATAACTTGGAAGTGATTACTTAAGTGGGTGGACCCAGAGCAAATGGGTTTAAGATTCCGAACTAAGTTTCGAAATATGCGTTGGGCTAATTACTCAGAACGTTAAACACAAAATGAGATGTTACTGTCGACTTATGCCGCGTTCCTATAATCAAGAAACGATTCGTTTTGCTTACGGACGGTAAAATTTTCGTGGAAAAATCAACGTAGTTTTACCGTCCATAAGCAAAACGTTAGCCTACTTGATGTTCACAAATATATTCATTATATTTCTAAATACTTAATGTTGATAGCCGTGCTATAGTTCTTTTATATTCGCAGTTAGGTTTCGGGAACTAATTAGGTGCTTTCTCTTCCTAGAATAATTTAAAGGGCATTTTGACGTCACAAATATATTACGTTTGTCCACAAAATAGAAAATACAATGATATTAGCGAGGGAGTGTGATGCATGACAACATCGTTCATCATCGTGCATCGCGGATCGGAAATGACAAGTGCCTGTATTACTTTAACAATGTCCTTTTCGTGTCTTTCTGACTTTGTTAAAGTTGTTAAACTCAACCCTAAAATACACCAATGTGTCTTGTCAATCTTCTTTAGAATATATCTGTTATACCCAAATCTTGAAGGTCATGTTACGATTACTGGGTATTGAAAAAATTGTATTTATATTATATTTTAGAAAACATTAAACCCTATATATTTGTGGTTAATGTTGTAGAATGAAGTAATTAGTATGAACGAAGCGACGAATGGTCAAAAATCCACCCTGCAGATAAACAATATAGATTTAATCCCACTAATATTATAAATGCGAAAGTTTGGATGGAGGGATGGATAGATGGATGGATGGATGTTTGTTACTCTTTCACGCAAAAACCACTGAACCGATTGCGATGAAACTAAGTATGTAGATAGCTGGAGACCTCGATTAGCACATAGGCTACTTTTACGCGGGTGAAACCGCGGGGCGCTGCTAGTAGTTTATATTTAGACATTTCAACGTATAAACAGAGATAAAACTCCGTCTCCTTGACTAAGGCTTTACGAAATGCAAACCGCTTAATTCATGTTAAGCATTTATCGATTCTATTACTGATGAAGCGATTAAAATGCTACTGATCTAAGTTGAGATATAATTAAGCATTTAGCGATTACGGTCACATCTGCTTCCAGAGAAATAAATCCTATACGTGACTGAATTTTTGAAACAGCCGTAAAAATGTGAGCTTTAGAAATATAGATATCTTTATAATTTTATTCGTAACCCGTATTTTTTTAACATTCCTTAACACACAGTAAACGATTTTTAGGTATGCTTTTAATGACTCAGAAATGCCTGCTTTTGGCACTAAGTAGGTACTATTTTCTTTGACTTTCTTGTTTAGCTGTTCAAATGTGTTAAGTGGTAAACTTGTAAATACAAAACGCATTCAAAAATAAATAACAACATTAAAAAAAAATCTTCTTATATTATTATGTCTAAAAATAGGTCAAGGTCAATTAAACAAATCGGCAGCAGATCACGTCGCTTACGTGATTTACACGAATTAAAATTCACAATGTATGATGTAATTGAGGGTAATACACATTTGCTATAAATCATCAAATAAAATTTCAAATACACAACGTTTTATAAAAAGGTGTTGTCATAATTTAGGGTCGTTTTATATGACAATACAGGGATCAAGCTGCCGGTATGGCTATGGATTCAGAGATAAGAACCTCCACACAAAAATAAACTGACGAAAGAAGAAAGTAACTGAAAAGCAAAAAATAATAAAAAATAATCTTGTTAGTCTAACTAAACTCATACTCCTGGCACCGACTCAAAATTCTTTAGGTATTTATATTAGTTTAGGAGTTTAGTTAGGCTATCACGTTTATTTTTGTTGTTTTTCGCCTTTCAGTCCCTTTCTTATTTCGTCCGTTTAATTTTTGTCAAAAAAAAATTATTTAGTAATTTGGTTCAGTTTACAATTTTATCCTTGAAGCAACATATGTACTATGCACACTTTTCTAAATATTGAGTAGTCAAAATACATTGCATTTACAAAATCACACGAATGCATACTCAACCAAAATACACCTTTTATTTACAGTTTGCTCATTGATGGATACAATTTCGCAATAATCACTTATCAGTGATCACTCAATCAATACATACAAATAAATAAAATTGAATTATCCGTTTGCAATGTCAAGACAATAAGGTTTTTATTAAGCTCATACAGTTACTTACACGATACCTATGCCTAAAAATCAGTTCTTTTTTTATTTTGTCTATCTGTTCCCGCCAATCTCCAGAATGGGCAGACCGACCACCATGGGACCTTCATTAGCAGATAGTTGGTGTGGTTAGTATAGTATATTTATAAGGAGTAACTTAGGCTACCCCCACCCTGGAAAAAGATTTAGGGCTCCGCGCAAAACATGTAAATATGCACACGCGAGCGAAGTCGCACGGCAACTGCTATAGAGAATACCTAAGCATAGAAATTGAACTCACAGGACAATACTTAGTTAATCTAATCCTAACAGTGGCCACATAATAAGATTCAGAAGAATTAAAATCAAAACAGAAACTGTGGGTACTTAAAAATAGTTAATTAATTGGTCAAGCAATACTTGCCTCAGAGTTTGTAGTTAGTGTGAGTAAGTGCTCAATAAAGTATGATTCAAATGATACTAAAGTCAGTTTTAAACATAGGTAATAACGGTTTATATTATTTTAAAGTAAAGAAGATAATTTCCACTCATATAACCAAATTAACTCGCTTTTATCTAATTCCGTTTACGGATTGCCAACAATATATTTTTATCGTGTTCCAGAGTAAGAGTCCTTGCACGTGGTAAATCGTTTTAGTATGAACTTGTCCCAAATGAGCTGCTAACGTTCTCACTGGAAAAGAAGTCACGTGCATCGATCGTCAACGTGCATTGGATGGTTAAACTCTAGCGTCACTTGTGACTTTACGTCTTCACGTTGGCACTTGTGACGACATCACCGTCTGTATCTGGTGATATGCCTATGAAATGTCACATCAATTCTTTTTTAATTTAACAATTAATAGTACAATATATGATGTAGAATTAATTAACAGTTGCTTGGAATCTCGTTTGTAAATTAAAAATCGTTAGCCGGTAAACTGTTTCTGTTAACCGGCTTACGAACCTTTACCAATGAGACCACAGGTCGTAAATATAAAGTTAAAGGTAATTTTGAAAGCTGTTGACCGTTTTATAGGTTTCGGCTTACGACGGTTTTACCAAGGAATAATTGCTTTAATGGGTGACAATATAAAATCAGTGATTTTTCTAAAATAAATAAAACCCTTGACTTCTAAATTCTAAAATTGGGCAAGCAGATTTTTTAAAAAAAGTGAACGCCTAATAAAATATGCTTCACAAGATCTTGGCATCAATATATGCATCGAAAAGTTCCAATGCAATATTATACATAAACATTTAGTTTTTAGCTTACTTGCAGAGGTTAAAATCTTACACTATACCAACTTTATATTGCCTTTCGTCCCCAAAAGTTAATACAACCTGACCCCAATCCGTATGTCCGACATCGACAAACAGAACCAAAACATTTTTATGGCACAACTTTATTTTACGAGTTAGAAATTTATCGCGAAATGTAATTTCGGTTGTTTTATGATGTATCTTATCCAGAGATAATTCACTTCATACAACAATAATAACTAAGAAAACACTGTTTTTAGACCATTTTGAGATTTGTTATTTATGATACACAGTAAAAGGGTTTTCTGTTCACTTAACTGGGACTTTCCAGTTATATATTCTATCCTAAATATAAAGTGACAATAAATTTGCCACTTTTTGCCGTTTTCACATTCTGCATGGACCTGAAACATCGTATAATAAAAGTTTGCGGTCAAAATTATTTTGTATTTTAATATGTTTATTCGTTTGACCACAATCTTAGACAAGCTGAGATGCATTAGTTTTTCTGGCCTTGGTCCTCTCTTTGTCTAAAATAGATTCAAGCATGAAAAATACACAGAATATATTAGGAGCCTGATGAATAAAACAAAGCTCTCAAATTCTGCTAGTGTCGTCGATGAGAAATTCACGAACACCCAAATACAATTTGTTTACTTAAAGGTATGAAAGAAATTGTTTACACATGGAAGTTTTCAATAAACATTACTAGCAACCCGCCCCGGCTTCGCACGGGTGGCAGAGATATCTTCAACAATCATCAACATATTTCAATCAATTTAAATAAATTATACACCTAAACCTTCCTCATGAATCATTCTGTAGACAGAATTTAATTTAAATTAGTGAAAACTGCATGAAAATCCGTTCAGTATTTTTTCAGTTTATCGCGAACAGACGGACAGACAAACGCGGCGGGGGACTTCGTTTTATAATATGTAGTGATTAACTAAAATTTCGGAATACTACATCGCTAAATCATGCTTAAATATATACGCTTACAATATTATAGTGATGTGATCACTTCGGTGTATACAAAACATGATCGGAACTTCATCCGTTGGACTACCATCAGCCAGGCATGATTAGCTAATACGTATACTTGCATTATTTTTTAAAAAAGACAACTCCCGCATTAGGAATTACTCCTGTGTCGCGGGGGACTTTACAAACATAGAAACAACAGACACAAAGAACACCCAGACTCAGGTGGAAATCGAACCCTCGACCTAAAGGCATAGCGGTCATGGTCACTAACCACTGGACCAACAGGCATGCTTCTATTTGGTGCAATGTGAAGATAATTTTATTTAATAAAACACCTCATTATGTTAGACACATTTCATTGAATTTTTTTTGTATGGTATAGTAGTTTATAAACAAAAACAGTTTGTAAAAAAGAAATGAATAGTTTAAATGTCGTCATGTAAAAATCTCTTAGATAGTCTACAATTCTATAGGCTATAACTTTGCTAGTTGATCTACAAATAATGAAGCTATTCAACGACACCTGTCCTGTGCTTAGTACAGACTTAATAGCTGACACATGACTCTGAATCAAAAGAATTCACAATATTAAGAGGCAGACCACTACCTATTCTTTAAAAATATATTTTTCTTAACATATCTCATGAATATTTCAAATGGATACACATTTTTGAGTAGGTATTCATTTTAAATATTCGTTTAAGTAGTTAATTGTGTGGGTTTTAATAACACTTATTGCATTACCGTAGTTTGAAACAACATCACTAACGAACAACTAATTTAAAATAGTTGGAAAGGAAGTTATTCTGTTCACGAACTACGAGCGCTATTTAGTTCAGACAAGTACCTTGTATATACAATTCAAAGTAATAAAATGTACATTCACTACTATCAGTTTTGAAGCACAAAACCGTTATTACAACAACGCCGAATTTCGAATTTCTTTTTTAAATATAAAATATATTTAAAAAAAATATGTTTGCCCTCTATGCATTTCTAAACCGTTGATCAGATTATGATGAAACTTTGGCAGGTTCTTTTGAGGACATCAGTGAGGGATTCTAGCCCAAGAAAAAATGTCAGTGCTTTTTCCCCGTACCAAAAGTGCCCATCGTGCCTATAGCAGTTTTCACTTCAAAAACATAAACAAGGCATTGCAACGTGTGCCAAGTACAGCCAGTATAAATAAAATCAATGTTTGTTTGTTCGTATTTTATGCGCTGCCGTACCGTTCATCCAATCATCAAAACAAAATTTCATGGTGATTGGATGTATGTAGGGATACAGAGAAAGATATGGGTTACATCTAGAAAAGAAGTCCTGTACCCGAGGGATGAAATTAAATTACTTTTACGCGAGCGAAGCCGCTAAGAGATAGTTAAATAATAATATATACATATAATTATGTTGACAGAAATTAACACGATTACGTATTTAATAGGTAATACGTACGTATTACGCGCGTCTCTTCTAGAAGCCTGTGAACGCGCTAGGAGGCTTCTGTGCATCTTGATGGAGCTAGGCTGGCACAGCGGAAATAGAATCTTATACCGATAGGTATTACATTTATTAAGTCAGCCTGTGACCATGGCCAGTGCAAACCTAGTCAAAACAACATTCAGCAATAAAAACGTATGAAATACGTATTAAGTACATGACCGCGTTAATTCCCGTCAACATAATTGTACATTTGTCATGGAACGCTAAAGTTTAAATGAAAACCATTAAAATATTATGACACAGTTATAAAACATACATTTTAATTAGTGTGCTGTTAGTTTCTTTAAAGTATTCATGTAGTTAATGAACTACATGAATATAGCGTTGAGACTTATTACATATTACAGCATGGCTCCCCTATTGTGCGGCTGTTATCTAAATACTAGTTAGGCACTATAAGTTTGTTACACAACACGTATGATAAATACCTAGTGTAAGTTTTAATGTTTCAAGAAATTTATACCTATAATAAGTTAAATATTGTGTATACTTGTTCTTCTTGTTATCAACAATCTTAAGGTTTATTAAACATCTTTATTATATTAAAAAAAAAACCTGACTGTACTCATATAATATTTATTGTAGGTATAGGAATATACATAAATGTATTATTTACACATATCGGTGGCAGCAAAAAAAATTGCTAAACTTTTTTATGCTTGTATTCTTTTACTTTTACGAACTTTTTCCTATTTTTAGAGTCTGCTTACTAGGAAATGTAAATGATACTTTCAAAACTTTCTGCAATGCATGTACTGTTTGTGTATCGATCGATTTCCATTCGTCGCATAGTTATAGAATGGTGTTAACTGCGTTGTATATAAGTAAATTAATTAAGCAACGAGGTAGAACAAATCTAAACCAACCTGTTAAATGTTTACAAACTTTGCGGCTATTGCGAACTAATTAACCATATACATGCTTAATTAAAAGTTACATGCATAGTTCTCTAGCACTTTAGAAAAAATGCAACTACAGCATAAAATTGAGAGGTTAACGGAGCACTAGGTATTAATTTCCTGTAAGAGTGGAACAGGAAAGTTTCGAAGGAATGAATATCGAATGAGACCGCATGCAGAGTTATGCTTGCGTACTCGACGCTTTATATTCTGCATACTCGTAGTTGTTACATATACTGTGGAAAATAGAGGTAAAATATTTAACGCTTGCATACTAGTCGTTGTACGTAGAATTATTCAATACGACGCAACTGTACCTAGTATTTTACTTCATAACGTTTGCAGACTTTAGTATTATGGAATATTTATAAATTTCGGCTCTCTCTAAACTCTAAATGTCTGTCACAATTTTTTTTCAAATACTTTAAATGACTTTACTCACTACTCACGAACGCGCCGCTAAGATCTCACCAGTCTACCCGTGACCAAGTTCGGTGCAACTCGGTTGAAAGCTCCTTTAACCAAAGTCCCAATCTACACTAAATATTAGTTACTCTATAACAAGTGTAATATTTACTTAGTATCGTAAAATATTATACTAACAGAATATGCGAGGCATTAAAATTTAAAAGCTTTCATAAATATTGACACATTAGAGGATTGCTATTTAAAGGCACTGATTAACGTCACCTGATGCTACCCTTCCATTCGTTATTACTCGCATTCAATATTCAGTAAAGCTTTTGGTGAGACCAAACACTGTTTTTAAACTCCACGCAAAAGGAGGGTGTTATGAGTTTAACGTATGTATCTGTTTATCTTTCTATCTCCTAAACGGAAGGACCTATTCGGATTTAGGTTTTTTGTTTTTTCTTGTTTGAAATATCATTTTATCGAGAGTGTACTTAGCTATAATTCAAGAAAAACTATTAAGCCGGTCGAAGATCATCGGGCCCTTTTAGAATCGTTGAAGGAATTTTTGAGCCCGCGATATTTTAAATTTTAAATTTATGTTATCAATGTAAGTATATGGATTGCAAATGAGTTCAACTAGTTTCAACTTTTAGATTTACATTTTACACTCCATTTCACAAGATTGACAATGTTTGACCCTGTGTTTTGTGGCGACCAGCAACAAAAACATCCAGAACTGTAACTCTCTTAACTAAAAAATGTCGAAAAAATGGTGCTTTAATTACGGCATATTTTATACCTAGTAATCGCTCCTGTTACCGAATTCACGGCATTTTGCTAAATAAATTGCGCGGGAAAAAGGTATCGTGACACATGAATATTACAAATTTCCCATGATATCCCTATTTATGAGCCGTTTGAGGTAAGGATGATAGGGTCATGTGATCCGAAAGCTCACCTTGTCAATGTTTAATTCACGACAAGTTTAATTTACAATGAGTCGAAGTCGTTACTATGCAGCTAAAAATTTTAATTCCACTTACATTCCACAGACGCAAAATTGCTTTTGGCATAACAATAATATTAAACGCTTAAACATATATTTTTCTGACTTTTATACTTATTGCGGACGAGTATGTTATTTCTTACAAACAACCTTTAGATGGACAGATGAAATGGATTTGTTTATAGAGCAGTTAACAGATGCATGAGTTCAGCTAAGTAAATTATTGAAATTATACGAATCTAAGAAGAAGAATACACAATAATTAAATAAAAGTACTTATACCTTACATAGAAACTTACAGACATATATACACGTACATACATATAATAAATACTTACATACTAATATTAACTAAAAATATAATGCAAATATCCTGTAGTAAGTAAAATTATAAGTTAATGTAACTATTTTACTATTATTAAAGAGAATATTACTATAATGACAGATAGATCAGAAACCAGTCTTTTAAAAGTGTTTAGCGATTGAGCACGCCTAATACATTCAGGTCTAATGAATCATCAATATGATAATATCATTGATATAATATCAAATGAAACTTGTTTGATGACATCCACCGAGACTTTCGCGAATGACACCTGCTTCTAAGAGAGCTGCTACTTTTTCTTTTACTATTTCTCTTTCGGTGGTGGATAGTCTATATGGGCGCCTTTGTACCGTCTTATTTGGGTCGATGGGGTCTATTCGTAAAAATCCTGTTGTGACGCGGCGTGTGGGTATACCATCAATGAAGAATTTGCTATACTTGCGTAGGATTGTAAGTAGTTTAAGTTTGTCTTCACCGTCTAGATCAGTATCTACAGTCTCAAAACTAACATAGTCAGAATTTTCAGCAATGTTGACTTCGTCTGGTGAAAAAAATGTAATATGGTCGCTATCTATTCGTACGTGAACTCCACTATCTAATAAATCTCTACCAATGATCACCTCATCTGTTATTGTGTCATCCGGCACTATATGAAACAGTAGGGGTAACGTAATATTTTGTATACGAACACGACTTTGTACTTGCGAGTTACATACCACGGTCTCTTTACCTATCCCTGAAAGGTAAACCACGTCACTGCGCAAAGTACCCGGGAACTTTTTGGCCATAGTTTTAGTCACTAATGAACAAGCAGACCCACTATCAAAGAGAAAGGAAACGGGCTCACCAGATTCAGTATTTAGTGTGCTCCTTGTCGACTTGCGTTCACAGATGTGCACCTCCTTAACTATTGCAGCTCCGCTGTCTCCCTTGCGCTCCGGACATACTGACGCGATGTGTCCTAGCTGTCCGCAAACGTAGCATGTGATTCGAGTCCTGTCTGAAGACTTCGTTGGTCGCTCAGTAGTTTTACTTCGCGCAGTCGATTCCTCTCGTCGCTTACGACAGTCAATTGCCCTATGCCCGGGGGTGCCGCATCGATGGCAAGACACAATGAAGCGAGGCTCCATATGCCGGGGCTTTTTGGCATCACCGTCATAAGCTTCACAAGGCTCGAGCTTGCGCTTGAGCGAGATACCATTTACTATTCGCATAGTGTGCATATAGTGAAATAATAAAACAATACGCCGAAGCACATGAACAAAGGCTTCTTCAACATGTGAACATTGAGGCTATCCAGCTCCTTGACACCACGGACATAGTTAGAAGACTAAAAAGAACTAAGCCCTTTGAGTTAGTTTAGTGAAGTTAGTGTTCAGTAGTGCAGTGAGTGTTACTCTTAAAGAACACAAAAACAAAGTGTCTTTCCATGATAATAGACACCATAAGAAAAGTGCCAATGGACACATTCTTAACTTTGTAAGTTTTTAGCAAATAAAGTTAAATTTAAATTACTTATTAGCCTCAAGGTCTAGATTGTAATTGTTATGAGTAGCCGTTTAATTACGAGTACATTATAATGAAAAAAATAAATAAAATGAAACTTGTTTGATAAGCTCCTACAAAAACATCTCTGAAAATATTTTGAACGTAACATAGCTCATGACTTAAGATGAACACGATATGGACGAGGTTATATCAAAGCTACCAGACCAATGAATTGAAATAACTACAAGCGATAGCATTTGCAATAATCATCTAATTAAGCAATGAAAATGTTCTGACCTAATTCCCTCTCTGCCTTTGATACGCCTTTGTCCTTTGGTCCAGCAATGTAATTACTTGTTTTATCTACGAGTATTAGGAAATTCTCAGCTATTTCCCTTAATCGGTGCTCAGTGAATGGTAATTAGTTCACCTGCTTTCGGGATTTTTACAAGAAAGTACAACTGTAATAGCACAGTTTGTCTATTTTTATATTATGGACTGTTATTGTTATTTTTTTTAGACTGCAAAATTGGTCTTTATTGTAGCTATAATATACTCCATAATAAAGTACTTTATATTCGTATTTTGATTTTAAAACGACTTTGGTAACATTTTTTTTAAAGTTATATCTGTTTTCAAAGAACGTTTTTTTATTTATCACTTAGTGGTTTCCAAAAATACTCTTAAAGACTGTGTTGATCGAGGCTCTTGGCTATCAATCAATGAGCAGATATGACAATCGGAACAATGATCGCCGATTCGACATTCCACATACCGACAATCTCGTGAGACAAATCCAAATATTTGATTTGATTATCTTTTCAACTTTCACGAGATTCTCATCATGAGGAACAGCGATATCGATGATCATTGCACGGCGCTTTAATCGGTCTATCACCACTATATCAGATTTATTCGCAACAATAGTTCTGTCAGTGATGATAGATCGATCCCAATACAATGTGGCTAGACCATTTTCGAGAACTGTTTTTCTATTATTATTATTAGTATTGTGATGTGTCTGCTGGTTAATAGGGTCTATGGTATTAGCGTAATTATATTAGCGTAATTATATTATAGGTAGGTTACCAACATACATTTTCAAATGATGCATTGATTCTAATTATTAAGTGAATTAGGTTTAAGATTCAAGGGATATGTGAAATATACAGGTTGTTATAAAAAGTGTGGTCATTTTAGAGTCGTAGAGTATAGGCCCCGTAAATAACGGAAAGCGCTAACAAATATTGAAAATTTCGTGATTTATAATAAAGAAATCTTATTTTAAAACTGAAAAAATAAACTTGAAAATTAATTGAAAAGGGTAATATTTTGCAAGAGAGAGGGCTGACACGATTGAAACTATGGACATTTAATAACAAGAATAGATTGATAGAATGTCCAGATTTTTTTGACTTATATTATATGCATAAAAATTATTTTTTTTTAAATTGAAATTGACCTGAATTTTCATAATATATTGTTTAGAAATATGCACCTGGGAAATACACACATACACTGGGAAAATCATGATTTTTTTATATTTACATTTTTATCAACCTAAATCAACTATTTGTTGTATAATTCGACCACACGTTTCTGTAATATCCTTTATAGTTAACTTTGTATGAAACCTACAGGCTGTACCTACTTGTCCAGTTAAACTAAATATTTTGTAGAAATCAAAGGCAAATCAAAAAGTGAAAATGACAAACATTCAAACGTAAGGAATACTTAAAATGTGTTTGAGTTACTGACTTATTCGTTATTTAATATATATTTGATCCAGTAAACCTTGACCTTAATCGAAATGAGAAATTCCAGTATAAACTAGCTAAATATTATAGGCCCGTAAAACGCAAGCCTACGTCTGGAATATTTAAGTAAATTCGTAGCGGATGGTGGTTGTTTTGCGTAATTACCGGCCAATGACTGGAGAACAGTCCAGTAAACTTGCGTCAGCTGTTATCATAAATAACCGCTAAGGTGCAATGATGATTCATTTTTATTTATGTACATAGTATGTTAAGACTACTCGTTCAATAAATTATGAGGGCAGTGTAATATCTATCTGGTTATACACCTCGAGTAGTCAACTTCAGAGGCCAGTGTATCAGTGAATAATCACCACGCCGAACATTTTGTAAAGAGACTTTGGAGTCCTGGCCCTCACAAATCTATAGTTTACAATAGACCCCCCGCGAGGAGGCCGCGTCCATGTGTGTCGTGACGTCGCCTAATTGAGAGGTTGTTACCCGAAGGTGGTGCCCACGCTTTTGCGGGCAGGCGCTAGGAGGGTCCCGGATGTCTTAATATAAGCTGTTCCCGGATCCCTCCCACTTAAGGCGCAATACGGCACACCGTGTGGTTTTAGACGGTTCGATTCCGATACACCGCCCCACCGAAAACCCCGTTGGGGTGACGGCCCGAGGGGGTTTCCACAAGCAAAAAGAAAAACGGTGTATAATGACAAATACACGAAGTGCTTAACGTGTTAAGGATGGTAAAATCCTGAGTTTATTGAAAGGGAATGGCAAGTACGAAATGAATGCATTGGTAGAAATGAATATTGCTTGTGCCATACCATATATAAACAGATACCATATGGTTACATACATATAACTCGTAATTGCCGGGAAGTTCAAGCTCTAACGTTTCTTGAGCTATTTTGTGTCATGGTAATATAGACTTTATGAACATTTACACGTTATAAAAAATATCTAGTGGGTTGCAACACTCTTTTTCATTATAAACATGCATGTTAAATTGCATGCATGCAACAAACTATGTATAAGAATATTGCACATCTGACATGGATAAATTGTTGATACTCAAAACATAATATAATAACTTCTGTACACAGTATAAGCAATAAAGATTATTCTATTCTATTCTATTCTAAACATGGAGCTCTGTATCACAATGCCGCGCGTCACCGTCGCTCGTCGCGTCACTCTCTTCACTAACATAAATTGTTATACGGAAGACGTAAATCAGTTGCCTTTAAGGAATAACTTTTGCTAACAGTTGATTTACTTTTTAACAAGATTATAAAATTCTAGTCTTTTTCATATTTTAAAAAACGTTTGTCAAAAAATTGCAGTAAAAAGCTGTTTATAGATTTCTTATGACAACATGAAACATAAAATGGGCATAATTAAACTTCTTTTTTTTTAGTAGGTATATGGTAACCCCAATGACTCCTTTACCTAACGGGGTCAACAGTAAAATAATAAGGCTTCTAGGCGCCTACTATTCAATGGTTGCGATCTTAACTGTAGCGAACCCTCCGGCTGTGGAATGAGCTCCCTGCCTATGTTTTTCCGAGGGACTACAGAAAATAATGTTCAATTCAAGTCCCCTGGAATTGCAAGCGTTCATAGGCTACGATAACCGCTTACCATCATGTGCTTGTTTGCTACCAACGTGGTATATAAATATAAGTCGATTTATGTTAACGATCATGATTAAATTGCATATGTGAACAGAATATTTAAAATAAAATAAAAACTTGTCTACAACTCTGACATTACGCTGTATGTTAGCCCAAATGTAAAAAAAAGTCTTTGAATTAATTTCTAATTGGAATGCTTAAATTATTCCACGGCTGGCTATTTTAAAAGATGAAAAGGCATGAAAAAGAAAAACAAGAAAGCGTCTAGCCGGTATTGTATAAGGAGTCGACCCCCAAATGACAACCTATTTCGAAACTCATGTATTATTATCGACTTGATGTACAAGTAAGAACGCGGATTATATATGTCTGGCCGCCACACTCCGCTTTGACCTTGAGATATAAAAAAATGAGGGTAAGTGTGACTAGCGTTCAAAGAGACATTCTGTATCTCGACAACTATTTGAGTAACTTTTTTTAGGTTTTTCTAGTTGTTACACAATTACACATAGAACTATTAAAAAAGTAAAAAAAAAAAAATATGACAGTGTTCTTTGTGACTTACAATCACTGAAATAGTATGTTGCAATCACTACATCACTACATATTATAAAACAAAGTCCCCCGCCGCTTCTGTCTGTCTGTTCGCGTTAAACTGAAAAACTGCTGAACGGATTTTCCTGCGGTTTTCCCTAATAGACTGAGTGATTCATGATGAAGGTTTAGGTGTATAATTTGTACCCGTGCGAAGCCGGGGCGGGTTACTAGTACTTGATAAATAATTGATAAAAAAATAAATAATTCATAAAAATCGAGTTGAAAAAATTAACTGTATTAGTTAAATGTTGCTACATGCACCAACGGTGGGGCAAAAAAATCGTGCTAATTTAGATTTTTTAATTTTACTTAGGAAAATCTAAAAACAGTATATAATACGCTCTCGAAGGTCATTTAAACCAGTGACGTAACAATAGGATGGTAGAGCGGGCAAAATGCCACGGGCCCACGGCCCGAGCGGCCCCTGGGGTCCAAAGGCCCTGTACACTGCACTTATTACAAAATGGATTATTTTATTTCCATCGCATTAAGTTTTTTTTTTTGCCGCGACTCTAGCCGAATTTTAGATCACTGAAGTTATTGGTTGCCATTGCCAAATTGTGTAGAATATAGTCGCAGCCTCCAAGTACTCCAGTCCAAAAAATACTGGTCTATTAAATGCTTCTTTTTGCTTTTGAAGTGTTTGCAAGTTTATCTTGCAGAACTGGAAAATTACTGATATGAATTGACTGATTTAAAAAATGTCAAAAAAGTATCACCGACTTCAATGCGCCTAAATCATGACAAATTGTAATAAAATGAATTCTTCATCCCTTAATTTTCCACCTTACGGGATGGAATATCTTCTTTAAATTTAAATGGGACCAAAAAAGAACTATTGAAATCTGTTCACAAATAGCGAATATTTCGCGGAATATAAACACACAAAAATTAATCGAATTGAGAAGCTCCTCCTTTTCAAAGCCATTTAAAAATGGTCTATAGGCCTTGCCTTTCCTTTAACTCTACAGAAAAGGTAATTTTAATGGAATATGCGAGGGTTAATGTTTTCAAGATCCCGAAAACTTCTAGAAAATAAACATATTCTATCGTATATTGCATTATTAATCAACTGAGATCGCGTGTCCTAGCAATGAAAGAAATTGTTTACAATTTCAATGTCTTGCAACCCGTCAAGTTAATTAGTTATTTATAAAAATGAATCTACAAGCTTTATTACATTAAGAGTGCCACCACACCAATCGATTGATGCCATCATCGATTGTCTGGTGTGGCAGCTTTTCCAGACCGTTTTGTGTGGTAACAACCGATGATGAACATTCTATCATCGATCGATGTATGTCGTGGCACCCTAAGGGAAGCCCTATCCTATGAATTAACCACGGGCCTCAGGTGGTGTAGTCACGCCGCTGCCTTAAACCTTCCGTTAATTTCTTCTTCTTTCTTGATCAAATAGTTTTTGAGATAATATGTTTGTCCCTTTGAAAGGTAGTCATACCTACGTTAATTTTTATCTCAAGGCCAAAAGCTGATTGCGGCGGCCAGACACATATGAATCTATGAATAATAATACATAAGTTTCGATATAGGTTGTCATTTGAGGACCAACTCCTCATACGAATCCCGCAACACCCTTCATGAGTTTTTTATAATGTTACCGAAAATCTTACGGAAAATCACGGTAGTTAGAACAGGACGACAAAAGAAGAAAAGATTACAAATTTAACCTGCTTGGCATAGTTGGTGTTCATTAAAAGGAAAAGTACAACTTTTTGATTGAATATCTACTAATGAAACCAATGGACATTAAATACTAGCAGTTCCCGCCTGGCTTCGCTCCCGTGTACATATTTTGCGCGAAACCCTATTTTTTTTCCAAAATAAAAGTAGCCTTAGTTACTCCTTATAACACCAGCTTTCTGCTAGTGAAAGTCCCGAGGAAATCGGTCCACCCATCACGGAGATTAACCGGAATAAACAGACAGACAAAAATTTTAAAAATAGATTTTTAGCCATAGGTATCGTGCAAATAACTATATGAGCTTATAAAAAACCTATTATTTTGATATTACAACAGACACTTCAATTGTATTTATTTGTATTAATAATTTATTGATTTATACATAGTAATATAAAACTTTGTCGTTGGGTGAAGACTAATACCATTGAATATTATATTGAAGCATGTCGTTCCATGACATTTTAGTATGAACCTTACAGTATTATAGAATAACAGTCAATTTCGAATATAAGCCTTTTTAGAAATATGCATAACTTCTCTGAAAGTATGTTCAAAGCCTAAATGTAATATAAGCATAAAAAATTCAACATGCATTATTCACTACCTCCTCTGTACCAACCTCCATCTTGTACCATCTGGCATCTGTGATCGCTAAAGTCTCGTTTATACAGTCGACTAAAAATTTTAAGTAATTAATTCTAAGTACGTCACAAACTGAAACCCAATGAATTTTAAATTGCAAAATGTATTAAATTCCCAACAACAAAATGTTGCACTCCACCAAGAGACTTCATTTGTTTGTGTTATATAATGTAATAACATACAATCTGGAAAAACAAATTTGGCAACAAATGGAAACGAAATCCATTATTCTTTTCACGAATATGACTTGCGTTATTCCCCGAGGCGTCGATAGCGGCTAGATCCTGAAAACAGATAAAATATATGTCAAGTCTCGATGGGAAAGCGGTGAAATCTAGAAGTTTTTGGAAGTGCTCCCGGAATGGTTCTATTTCATATTATTAAAAAAAGAAGCTCAAAAATCTATGGATGCTTGTTTAATTTTATGAACCGTGTTAGATAGATAGATACTTTTTATTGCATACCATAAATAGGGCACAATAATGAAAAAGAAATACATTAAAACCAGTAGTACAATGGGCTTATCGCAGTCTGCAATCTCTCACAGGCAACCTTTAGATGGATATACTTGGAACAGGTGGTGCACATTTGTATTATTTTATTAGCACTTGAGTGACGATCAGAGAAGTTAGAATAATAGTGACAATATACATTTGAATATCATATATACATATAATTGTATTTATATATATACACATACGCAATATACATGCAAATATATATGCGAGTTAATATAATCATATCCATATATATAAAAATCAATGCCACTTTTCATTGTAATTTTATAACTCAAGAACGGGCTCACCTATCCAAACCAAATGTTTGGGCTTTGTTCGGACTATTTAGTAGATGGTTTATGTGAAGTTTACACAAAAAAGAAAACTTAACGAAGGACTTACGCGGGTGAAACCGCGGGTCGCAGCTAGTTGAATATAAGAGGGAGTAGGTACCTCTTCTTATGTTTTATAATTTAGGAGATAGAACTATCCATAAAGAAAGTCTTTGGACAGTTTTGGATATGTGCAGTGTAGTAACATTTTCCGGGCTTAGATTGTTTATTTTCATTTGATTAATGATTTTTTTTCATATAGAATGAATAAACCTTTTAATTAAACAAAGAATATTTATGAAATTTGGATGCGACGTCATACTAATTGAGGTTAGTTAATGTATTCGCTGAAATATTTGTTAAATATCACTAACACAGATAAAGACGTAAAATCGTTCATGCGAATACTTGTATGAACATTGAGATGTTAATGAACTGTAAACGGGACTTGAACCACTCAAACGAGAAAACCGATATTTCAGAATTAGCAATTTAAGATATTTAACTTAGGCAACGCTTAAGTTAAAAGCATAAGTTATTATTTAGAATGAGCATTAACAGCATAAGCTAAAACCGCGCGGCACAATTTTAGCGGAACAAGTTAATGCATCTAAAATATATATCCATATATGAATACGTGAAGCGAAAACTTTGGATCCCTTTTTACGAAAATTGGGCGGACGGAGGAGTATGAAATTTCGCACACTTATAGTTTAAACAGAGAAGAAGTGACGAATGCTAAAATTTTTGAACAATATTTGCTACAAAGTTAAAAAAAATGCAAAAACGGGTACATACAGCTATGAGTGTCCAGGATATATTTTGACCTGTCATGGTATAAAAGTCTATACAATGACAGATCAAGTAATATCGACCAATGAAATAAACCATGGTCGAAATTCACCGAAACGCGATCTCTAGTGATAATAATTGCTCTAACTCTAACGTAGTTAGTAGCCTTTTTGCTATTTCTTTAGCTCAGGATTTCTGCTATCAAGCTAGTTTATTCACTGACATAAAAACACCCATACAAAATCACCATCTATTTTCCTACCAACACTCGTAGAATAAAAAGTAGAGTCTTCGGTTATTCAAACAGAAAACTAGGTACATAAATCAAAAAGTTACGACAGCTGATGTTGACGGCTTCCTTCTTAACTCGGCTTATAATAAATTCGAAGTCAAAGGCTTTCACACCTTTTAGTGAAACTATGAGTAATCGATGGTAAATCGAATTAAAAAGAAAAAAACAGTCAGTCGTAGGTCTGCACGTCAGAAGTGAAAACATAACTTCACAATGTATTTGCATATACATACACACACACACACATCTGTATATATTTATATAATTAGGTTAAAAATAAAAAGCAGGTAAAAACATATCTAAATCTCCTGGCCGCTCATAAATGTTTGAATTTCGAATGTTATATTTTTTAAATATTAGAAACTCGGCTCCGTCTTACGAATTTTCGATCAGGTCAGGTGTCCTGACACGAGTTTAACATTTTTTACCCATCCCAAAAAGTGCACAACGGCGCTAAAGAAGGTTTCACTTCAAAAAATTAAAAGTACTCAACAAATCATTAACAATAATCAACAAGGCAAAGGCAAAACAGTAGTTCCAATAATACTTATCTATATTATGGTATAGCTTCTGTGAACACAAGTTTAAATGTTGTTTTATCTGAACAATAGAATATAAATAAACTTTACCAAACACCATTAAAATATTGCTTACAATAAATTAAACAGTTGAACAGTACTGAGTCATACAATTGCGTTCATTTCCAACTAAATAGGTAAATAATAGAAAACCGTCACAGAATAAAGATTAATATTATCATAAAGAAGATAGCGAATATTACTGAGAATATGTAATTATAATAAAATTACATTTGCATCAGCAAAATTGTAAAGTTAAAATGTTTTATTATCACTATCACTATATATTATAAAACAAAGTCCTCCGCCGTGTCTGTCTGTCTGTTCGCGCTAAACTGAAAAACTACTGAACGGATTTTCATGCGGTTTTCACTAATAGGCAGAGTGATGCATGAGGGAGGTTTAAGTGTGTAATTTATTAAGATTTGTGTAAATTGATTGAAATATGTTGATGATTGTTGAAGATATCTGTGCTACCCGTGCGAAGCCGGGGGTTGCTAGTAATTTACGGGTTATATTAAAAAGTTATTTTGATGGTCTATTTAAAGAAGAGTAGATTTTCAAATTCTGTTTTGGTAACTGCAGTCTGTTAACATATTATCTTCCAATAACAATTGATTAGTTTCATAGTTACTCGTACCCGGTCGCCGACAGCATATACACATTAAAGACTCAGTTTCTTCCTGGTACAGTATTTCTGCTGGTGTCAGACATCAAACATCAGATATAAAAGTTAAGCTTCAGGCTTTAAGTACTTAAGACGTTATTGTTTCGAGCAGCGGGTAAATAACCGCAAACGTAATCTGTCTGGCCAATATTGATAATAACTTTTTGATGATAATGTATATTTCATCAGAATTAATTTTTTTATGTAACTTTAGCACCTGATATCGGAAAATTGGTCGAAGATCCAAGCTAAAAGGGATGAATACCTTCAATCTCCACTAAAACTACTCCATACGATACATTTTGTTCCTTAGAAAATAAGTTAGGTCTGGTGCCTCTGGGATCTTGCTATATTATTGTTGTGAGAATTAATTGTTGATATTAAGTTATTATGAAATAAATATTGTTAAAGTTGCAATATTGATTTTTATTAAACCCCGACGCAAAGAGTGTTATAAGTTTAACGTGTGTATCTGTGTGTCTGGCATCACAGCTCCTAAACGGATGGACCGATTTTGATTTCTTTTTTTACAGCGATTACAGTGATAGTTTTTTTATAGTGACTCTCGGTCACCCTGGACCGATAGTAATTGTAGCTATAATTCTTCTCTTCTACTTAATCAGCTATTTTTTAATCTTTGAAGGGATTTTTGAGTGTGTGGTATTTAAAATTTTTAATTTATGCTTATTGCATTGCATTGAAAGGTAAATTCTAGTGCTCAACTATCATTAAGACCGAAATTTATTTAATTATAGTTCAACTTAGTAGTAATCCGTCAGCAAAAACTTACATACAGAGATCTATTATGTTGCAGAGACTGCGTGAATACCAACATGTAAATATTTGAGAATTAAGTTCCTAAAAGTTCATAGCCGAAATTCGGACCATGTTCTTTTCAACTCTAGTCATATTGTCTATTGGGGGCTAACCGATAAAACATTTTAACAAGTTTCCCTAACATTATTTGAAGGTCGGGAATCTAGGACAAGTCCGGAATAAATGCTTAATATATTCAAGAGGAGCCACTGAGTCAACGAGCCAACTGGTACTACAAAGTTTGGTAATTTATGGCTTGAGTACGTGCGGTACCGGCGCGGTTCCGGATTTTTTATTGATTTGCCTAAATTTATACCTACATAATTATGTTAAGAAAGTATACTTATTAATATAATTTTTTGGAACGAAGTTCCTTATGGGGCGTTGCGGAGGGGTACCCTAGCCGGCAAAAAACGTCCGTGACGTGAGATTTTTATGTATAGTCTACATGATGACTGTTATTATTATTATATATATTTATAAATCATTGTAAATAAAATAAAGGTGTTAAGATAATTTTGTAAAGTAGTTTTTTTGATTTTTATCGATAAAAAAATCATAATAAAAATGTATACCCAAATAATTATTTTCTTTATAGGTACCTCGAATAGAACTTGAAATTAATATTTTTATAGTAAGGAACTTCGTTCCTATCTGGTGACCCCACGACACCACATAGTTTTTTTTTTAGTTAGCAAACAAAGGTCTAAAAAAGGGCTGGATTGCAGAAAACACCTTTTTTTTTTATGTAAGCATTGTTTATAACCTGGTCTAACTACAGAACTTCGATATCGCCTAGTAGGGTTGTGAACGTCTGATGGCGGTCGCTTCACGTAAAATATCTAAGTTCGGCCCTATCGTAGTTAGACTGTAAGCCGACCCAAACTTAGTTGGGAAAAGGCGCAGAGGATGGATTGTTAAATAATTTTAATGTTAACTATAAACCCGTGAGAGTCAAAATGGCGGGTGTACCATAACAAATCCAATCTCATATAGTAGAGAAAAAATGTACATAAATTGTACTGAATATGATAAAACTAAATAGGATATGTAAAAAAATCTTTTAAGTTGTAAGCTTCCAAATAATATTTTATAGTATCCAAAACGTATCACTACACAATGAAGTCCCCCGCCGCGTGTCTGTCTTGCTGTCTGTCTGAACGCGATAAACTCCAAAAGTACTGAACGGATTTTCATACGGTTTTCAACAATTTGTAGTGACTCATAAGAAAGATTTAAGTGTATAATTTATTAGAGTATATAAATAAGATGATGATTGTTGAAGATGTCGTAAAAAATCATGCCGACTGGGAGCTTCGCTTACTTGCGTCGCCGCGTAAACCAATAGAATTGTATGAAAACAATGTATTACGGAGTATTCCTCTTAATAATATTATAAGCAAACCACCCTCAGAGTCGTCGGTCTACTTTCAAATTTTATATAAAAGGAAGTGAAATTTAATATTAGGCGTTATTTGATCGTGAGCGGTCGTAGCGATCGGAGCAACCTTTGTTCGTGTGCATTTTGTATCAAATTGTGATTAACAAGTTTGGGTTATTTTGTTAATGTGAAAATGACCAAAGCGTGTTTTTTTTTAGGATTTTGTATTTTTTTAAGTTAATTCTACTTCGAAACCTAATAATATCTATTAATATATGTATTTCTTAAGATTAACACACAATAATGCAAAAATGTAGGCATATATGCTCTGCTGAATCCCGTGTGAAGCCGGGGCGGGTTGCTAGTAGAAAATGTAAATCTGGATCACATGTTATTGTTTTAATTTTCATTATTTATTTAGAAACTGCCTGCAATTAATATTGTTATATTATAAATAACAGTGTGTAACATTTTAAATGATTGTATTCCAGAAGCGTAAACAACTTATAAGTACACTCAAAAACTTTCGGTTCAGATTTTAGTTGAAATTATTTTAAGAACAGTATGCAGTTCTCAGCGAAAGGTCCTATCAGATATCCATGATTTAGATATGTTTTTTTAAGAATTCACAATTCACAGACAGATACAAAGTATAAAACAGTGTCGTGTCTATTACAGCAATTACGGGCAAATAATATAAGTTTTTTTTAAATTTAACTACGAAATATAAAAGTATAGGAAACAAACGTTTATCGAGTAAACTAACAGAATATGAGCTACATTTAATTTATGGCCATTGTAATGTACAAAACCTGTGTTTTTTTACTTTATCTTGTACCAATGGGAGTTTAACATAATTGTAAATTAATGTACGAATATGTTTTTGTGCTTGATCTTTGTGATTGAAAAAATATTTCACATTTTTTACCAAAAAAAAAAATCTTCTACATCTTAAATATTTATTTAAAGTAAATTTTGAAAGTAATTTTAATGTTTTTAGTTACATTTTTAAACGATAATGGTTTCGTATTATTTGTTTTATCATTTTGTATTTTTTTAAATAATGTAAAAGCGTAAGCGAGGTTTTAAGCCTGTAAACCGTAATTTACGTAATGATAAGCGTTAATTGTAGTTCTACGGGCTTAAACGGTACAGTTTTATCACGTACAGTTTCCAAAATGCATAAAAATATTAAAAAAAAAAAGCTTTAAGCTATGTTTTTAAATACCATCAAGATATAAATTACAATAATACGAATATCACAGTACCAAAAAAAGGAGTTACATATAATAGGGTCCCCCTCAATAATTTCGGTAAGACCTGTCATGGAGGATTGGCTGTGCTAAGGACAATTCCTTACCACAGCCGGATTAGCTGACAGGACAGGATATGGCAGGTCGAAAAGCTAACTACAATGCCCCCAGGATACGGCTGTTTCAGAGTGTGCCTGTATAGCATAGCATGAAAGCCACTGCCCGCGTCCATTTCTGCAGAAGCTGGTGCCAGGAAATCGCTTTGATGGAGTGCCCAGGGTCCATTACCCTGGGCACTGTCACATTACGTGTCATTTTAGCATATTCGGGTCCGACATAACCACTTCTAAGTTGATGTGGTTCCCAAAGAGCTTTTCAAATCGCTGTTTTAAAGTTAATTGCAGGACTCGATGTATATTTGTATAATAAAATTCCATGATATTGTGTAATGACTCTATCCTTATATAAATTTATACGAAATATTTTTTCGGACAAACTAGTTGCTTACTTTAAGAGTTTGCCACCAGCATAACTTCTAAACAAGCTTTTACGTGTCTGAAGTATATTCAAAGGAGCAGAGAAACAAAAATATATTCACACTAACTGTTAAAGGAGCACTACAAAAGTTGTAGGAGTAACCGCTCCCTCTAGACGGCGACGAAGCGACTTGAACATCTATTCTGTTTGTCTCCTCATGGCTCTTGAATATAACAATGCTATTGACTTTGATGCCTTTGGCGTTTTGATCAGCTAGATAATATTTTCTTTGTTCGAATATTTTTGCTAGTAACATTTATATGGAGATAGAAAAGTTTATCTATGCAAACAAGTTGCCAATTATGTGTAACACTTTTTTTGTAGCATGGCTGATACGTACGTGACACAACATTATAGGAAGACTAGAAGGCTGATGTTCTTTTAAATACCAACAAATACTTCAGCTACACTACGATGTAAATGACGACGGTGTGGCAGAGCTGATAAAAGTTTTGCATTAATAGTTTGAAACAAACAAACCAATCGAGATCGCTGCTCGCTTGTGACGTCATAAAAATAACATAACCAAGGCAATCAATTTAATAGAAAAATATTTTTGTTTTCTTGTTGGCCAGGTTTATAGTTCATTTGATGGAGGATCCATCTTGAGGTGGTCTTGAACTTGCTCTGTGACGAAGTGTTATTCTGAAAATACTAACGTGAGCTGAATACATACTCAAATTCAAGTTTAATATCTTTATTTCATAAAATTGATCATCAATTATTCGGTATCGTCAATTTAAAAAATACCCTTCCTCCGTGCCTCGGAGAGCACGTTGAACCGTCGGTCCCGGTTGCCATACGAACATTTGTGGCATTCGTTACGGGTAGTTGGAGCCCTAAAACCACCTGGTCTAACTACAGAACTTCGATATCGGTTAGCGACTGCCATCATACCTCCACAACCCAAGTAGGGTTGTGGAGGTCTGATGGCAGTCGCTTCACGTAAAATATTGAAGTTGGGCCGTATCATAATCAGACTGAAAGCCGACCCCGACTTAGTTGGGAAAAGGCGCGGAGGATTACGATGTATACAAACATTTTGTATATTTTTTGGTAAATATACATATTATTTCTATTTATTAAAACACCTACCCCCAATGAAAATAGACATATTCAAGCATACCAATATAATCACTATCACTACATACTATAAAACAAAGTCCCCCGCCGCGTCTGTCTATCTATCTGTTCGCGATAAACTGAAAAACTACTGAACGGATTTTCATGCGGTTTTCACTAATAGACAGAGGGATTCACGAGGAAGGCTTAGGTGTAATTTGTACCCGTGCGAATCCGGGGCGGGTTGCTAGTATGTAATAAATATTTGTGCTAATCGGGAATCGAAACCTTGGCACGACATAGTTTTAGTAAAGTTTATATTTGAAATTGAGCTAGTAATAGAGACACTTTAAGAATATACAAGCATATGAGTAAAAAGGGCCTCCACAGCTATTAAAATGTTCATACACACTATCTCCAGAAAAAAAAAGAAATGTTTCGATTGACGTCATTCGTAACATTAATTTGTACATGTTTACATAGTTTGTTGTTTATAATAGTACTAGCAACACGCCCGGCTTCGCATGGGTAACAGAAACATTTTCAACAATCATCATCATATTTCAACCAATTTACACAAAACCTTAACAAATTATATACCTAATCCTTCCTCATGGATCGCTCTATCTTTTTGTAAAAACCGCATGAAAATCTGTTCAGTAGTTTTTGAGTTTATCGCCAACAGACAGACAGAGGTGGCGGAGGACTTTTTTATAATATGTAGTTATAGTGATATGTACTGGCAAGGAATACATACCAACTTCATTTCACGATGGAGCGTAATGCGGGAATGCGATTTAGAGGGTTGCTTAAAACTATCATTTTATCAACGTTTATATGGGACCATGTAGGTACATATTATACACTACGCGTCTAGCGTTACGTAAGTAGATGCAGCTTAAGCGAAGTTGCAGCTATTTGGTACGGTTTTGTATTGAACACGCACGACCAGAGCGGAAAGCCTTTCAGTGTCCTACTTAAGGACGCATTCCTGATCGTTCCGAACGTTCGTTGATCAGAATGAAAATATACATACATACATTTATGCCCATATCCCCGAAGGGGTATGCTCAGGCGTATTACACATCCACAACAGATAATTGGATCCCCCTCTTGTTATTTTATTGTATTGTTGTTTTATGTTGTATTAAATGTTGAGATCACAAATAAAAATCTTTTTAACAAAAAATTAAACCGACGAAAAGAACTAAAAATCAAAAGATAAATAAACTTTTTGAATCTTAAGTATTGAGCTTATTTACACAAACTATAAAATTTTATATAAACTAATTTTGAGTCGACGTCAAACAACAAACTGATTAATTATCTAAATTTTATATGTATCTACGTAGAAATGGACATGGCTCTACCGTAGGTAATTAATGTTTTTATTATTTATCACAATTGTCGAGGGTTTCTCTCAATTTTATCAGGATTCCATCTTCAGATCCTGACTTCGTTGACATGGGACCACCCTTGAACTATACCCTATCTAACAAAAAAAGAATAATCAAAATCGGTTCATAAATAACGGAGAGAGGGCTTTACAGACATAAAAATATATATATAAATACGGTCGAATTGAGAACCTCCTTTTTTACGTCGGTTAAAAAATATCCACCTATTTTTTCTAAACAAATAAGTAACTTCACCCTTAATGCTTTACCTCTCTTGTTTTGGCATAGTTCAAGAGGAAAACAAACTTTTGCAAACAAAAACAAAAGTACAAGAGACTGAAGTTGAACACGGCACCTGACCACAATGCCAATCCGAGCTGAAGATTTAGCCTCTTTTTGTTTCAGTTATTTCATGACTTTGGATGACCTATCTTTTTCTTACTAGGTCTTTTCGCACGCATAGAATCATACATAGACACTTAATGCAAAAAAAAAAATGTTAACTATACCGTTGTAAGCAAATTTCGGCAAAGCAAATGCAAATAGCAAATGTGTGTATATCAAGCAATTACTACATTTCAAACATTTAATCTGATAGCAAAAAATGTAATTAGTTACACTTCTAAAGCGTAAAAAGTAAGAAGAGTTTAAATGAAAAAAAAAATAGCTAACAGAAGTGAAAACTTAAACGAAACGACGAACTGAAAACGTCACATTAGCAGGTTGGTGACATTAATTGATAAGGAGCTGACAGAACTTAATGTTTAGATTAGCGCCCTCTAGTAGATGTATATATGTGTTATTAGCGTGACAGTCACGAGTTCAGTGCTTTTTTCCCCATAGAAAAAGTGCACAAACGTGTCTAAAGAAGTTTTCACTTCAAAAACTGTTTATTTTGTTTATATAAATTACGTTACTAAAACTCAATAAAAAAATATAGTAAAAGATACAGCATTTTATTTTTATAACCTCTTTGATACTGATTTTAATTAAGACATATTTCTTTCATAAACTAGTTCCCTGAAATCATATACAGCGAAATGGCCGTGTTTCGGATTGAGATATAGCAGGTCCGCCGCACCAAAGTTTATTTATATTTTAGTTGGTCGTATAGTTCACGTGACAGATTATAATCGTAATATTTCTGCTGCTTGATATTAAAACATTGACTGCTGTAACTAGTACAAAATCAATGAAATAGTAACTTTAGGACATGCCAGTTATCGGTGTCAAGTAGGTTAAAAATATATTCCAAATTTCAAATTTCTATCTTCATAAACTTCGAGTTATGAATTTTTTAAATAGTTTTTAGGCTGGTGTAAAATTGGATATTTCGATATGTTGATAGTCATGGTACGCAAAGTTCATAATATAATGGTCAATGATACATTTAAAAGGTAATGAATTATGGTCGAATTTCGACCACCGGGCGATTTATATCGCCAGGGATATAGCTATAGAAGTTTATTGAATTCGTATCAATTTTTTTAGTTAGCTATAGCATAACATCCAAGAGAAAAATTTAGTCTCCTTTTTAAACAGAGCAATTTGTATTAGTTATTATTTACAGATTTTGTTTTCGCTTGTGCATGACAGGGGTCGGACGGTCGGACCGTCCATCGTCGTTACTTAAACGCCAAGGGCTGAGTGAACGTGACTTACATTATTCTGATCTTGTTTACTGGCCCTGACACAGTTATCAATTTTCCTAAACCGTTCTTATAATAAAAATATGACACCTTATAATCACCCAAAAATGATGTACAGAATTCATATTCTTTATGTCTCATATGAAGCCAGATTTCTCAACAATGTCTTATCAATTTTCATATCAATTCTATTGGCTTCTATATTTTTCTTCTTGTACGGACGGGTTGTTTCTCCGAAACCGTCCATCAGGATCGGATGGCAATTTTTTTCCGTTTGGTTGTGTCAAGTATGGTCACCAATTTTGAGGCAGTTGCCTCACAAATTTTTTTTTTATTCTTCTGTGCGAAAATGGCCCTCATGTTTCGGCTGGCATAAAACTTTATTATAAAATTAGGGTATTACCTTTCAAGCAACTGCATTTTTTTTTTTTCATTTTGCCCCACCAACATATCACCGCCCCAGTCCACTTGGGGTCAATTCGGCCGATACGAGGCTCTGTACTACTCCAAGACCCAGATTACCACTCGCCATCCGGTTGCCTCACTGACATACATTTGACGTGCAACTGCCTTCAATATCAGTATTTTAATGTCAACATTTTTATAACGCTATTTTAGTTTTATTTTTAAATTATTATTTTTTTTCACTATAAGGTTTCTATGTATATTAAAAATATATAAATTTTATTATTATTATCACGTAACTTCGGTCTAGTAAACGATCCCCTAAAGTAATATTATATGACACTTTTCTACACCATGTTGTATATCGTGCAATATGTTGTGAGCAGTAATAGGGTTCTAAACTCCCTTTTACATAAAATCTGCTCCTAAAGTACATATTAGTTACTAATAAGAATAGCCTTCAAAAATTCAAGAATGTGATCCTTGATAATGACGTCTCTGATTATGTCTAGTGTAGTGCTACTTTTAGTCAGCAACAATTATATGTTGTTGACTAAAAGTACTACTAGTACAACAAAATGTTAATTTTATTCCAGCGCTCGCTATAAGTAAGTCATCCTGTTAAGGATACTATTAATTTAATATCTTCCGTAATGTCACCACCCATTAACAGTTCATAACAGAATTTAAAATGACTTCAATTAATGTTACTTAAACGCTATTATATATAACCTTACCTTAAGAGCTCCGTATCATATATATTTATTTAATACTTCCTGCATTTTACATTTCATGGGGCGGACTTAACGCCAAGTGGCATTATCTACCAGTCAACCTATGGATGGTACAGAGAAGGGCATGGCAGGTGCATATGTTAAGAGAAGTGACAAATTGAAAGCTTCATCATATACACATATACCATATATAAATAAGTACATATATTTATATATACATACATCTACACACATAAATACGTATACATATATATAATTTGTATACCTATACAATATACATATTCAAATAAACACAATTATGTGTAGATTAATACCTATGGACGATTATATAGATATTTGCTTCCCATAAAACTCGCACAATTTAGTTTTAAAAATGTCACGGCTAGTGGACTTCCTAATTCCAGGATCCCAGCGCATACCAAACAAAGCAAGATAGACTGGACGGCAAATGAAAAGTGAATAAGAGAAGAACTGTGTAGACTCTATACATATGTAAATTGTCCTGCAGCCGAGGAAGTATTACCTAGTCCCGAAGTTGAATTTTCAAATTTAAAAATATAACTTTTTCAATATACTATATATAATCAGATACCGTCAATGAACGCATGTTCAATCTCTAAAAAAAAATGAGATTCGTTTTCCGAATGCCGATGAAAGTCCATGTCATTGACGGCATTGATGGCGCAACGTTCAAAATGGTCGCCTCGCCACTACGTTACTCCGAGTGTTGTTTGATAGATTCCTTCACGGGGTAAAAAGTGTGTGATCCACAGATAGTTTTTTTAGTTTTATTAGTTTTTTGAGTCTAGGTGTTCGTAGTTTGAATTTATCATCATATCATTCTTAGTGTGCGAAGGACTTTACAAACAAACAATAGTGTGTTGAAACACCAAATAAACGCCTTTAAAGAGTTCACCGATTCTCGTCCCTAGTATTTTCATAACAGAGGCGACAGCGCACTTCTATAAAAAATTACATCAACAATAACGGAAACATTTTGGTTTGACTAAATATAGACTTACTGTTGAAAAATATTAGTTATTTTCGACGAAGGTTTCATGGGTCCTAATATAAGACCGATTTAAGGGTAGAATAAATTCTACAAAAGTTAAATATGATGCCGCGAATTTATTTCAAATAATAAACAATCATATTTCTACCATAAAATCGTCATCTTGTCTTGAAAGATAATAATAATGGCTACCGTCTGCACCTCTTGCACAGACCAAACCACTTTCTGCTCCTGGAATAGATAAAATTTTACTTCCAAAAACCGACATTTGTAGAACCAATTCTCATTGACACCAAGATATTAGGTAAGTACGTTTTAATTTTTAACTAACAATGGGAAAAGGACAAAAAATATTTACCTGTCGCTTAATTACATATAATCATGATAGACATGATAAATGAATGTATGATGAAATGCAAATGAAAATAGTTGTGAAGCCTGAAAAAGGAAACATATTAATTATTGATTGTATAACTGACTCACTTTCTCTTAAGATTTAAGGTCTTAATAAACTGCCTTTTACATACTAAATCTTAAAAAAACTACTTGTGCGCTAACATAATATGCCAATGTATATTCACTAGAACAAATCTACAGATAGATAAATTTTGAATTTGTTTACACTGAATAAATAAATAAAATTTACCCATTTTCCAAAAACCAGTTCCACGACTTGGCGTTCAGAATTAACAAAAAACAATATAAAAATTTTACTCATGTACTTATTTTATATGTCGTTACAAATAAACATAATGTGTTGATTTTCCAATTTCGTACGCTGACCAATTACAGGTTGAAAAATCATACGATAAACAAGAACCTTAACGACGAAAAGGTTAATCGGTGTTGGAGGGACAGAACACCCGTACCTCCATATGTATCAATTTAACTAATAAACACTCTCGAATTACACGGAGTATAATCGCAAATAGTTTCCGTTTAAATTGTTATAGGATGAAGAAATCTTTCTTATTTTTTTTACTTATGTTATCTGTTATCTTCTGTTTTCTTTCTTATTTTAAATAGTGGTCCATCGTTAAGGGTTTGACATACCAGGTATTAAATTAAGTAAAAATGTAAGTAAGTAAGTAAATGCCATTTATTATAACATCGTACAAGATTGTTGAATTGTATTTATTTCAGTCTTTAAAATAAGTTTCATTATCTACATAACATCGATTCAATACAAGTACAATACTTTGCGGATATTCGTAAGCTTACATTACACCTCGTCGCGTTCTTGTATCAACTTTAAGGCCTTTATACAGGGTGTATCTGACAAATCAATTATATTTATTTATTTTATTTATTTATTAAATAAGGGTCTCCAACAAAGGACATACACAATTACTTGACATTTAAGACAGTCCACATATCATATCGTGTACTCCTTCAATTATAGGAGACCACAGCATGCAAGTAAAATATTATTGTGACAAACACAGATTTAACACAGATCAAAAATGTAAAAAACAGAAAACTTAGGCACTAGTTAGGAATTAAGAAATAAAATTAGAATTTACAATAAAAGATAAAAGATAAACAATAACAATTAAAAACAAAGCATCAAATTAAATAATCAGAATAAAATATTTAAGATCAAAAATAAAACATAAAAAAAATCAAAACTAATTTACATCAATTATGCTTTTAAGACTGGTTTTAAATTTATGTAGAGGTGCACTGAGATCAAGATCGTTGCTTTTTGAAAGAAAGTTACATTGCCTACAGAGTCTCGGTATAGGGGCAAAGTGACCAAGATTGGACTTAGCAGCTGGGATTGAGAAGAGATTGTAAGTTGTTTTTCGTGGTAGACGCGACGGTATCGTTATTGTTAGAGCACTGGTAAGTTCATTACAATCCAAATACCCATTGTATAGTTTGTATAAGAACAAGGCATCTAAATACTTCCTGCGACTGCTTAGTGTACACATATTGTAGTGTTTCAGCCTCTCTGTGTAACTGGGAAGCTTTTTTGCTAGGTGGTCTTTATAGGATAGGTGGTAGAGAAAGCGTTTTTGTACACTTTCTATGCGCATGTTATATACTTCGTAGTGAGGATTCCAAACAATGGTATTATATTCTAGAATAGGCCGCACAATAGTATTAAATAACTTAATTTTAGTGCTTAACTGCTTGAATTCTTTACAGGTCCGGGTAACAAAACCTAAGGTTTTAAAGCCTTTTGAGACAGTATTCAAGATGTGGGTGTCGAATTTCAAATGAGTGTCTATTGTTATACCTAAATCTCTAACTTTATCCTTACACTCTAGTGGGGTTCCGTTGATACTGTATACATTGGTGTGTGTGTTCTTATTTCGCGTGAATTGTATGAAGTAACACTTATCGATGTTTAAAGCCATTCTGTTTGTGTTACACCACCGATATAATGAATTCAGGTCTTCCTGTAGCAATATTGGGTCTAGTTCGTTCTCTATAGGTTTCACAACTTTGAGATCATCAGCGTAAAGGTAAAAGTGTGAATGTTTGAAACAGCTTGAAATATCGTTAATAAAAACGTTAAATAGGATAGGACCCAAGTGGGACCCTTGTGGTACCCCAGATGTCACAGAGTATGCGCTTGAACGGTACCCGCTAGCCACGACTTGCGATGTCCTATCGGCTAAGTAAGAACCAATCCACTTTATCATCGATCCACATATTCCCAATCTGTTAAGTTTATATAAAAGGGCCAAATGGTCTACGGTATCGAACGCTTTACTGAAATCCGTGTAGACTGCGTCAACGGGAATTCGGCTATCTACACTGTTGACCAACAGAGACGTAAAGCTCACTAAATTAGTAGTGGTTGATCTGGCCTTTATGAAACCGTGCTGGAATTCGGATGTGTGCTGTTTGAGATACCATGTTAAGTGATTAGTTACTAGTTTTTCAAAGATTTTTCCAAAAGTTACAAGTATGGAAATAGGCCTATAATTAGCTACGGAGCTTTTGTCACCCGACTTAAAAATAGGTACTATCAATGCTTCTTTCCAAACACTACCCGCACCTTTAGATTGGTCTAGTGATTTTAAGACTCTTGATATTTCTAAATCGCTGAAAGATAGACTACAAAGAGCAGAGGATGACATAGTTGAGCTATTTGAAATGTGTGTTTGGTTCGAGTTACTTGAGACGTTAAAAGATTTTTTGAAACATTCCACGAATAAATTACATATGTCGTTGCCGTTGGACGCTATTTTGTTGTCAAACTTCATGGTAGCAGGGTAAGAATTTGAGCCCTTTTTTCGGTTTTTAATGAAAGACCAGAATAATTTAGGATTAGATTTGATAGCCTTTTCCATTTTTTCAACATAATTGTGATAACATCTGGACAATAAAACACTACATCTAGTACGCAAACTGTTGAATGTTTCCCGATCCAATGGATTATTGTATTTTTTTATTCGTTTATGATATTTGTGTTTTTCTTTAAGTGCACTAATAAGCTCTTTTGAGTACCAGACCGGATATTTAGTACACGCAATCTTTTTCAAAGGTATGTAAAGAGTAATTGTTTCTCTAAGCACAGCATAGAACTTGCTAACAGTGTCATTTACCGTAGAGCAGTCGTCAAATAGGGTCTCCCAATCAATTGAATTTAAGTGTCCCATAACGGTTTCATAGTCGGCTCTAAAGAAATTTGGTTTTAATGTGGGCTGAGGTTGGAGGATGGATATGCACGGGAATGTCATACTAAATAGAAGAGGTGGATGTAAAGGATCCAACGGTGTTAGAGGCCAGTCAGAGCGTGTGACGTTTATTACCGGAGTAGTACTAAGAATTAAGTCTAATGTTTTAGACTTATGATTGAGTACGCAATTATATTGACCCAAACTATTTAAAGTGATAAATTCAAGAAATGCATTGTTGATTTCTGAGTTGTTTGATTCCGGATTCAGTTGCTGTGCATTGTATTTAGGATGCCAGACGATGCTACTCAAATTAAAGTCACCCACCAGCAATACGTGTTCTTTACTATCCAAAACCTTTTGTGTGCTGACAGTGTATAACTCTAGAACGTCTTGTTTCAGTGGTGGCGGCAAGTAAATAGCATTGATGTAAAGTTTCTTATTTTTGTGCCCAGAATCGTCTAAATCTATACACACCCATAAATCCTCCAGACTACTCTCAAACTCTAACATTCGATTTGATTTTAAATTTCTAGAGACGGCAACAAGTACCCCACCTCCATTCTTTCGGCTATTATATTTCGTATCCTCCCTGTCGCGCCTATATACGACGTAATTATCGTTAAATAACTCGGAGTCATAAATGCCACCATTTAACCAAGTCTCTGTAAGCATAATGATGTCATAATTGCACAAACACGCAGCGTGATAAAAATCAGCTGTTTTTGTCCTGAGACCTCTAACGTTTTGGTAATATACAGTAAGTGAACGATTGAATTTTACTTAAACAGGACAAAAAGCATGCGAAAACATATAACAGAATAATATGAAATACTAATTTAAATTCTTTAGAGTATCCAAGTTACTAACAACAAATGTTTTACTTGATTCGGATTTCTTCATTAAAATTCTGCCGTTCCGAACCCAGACAAATTTGAAACCGAGTTCTTTTGCTCGAGTACGTGCTGCTGCATGGAGTATCTTGTTGTCTGGAGAAAGATGTTCAGCCACATATATGGGCTGAGGTGTATCTCCACCAATGCCAAGGTGACTTGTGTTCAATTTGCTTTTAGCATTGACCCTGTTGAATTTAATGGTAGCAGCCAAAAAATTATCGCGCAATCTTGGGGAGCTAAATTTTACCATAATTGATCGGGGCCTATTGCTTTGCGTATCTTTCTTAGCGACTCTTGTACATAATAGTATGTCGGCGTCCTTGATGTCGCACTTGATTACTTTGCTCAGCTGCAGGACAGTTGAGACAATGTTCTCGGATTTATGTTCAGGGACGCATTGTATTTCAATATTAGCGGATCGTGCGTGTTGCTCAAGTAGATTTGTGCGATTCATTATCTGGTTTAAGTTATCCTGTAATATGCGATTATCTTTCTCTAGTTGTAGAATCCTAGCAGATTTTTCTTCCAAAGTTGTCTTTGTGATTTCGTATTGTTCGTTGTAGAAAGAGAGAGATTGCTGGAAGCCTTTTATTAGCTCATTTATCTTTTTAAACTCTTCAGAGACTAAAACTTTCATTGCGCTCTCAATTTCCTCCTTAACAATATCTCTAAGTTCCCGTATTGTTATATTAATCACCGAATCATCACTAATCTTATCCAGTGGGGCAGGTTTGGTACGCATGGTAACGTTCATGCAGCTAGCGCAATTCTTTGACGACATTTTGAGCTTCTTTGGTAGAAATTTTCTGCTCTATGCTAATAAATTTTTTCGTATGGTATCACTAATAGCGCCTCTGGTGGTGAGTAGAGATAACAGTGTTTTATCTTTTTGCCACTACTTAATAGTACAGGTGTTTAATGGTATCGATAATACATGGTATTTTATTAAGTACAAGTTTATTTTTTTATGGCTATAGGAAAAAAACATTCAATTTAGTAAGTAAAAGGGTCTTGACAGGCAGACAGATCAACAGATTTAACAACAAATTAACGACTTTCGGATCTTTTCCTTTAATTGTTCTGTAAAATCTTGCTCCTTACCAAATTTCATTATTCTAGGTCAATAAGAACTACTATTGTTTAAAATTTGGTTTGAAATTTGGTTAAATCTAAAGTTTAAATGGCCGTATATTTTGATTGCGTTGACTTAGAAGCTTGACTTTCTTACAGCTTCAAGGGACCGCAGAAATAAGTATTTGATGTTAATTTTAGCTTGATGCCTAAACGAGTTCCTGAGAAAAAGAGTCATGATATACAGACAGAGCAGACGGACAACAAAGTGATCCTTCAGGGTGCCTTTTTTCCTATTGATGAACGGAACCCTAAAAGAAAGATAGAAAAATTTATTTCGGCACACGCGAGACAATCTTAAATGTAACAATACAAGGCCAAAAATAATACATAATAAAAATACACAGCAGATGAGATATAAAAACATATAAAATAACAATGAGAGGTTGTCTCGCGACGGCACCGAAATAATATGTATACTATATAAAATGTATAATATCTCTATACTCCCAATATTTTTTTATTATTTAAGGCAAGTCCATCCATTGCCACAAACTAAATACTATCATCTTAGGTGACACCCATACTAGTGTAATTTGTTCATATTAATAGTATTGGTTGCTATTTCATCTGATCCGCAATTCTTATCAACTGCTAACTGATAATAATTACTATTTTATTTTCTTATTTATTCCATTTATTAAAAAATTACAGAATTCGAAAATGAAATTCTCTGGGAACATGTGAGTTTTTAATTTGCGAGACCGTCATTTTTTCATTATGGCGTCCTTTAGAAAATTGTGTGCACAATGAATTTAACTCGTGAAAATTTTCGCTGAATGATTTTTCACCATTTTCGCTATGGGTTAAGTCAAGAAGAGAATTACCAAAGACTTCAATTAGCATTTGGTGACGAAGCCCGTTGTCGCAGCTCTGTGTATTCATGGCTCGGAGAATTTAGACGTGGACGTCATCATCTCTATAACGGTTCCATGAAATTGAAAAAAAGATTACTTGTCAACAAATTTGTACTGTATTGTTTATGTACTCGTCATCCTCCGCATAGAATGCAGGCTTTAAATTTATTCAATTTATTAACTCCTAGTAGACATATAAAGTACCTATCTGTTATTAACAATCATATGGATCAAGTTGTCCGAAATAGATCATTTGAATTTGAATTAGGCATTGGAGTGAACCAAGTGCAAAACATTTTGCATGTGCATTTGAAGGTTCGGAAGCTTTGCACTCGATGGATACCGCATGATTTAACGGAAGACCAGAGACTACTGCGCGTCGAGTGGTACCGTAAAATGATAAAAAGGAAGGACAGTCATTGGTTGTTTAAGACAGGTGACAAAACCTAGGTATACTGGTGCAACCAGAACCGGTTCAAAGGCTTTTTACAATGGTTCCAGCGAATGCAAAAATATATAAATTTTGAGGACTTTGAAAAACACTAAATGTATCATAGGCCTAATGTCTGGCCTTATTTATCAGAATCCAGAAACTTTTAGTATGACCTAAGTATAAATTTCGTGTTCCGAAGGTTTTCTTAAACAAAACATAAACCAAGAAAACTTTTCAAAAAATAATTTTAGTAAAAATAATGCCTACATACCGCACACATGTCGTACGTAAGAATATTTTATTTCCTTGAACAAAGGACAGTTGTAACGTTAGTGAAATAAATGAGTCCCACATCTCTTTTATTGAAAGTTCTTAAGGTTCTTCGTTGGGAATTTGAAAAGTTTGTACAATAGAACAATTTCTTTAAATTACGTTCCCTTTTTAAATTGGTTTCCAACACTTTACTCGTTTTCTATTAACCAAGAATTTAATTAAAATACTCGAAAATCTGAATATACATATCAACTTGATGAGTTTATAAAACAAACTGACTATTTGCATCATAATAAATTTAGTTATAAATCGAGGTTGTAAATAATTAAAATTCCTGTGGTACATGTATACTCAAGACAGAGTATACATGTACGCAAGCTTAGCTCGTGATCGTATTCGTCTTATTTTAACTTTATAGACTAATTTATCTACTTTTTTCCTTTTTGAATGCTTAAAGGGAGAATATAACCCTTATGGAATTACTGTTGGCCATCAGTCTGTCTGAGTATTTTAACACCTTTTTAAAGTTGAAATACCTATGAAGATCAACTTAGTTACTACTTTTATTTTTAGGAGGTTACTAAGTAGGAAATTAGTGAGTTTAACGATAGCGATAGAGGTGGAGAGGAGGAGGAGAATCAAGTGGTTTGTAATTTAAGTTTATAAGTATACAAAAGCAATGCTCACGATAGTGACGATCAGCAGCTCCGGAAATCACGCATGGTGTGTACGTTGGATAAGGCAATATTCGGCACCTTATAAGGCGTTTTTTGCTTCGAAGGAACAATTTTATCACTCAACACGGTTGAATTGATATTTAGAAGACGGAGAATTGTCCATGCGGAACGTCCACAGCCCACAAATTAAGCTCAATATGAAGACACAGGTCTGCTCCATAGCACTCGCGGTGGACAAGAGTATTCACAAAACGTCGGTATCAAGCAGTGCCGGTGTGACATAAATTTATGCTTACCTACCAATAAATGAGCAAACATTGAACACCTATAGACTCAAGTTTTGAGTACAATTATTATCTTACACTCGTACACGTATAACCAGACTCTTAATCTCAATCCTACAAGACACATCTACATATACCTAAACGAAACCTGTAAATGATTTAACTGTTACGCACAAAGAATATTACCAGCAAATTATTCTACTGAAATTGTTTTAATGTGTGCATTTGTTAGATACTTAACTTACATTACTTACTTGAGAATAAATGAGAAAAGTTCTGTAGAAAAGCGAGATTTCTTAGAATGTTCAAGTTGCATAATTACAAAGTGCGCTACGCATTCCTGTTTACAGATTACTGTTAGACTAGAACCTCATTTCAAATTACAAAATTAATTAATATTTATGAGAAATACGTTCTATGAACTACACCATTTACTCCTTTATGGGTTTCTATTCATTCCTTTCTATCCTTAGATCACTTGGAAGAGTTCGCTCTTAGCGAAATAGCATATCTATTCTGTATATAGTGTAGTGAATTTTGCTGCATCTGTATTAGTTTTGGATAATATTTGCAACTACTGTAAAATGAGTACTTGCACAGACACCAATGCGACAGGTCACTTCAGTTGGTAGAGATCAAGTTTTAAAAAAAACTAAAAGACATACGCTAAAATAGATACTCTACATAACAAAACACAATACAAACATAGGTACAAAACGGACAACAAAACTCATTTAAGGATTTCAACCGATACCCTGTGAAATCGTAAAATAATTTTGTCGTGTACATAATGCTAATAAAGTCATTTATAAGTACGATTTCACGCAGTTGGTAGCACGAAAATACGAAGATTGAATTTTTAAATACATACCTTTAAAAATGTTACAATTAGAATCAGAATCAGAATCATATTTATTTGCAAAAATACTGTGACAAATGGTGTTACAATAAAGAATCTTCAATATACAAGTATTTTGACCAGATTCATACAAATACTTAAATCCGAAATCGTACGGGAGAAAACCAGAAATTTTCCCGCAAAATGTTAACAATTATAAAGGCATACTTTTGATGAAACTAACAGTAACTCTGCACTCCTGCTTTATTTTGATGAATGTACTAAAATTAAAAGGGCTTTAAAATTAATAATGGTTTTATTCACATTCATTTGCATACGCGTGGCCTTGCATAAGACCGACGCCACGTGAGAACGTTATTTTTACCATGTAATAAAACATGAAAACGAATTTAATTTTCAGAATAGATACATATACTATATATTATATATTTAATTTAAGAATATTTTTTCTTCTATGCTTGTGTGCGTGCGTTCGTGCTCCATCCGTTGACTTCGGGCAAATGCTCATGGAGGCTTGGTTTTGCCCTCTCCGGCACCTGATGCGTCTTCTGCGGGACGGAAGAGTACTAGTTGTTTTCTCGGAGTCCCACGCACTTTCGCTCTAGACCATGGACATAATCATGGTCTCCAACGAGAGGCTATTAGGTAGGTTGAAAAGTCGCCGTGAGTATGAGTGCGGGCGGTAACAGAGTACCTGAAAATTGGCCGCTGGCCTAAGCCAGCAGGTATGCATTCCTTCAGTCTAATACTATTTAATACGATATATCTTGTTATTCAGAAAATAAATAAGATCTAGTGATCTTGGAATGCAACTAGCTTATGCCTGCGACTTTGCTTGCATAAAAGTTATTTCTCGTGAACAGTACTTTTTTTCCTAGATGAAAGGTATCCTATGGTCCTTGTTCGTAACCTCGGCAATATGTATGTAAAATTTCAGTTTAGTAGTTCAGGCTTGAAAGCGTAACAAGCAAATTAATTTCACATTCGCATTTATATTATTAGTTTGGATAGTTTAGAAAGGATTAGATATTAGGATGTCTGTTATTACTACAAACTTCAAATATTGTTGCCTATTACTTTGAGGAACCATTTTGACAGAAATCCATCATACCTTTAACTCGCTCGAAGAGATTATTGAGAATCTGTGTGTTTCATAGTGTGGTACATTCAATGAAATATCCGAAATAAGTTCTGGCTTCATTAAATTTTATGTCCAAAAGAGAATGTTTGCTGGTATGTGATAGAATTACTTCAGTATTGAGTAAAATACAAACATTTTAGGCTTTCTGATTACTGTGGCTTTTAGATGAGATACGTAATTGCTCTTAAGGGTTTCGGATTGTCTTGAAGAAATTATCGTTGTTTCTAACATTGAGGCCAAATAGTTCTTGTTTTACACTAACACCCAAGTAGTGAATGTTCTATGGACTTTACTATTTATGAGAATGCGGGATTATTCAGTTTGTATTCGGAGTTAATGTTGCTGTGATCGTTCATGACTGTTACACATTTAAATGAAACAGACATCATTACATTGCCACGATTACCAGGTCCGATACCCAGGTCATAACACACATTCAAGGTTCTGTAGATTAAAATAGTATATTAGTTCCTAAACAGATTTTTCTGTAACTATAAATTAACCATGTACCGTTAGTTCCAGAAATTGGCCAGAGAAACAAACACCTATTCCTCTTTTTCCATTAAAAGCTAAATTTGATAGTCGTTTCAACTCCTTTAATCATTCTATTCGAATTTATAAAAATGTTGCATGAAGTAACAGTAGCAGTTAATCTTCAACACCGGCTAAAAAAGTAGAGATGAGGAGACAGAGTCGTATACTGCGTATATACCTACATGTAGTGTGTATATATACTAAGACTTATTTTTATATATTTTTTATATATATTTTAGCAACAACATTTATTTGTGACTTCGTCTTATCCACATTCGTGTAAGCATTTAACGTGGGAGAGCCATGCTTTGGCAAGTATGGGCCGGCTCGACTCCGATCGATACCACGGCCCGGCCTCACAGAAAACCGGCAGTGAAGCAATGCTGCATTGCATTTCACCGCGTGAGCGAGGTTACCCTAACCCTTCCCTCTCCCTTATTCCCGTCCTTCCCCTCTCCCCTCTTCCCACTCTACCCCCCTCCCCCTCTTCTCCTACTCCCACCTTAAAGGGCGGTAACGCACTTGTGACTCTCGAGTTACAGGTGCCCATGGGCGGCGATAGTCATTTACCATCAGGTGACCCGTCTGCTCGTTTGCCCCCGATACCACAAAAAAGCAGTTGTATCTTCTCTCTTTTTTTTTAATTATCCTATTTATGAAAGAGCAAAGCCAGTAAGATAAGCGAGGACTGTTTTTATGTGTTTAACATAATATTCCGATTAAACAATTTAACACATCGCAATCAGCAATCGCATCGCAAAATATAATGAATTGACGAAAGGAGTAGAATTTCAGGTTACTTTCAGGTTACCTCCTGTATATGTTATACCCTATATATACCTACCACGGAAGTACTAAAATGGTTATTCCTGCTACACCACACTTCATAACGTACTTATATACTCAAGCTAAAAATCTATAATCTGACAGATCATTACCATAAATCTGTCAGAAAATCTGATACTTTACGACTAGGTACCCACAATTACATAGGAGTCAATTAGCCGAGACAAAATTAATCAGAGGTTTAACTGTTCTGCGACCCAACGTTTATTAATATTAAATTTGAATTTGAAACCCCAAAAGAGAGAAGTCCCAAGTAATTAATCTTAAATGAATGTAACTTCTCCCAATCGGATATTGGTTGGGTTTGATCTACTTCCGTCTTTTTTATGGCTCATCATGCAAGATTAATCGTTTTAATCCACAGCCTGCAAAGGTCCCGGTCCCATTGCTGTAATTAATTTTGGCCTTACTTTCAAGTGAAGAATATTCACTTGAAATTATTACATAATTTTCACATTAAAAATTACTTAGGTTTAGGGTATAAAAAGTTAAATAAGGGCTACAATAAATTAAAATGACTTACTATTTTTAGCCTATTTAAAAAAAGGTGTGTTCGATCCGTATGTATGTATGTTTGTATGTCCGCGATTTTCTTAAAAAGTAATGTACCAATTTGATTATTTCACTCACGTATTCTATTTGTTTTCAGGAAGATTTTACCATATCATAAATAAGTCTACTACATCGGTTTATTTTTTATTAAAAAAAAATATTATTTCCCATGTATGTTGAATTACACTACTACATGCACTGAGACTAGAGTGTCCCAGTAAAGAATATTATGCGGAAGTTGACTTTCAAATCAAATTAGTTCTATAATTAACGATAAGAGGGTAGGTTCTGTAGTTTAGTATCTTGTGACGTCATACTTAGCTGTCATCAAATCATTTACTTGTAATTTTTTTTTTTTAATAACTTCACACGCCTCACACACGGCCGTCTGCTCCCAAACTAGGCAGAGCCTGTACTACGGTAACCAGCCTGCTGATAAACATACTTATGTATTTCTAAATACATACATATTATAGATAAATTACACCCAGACACAGAACAAATGATCATGCTCATCACACAATTATTTGTCCTGGGTGGGAATCGAACCCACGACCTCTGGGTTAGCAGTCAGGGTCACTAACCACTAGACCAACAGGCCAGTCAAAAATTAAACAATTACTTGTAATTAAATTTAACAATTGAAAATAATAATAATAACAATCCATTTATTTTAATCATGTTTTATTCCAGTATTTATTATAACCACAGGAAGCTAGCCTATTGTAAATTCTTTCAGTTGCACCTACGAATATATTAAAATGCTGTGCTGTTCATTTTTCAGGTATTTAAAACAAAATATATAATAAAGAAAGCAAGGGTTAAGAGCCCACTTCATTGTGTGAGTTACAAGATATGCAATACATGCGCAACAAGAAGGTTTATCACAAAGCGCATATGTTATGAACAACCGAACATTTTCACCAAACAAGCACAGTATTGTGATTAATTTCTCTGTCATTAACCTAATATAAAGTTCTAAACATATATTTTACACTCTTTATACACCCACTAAAACACTCAGTAAGCGCAATCCTTACTTCTTACCAACCAACCAACTGTACCCAAAAGTAATAAAGTAAAATTTACCGTCGTATATCCTGGATACACTCAGTAAAAGACACTTATAGTCCAAGATCCCAGGGCCGCCAGACGTCACGTATTTTCTGACGAACGAAATGTGGACGATTGTATAGTGTCAGTATGTACTATGATCGCATGCCTACCTGCTGGCTTGGTTAGACGGCCAATTTCCAGGTATCAGGTAATGAAGGTACATAAAAAAATTACTTACCTCACGTATATTCTCCTAGCTGATTTTCACGTTTATTTTAGATAATATCGTTAAAAATAAGTCGACAATACTCCCAGACACTTTCCGTCGGCCGTATTGCTTAACAGATGCTTTAAAGCTCCCAAAATAATTACTTAACTTCACGTAACTTCTGATGTTCCATTTTTATATATGTTCGCCAGACAACTATTAATGTGTAAGTTGTATATAGAATTTAATTACAATTGTAATTTTGTAATTGATAAAATTATTACAAAAAAAAGGACCATTTCATTTGTAAAAAACTTGAAAGCGGCCCTGGGATCTTGCTCTGTTATGAAAACTGTAAACTTACAAATTCATTCATCTATAATTGCATACTGCCAGGACGTTACTAAACTTCGGCACTGGTACAACTCTGTGGTGGAGACTTCTATTCACTTATACTTTTGTATAAAAGTTTATACAAAAGTATAAATGAATAGAAGTCTCCACATATACTGTTTTCCTAAATGAGTCATTTGGAAAGCAATATCTTTGCTTACATTGCTTTGTTTTACTAGGATAAAACAAAGTGATTGGAACACTCTCTTCTACGTATTCATAACAATAGGATGAGCACATTTTATATTAACATTTGCATATCAAAAGGTTTGGAACAACAAAGGAAAGCAGACGTTGGTAAAAGGCCCTTTTTATTCTGAGCTTAAAAGGTTTCAGATTTATATAAAGGAATAAATTTTAAAGCGAGTGTCTTTTACTTTTACGATGACGATAATGATGAAAAAGATTATAAGTAGAAATACCTGTATAGTTTATGATGTGTTAATATTTTTAAATGTACATTACATACTCGTAATTAAAATAACATCGACCAAAAATGTTATGGTTATGATATTTTTTATTTGCTTTTAATCTAGCCTCTATATTATCATCCATTTATTAATATGACCCGCCCCGGCTTCGCATGGGTAGCAGAAGCATCTTCAACAATCATTATCATATTTCGACCAATTTACACAAATCCTTGACAAATTATTTACCTAAACCTTTCTCATAAATCGCTATATCTATTGATGAAAACCGCATAAAAATCCGTTCAGTAGTTTTTAAGTTTATCGCGAACAAACAGACGCGGCGGGGGACTACATTTTTTTTTTATTACATACGAGGAGTTAGTTAGTAAGTTACAAGTGAAGCTACTATAAAAGCGTATAAAAACAGATACAAAAATACTGCAAATAGACGATACATTATTCATGGGAGAGCCATGCTTCGGCACGTATGGGCCGGGTCGACCGGAGTGATACCACAGCCTCACAGAAAAACGGCAGTAAAGCGATGATTTCATTGTTTTTCGCCGAGTAAGTGAGGTTACCAGAGGCCTTAATCCTTCCCTCTCCCCCTCTTGCACGAATTGGGCAATGGTTAAAGTAGTCGCCTCTCGCTGCTACGCCACAGCGAGTGTTAGGAGTTTGATTCCCACAAAAATTTGTCTTATCTTTGTGTCCGTTGTTGGAATATTTGTAAAGCCTCCGCGGCACAGGAATTATTTTCGTTTTAAAGAAGGAAAAAAGAAATAAAAATATCCAAATTCGAAACACGATGTTACTTACATCACGTTTTGGTATGTGTAAAAATCCATACCATACCATACATACCATAATTAATTTTCTATCGTAAACTTAAACTGTTTGACTCATAATAATACTTAACCGATGTAGCTAGAAAATATATGTGAATAATATATATAGAAAATATATATGATAAGCCAACAATTACAATTATTTTTATTTTCTGTTGACATTAAATTTACCTATTGACATTATCTCAGTGTTATTCAATTTATTAATGTAATTAAATAATAGGCTTCTCCCAATGTACGCCATAGTACCCGGTCCTCCGCCTTCCGCATCCAGTCCCTCCCAGCTACCTTCCTCAGGTCGTCGGTCCATCTGGCTGGGGGGCGTCCTACCTTCCGTTTACCGATTCGCGGTCTCCACTCTAAGATCCGCTTGCTCCAACGGCCATCGGTCCTTCGGCATACGTGGCCCGCCCCTTGCCACTTAAGCGTGCTTATTTATGTCCAGCAGTGGACTAGAATAGGCTAATTAATTGATTGATTGAATTAAATAATATTTCTTACGATGCATATGACTACTTAAGTGTTTAGTATAATAATAATTAAATTTTGCATGCCACACCTTGCGGCTAAACATGTTGTGCCTTGTACCTACATACCATAAGATCTTATATTGTAACCATGTTTATGAGCAAATAAATCTTGAATCTAAATCTATAACCGGCATTGGTTCCTGGTACATAATATAAAAAATAACCAGATATTTATGACAGGAAAATCTTCTCCAATACTGTATTTAATTTTTCATTTTCCAATTACATCGACCCGTTTATATTAAAAAAAATATTTTTTTTACATCACAGTGAATGAAATTCCCATTACGGCTTTTAAATCTCCAAAAATAGAAGCTGCAATCAATATGTAAAATTGTCTTATTTCGACAGTGGAATTAGAATTAATAAAATAACCTGTTTTTATCAAATTTGTTTACAATCTATCAATTCAATGTATTTTTTGTTAATCAATAATCATAGAATCATACCTTCTTAAATTTACTATCAATCACCCAAACCAGTTTTTAAAAATCCTTTGATGATAAATTCAGCACCACAATGAGTTTTATCAAAAAAATTTAACGAGTGCTAACGGTTTTTAAACCGTAATTTTGAGACTGTTTTCACAATCAAAAACTATTTTGTACTTTTCAGTTCAGTTTGCTACTTTGTTTTATAAACTACTAGCAAGCCGCCTCGGCTTCGCACGGGTACAAGTTATACACCAAAACCTTCCTCATAAATCACTCTGTCTATTAGTGGAAACCGCATGAAAACCCGTTCGGTAGTTTTTCAGTTTATCGCGAACAGACAGACAGACAGACAGACAGACGCGGCGGGCGACTTTGTTTTATAATATGTAGTGATAATTTCTTGTTTGGTAAAATCTCATGAAAAATTCTCTTAATGTCTTAACTCGAAACAAAAATATATAAACTATGGAACAAATCATTTTATTGCGTCAGAATTTTCAGAGATTTCACACAACTTTTGATAGTTACGCATTGCCCAAAGTTGCGTTAAATTATTGCTGACACACGGACTTTTATGGGCCTATTACTTTAAATTTATTTTTATTGAGCTATTCTAGTCTAAGGCACGATTTTGTATTCATAACAACTAGGACAATAAATATCCTGCTTAACTTTGAAAGTAATACTCAAACAGTATGAAGTAAATAGTCAAAAGTACGAAAAGATATATATTAAAGCACCCTCATATTTTTTTATAGTTTTTTTTTTCAAATTTAATCAATCATGAACAAAACGATCATGTCAAATATAAAGTCCGTAAATGTTACCCAACACTGACGTAACACCCTATTACGTGTAATAAAATACTTTTTGCTGTTAGGATCTGGGGCACGGCAGTGAACCCCGCCAAGTACCATCCTTTTCTCGAAGCCATGAAGCCATTCAAGACGTTTGCAACCCTGTAACTTTGCTGTGGATAAAGCTAGAAGCTTAAATTTTCAGTGACCAAGGTATATTCCAAAATTTCATCCAATTTTAACCAGTAGTTTAAAAACTATGGTGAATGAAAGTTCCTTAATTTTGTCAGTGATTCACTTACTCGCCGATCATTAAAATTCCAAGTTATTTATTTTTATGTGTATGCATAAGTTTGTTCTGCGATATTTAAAGTAGTAATTAGTCTTAAGTGATTACGCTACCATGCCATTCTATTTATTTAAGGAAATATGTATAATGTATAATATAAAAATCCCATCAAAAACATAACATGTAAGACAAACTGCGTTGCGAGACTTGCATTATTTACATGATATGTTTTTTTTTAATAGGATTTTATTTTATTTTACGTTTAATGTTGTAACTGTCTCACTGTCAGGTGGTTACTATATCAAATACAATAGGATACTATTGGAAGGTTTTAATTTTGGTTTGTTCTGTTTTTTATACCTACCCGTATCGTTTAAAGTAGCGGGTCCCATGCAACATGTTTAACCGTGACGCTTTCTACATCTATACTAACATTATAAAGCTGAAGAGTTTGTTTGTTTGAACGCGCTAATCTCAGGAACTACTGGTTCGAATTGAAAAATTATTTTAGTGTTGAATAGTTCATTTATCGAGGAAGGCTATATATCATCACGCTACGACCAATAGGAGCAGAGCAGTGATCAATATATGATACAATATATTTTCATTGACTTGTTGTCTTCTCTTTTTACCCGACTGCCAAGGAAGGGTTATGTTTTTCGCACGTATCTTGTTTGTTTGTAAATTTCTTTATTACCTCATATCTTTCAAATGGCTGGAGGGATTTCGACAGTTAAAGTATCGTTATATTCGTCTTAAAAACCCAACGGTCCTTAGATAGGTGTTTGAAAAAAAAAACAAAATGACGGATTTTTGGCGCGAAATAGCAATACAATAATAAAATAAAAAATAACCAAACCTATTGTGTAGGGTATTAAAATAAAGGAAATTTAAAGGGGACTAAAAAAATATATTTAAGTTACATGTTTAAATTTAATTAGGAATAATAAATTGCTTTAAAAAGTTTTTGATTCCGTAAAAATAGGTCATGTTTGTGTCGGACTCCGAAAACTTACTTAACTTACGCTTTCAGGTCATAATATATTATAGTCTGTTAAACCGAAGTAGAGTTTACTTTGTTTAATTTTAGTTTATTTTAATTTTGTTTTCTATTCTTAATTTTGTTTCAGTCTTTTTAGTGCGTTACTTCTAAATTGTCTTTTTGCAATCGGGTTTTTGATTTTTTAAATTATTTATTTTATTCACTCTAATTTTTTTTTTTTTAATATTCATATTGAATAAGTAAATGCTTCCAATACACAATTCTATCGTAGTTAAAAATCTTAATACATACTAATTATCGTGATAATGTTAGAGTGTATATAGCTTTATAATGACATGAGTTGCAGCGCTCTTCACTTTTACATCGCCACAAGCACAGCATTAATAATGTGTCAATAAAAAAGCGCTCGGCAAAAGAAAGAATGATTGTAAGTTTTTATTTCTGTGTTATTTTAGAGATAAAATAACACTAGACACTTCATTATGAACGAACCGGTAAACGAAGTTCTCCACAACATTAAATTATATGTTTTATAGAATGGATGCTGGACATTCAAATCGTTCAAAACTTTAAGCAATATAAACAGAAATCGACTACTGGGATTAAGTTGATTATTAATTTGTGCTTAGTCCAAATGAAAGTTTTTAATAAATGGTTCAGTCGCTGCTTTGCAAGAAACAAGGTTTTGTTGAATTATTTAAGTATAATGCAGTGAGCTATACTTAAAAAAGTCTATTTATTTCGACTTCTACATTCATAGTTCTTCACTTGTGTTGTGTAAAAACATTATACGTCAGAAATCTTCGCTAGTCACAAGATTATTTATTTATTTGAAACTAAAAACAGAATTTAAAAAATGCTTTTTTGTATTTCATAACCCATTTTAAAAGGCAGCTTTTAACATCACCCTACGACCCTTAAACACAAACCAATGGTTGAAACGGGTGAAAGCACGGGTGAAACGGCGGGCAATATCTACTAGGTATGTAATATGTACAATATATACGTATATAGGTACAAAAAGAAAACTTAATAGTACCAATATTTATAAGACATATATTATTTATCGTACGTCAATGGAGTCTAGTTGTCATACTAGTTGTATACAACTTAATTCGGAACACCATTTTCAGCTGCAGTTTTCTGAAAATATCTCAGAATAATGCTACAATAGCCATCTTGCGGATTGTACGTATAAGATAACTTTAAGAACGTGAGAGATTTTGGTTTAGAGAAACGAGAGTGTTAAGTGCAGAAAATAAAAAAAAATATATATATGAAAACACAACATTTGCAAGGATTTTTTTCGAAATGTGTATATTATGATATTCTATATCACTCTAGTATGTCTCTAGTCTTAAATATTTTTGGTGATTCATATCGTAGGGTATAAACACAATTTTTCAGGAAAAAAATTTTTTCCGTTAAAAATATAGCCAACATTTTATATTATTTATTAAATAATTTAATAAAATATATGCAACGAAGCTCAAAATATAAGAAGTTAAGCCATCAATTCTAAAATCAAAATGGCGTATCTCATTGTTGGAAGGTATTATATGGTAATGATTGCTATCATCACTTACACGAGTACATATGAAATTGGAATTTCAGTACTTTTTTACTGTACTTTATGGACATGCTTTTGAATCAACTTGCCAAACAGCAATTTGATAAATCAACCTGTAGCATATAAACCACATCACAATTTTTAACTGTGTTAACTTTACCGACATAACCTAAAAATGGTTCATTTTAATCTATATGTACATACGTCTGTTTCTAATGTCATATTAACAGCATTTTACTAAATGCATCCAAATGTTTCGTTCGTTACACGGTTCGTATATCAAAAAATCCATTTTTAAATTTTTTGTCCTACTGTCCGTCGGTTTCTTCCAACCCATCTGCGGAACGGGAGAACCGATTTTCACGGGACTTGCACTGGCAGTTTGCTGGTCTTATAAGGAGTAACTTAGGTTATTTTATTTGGAAAATAATTAATGTTCCGCCCAGAAAATATAAACATGTACACGCGAGCGGCAGGGCAGTTTTATTCGGTACTTCGAATAAAACTGATCTTTAGTTATTTAACCAAATATGTACTAATGCGAGAAGAAAGGATTTTGAAATCGGTTACATGTGAAATAATTCGTTCTTAAACTGGTTTCATAATTTATAAGGTAAAATGTGACATATTTTACAACTGTAAGGAGTGTAGGGCATTCCTTTTTAAGCACATAATACCTTGATTACAAAGTTAAGTTCATAAATCTGTGCCACATGTAAAGCTTGTAATGTATGCTCATTCGATGTTTTTATTTGCTATGGAATTAGTTGAGTTATTATGCATACATCGTTCTAATTTGTTTTTTTTTATATTTTTACTGTTCGGAAATCTCATTTTATGTTACTAATTTTTAACAGACTTCAAAAAAGGAGGAGGTTCTCAATTCAACTGTATGTTTTTTTTTTAATGTTTGTTACCTCAGAACTTTCGACTGGGTGAACCGATTTTGATGATTCTTTTTTTATTTGGAAGCTGGTGCTTCCCGTGTGGTCCAAATTTCAATTGTGGTCAATTTGGTCCAGTTCTGACAATGGCATCCATGAGAAAACCATATATAAGTCTTTTATTAAATAGTTTTTTTGTTGAAGTCGGTTTTTTTTTAAAGAATTATTCAGTAACGCCTTTGATGTTATGACTGATTATCGAAAAAAATGCTTGGTAATAAACTAACTGAAATCAAAAAAAAAACCGGTGAAATACAATTGCGAACCTAAATAACGGTACGGTTACTTTGGAAGCGGACGAGGCCCCACACGAGGTTCTTAGTTAATGCTTGGCTACCTAGATGTACATAAAGGTAATAAGCCGTATAAATAGTGCAGGCTCGAATTACTTACCATCTGCTTTCCACATTAATTTGCTTTGTTCAGGTCAGTATATGTTTAAATTTTTAAATGTGTTTCTTTTTTTTTTTAAATACAACTCCCGCTTTAGGAATAACTCCTGTGTCGCGGGGGACTTTACAAATATACAAACAACGGACACAAAGAACACCCAGACTCAGGTGGGAATCAAACCCACGACCTATGGCGTAGCAGTCAGGGTCACTAACCACTAGACCAACATTTACCCTACTAATCCTACTTCCTACTAATATTATAAATGTGAAAGTTTGGATGGATGGATAGATGTATGGATGGATGGATGGATGTTTGTTACTCTTTCACGCAAATACCACTGAACCGATTGCGATGAAACTTGGTATGTAGATAGCTGGAGACCTGGATTAACGCATAGGCTACTTTTTATCCCGATATTCCCACGGGATAGGGACTTAAGCGGGTGAAATCGCGGGGCGCTGCTAGTAGTTTATATTATTTGAATACTAGGACCGAGACGACGTTAAAAAAGTTATTATGATTTTTTATTATTGCTTGTAATTCGTGTTAGTAGAATAATTGCAAATTTTGCATACAGGTTTTATTTTGCCAAAACATTAACATTTTATTTTAACAGGTTTATGTTAATAAGTAATAACATTACCTGCATATGCTTATGATTAAAAATTAAATGATGCATAGTTAAACATTTAACTATCTTTTTTCTTCTTCTTAAATTATTCTTGTGTTGTTTTCAATGAACATTCATTTTCATACAATTATCTTTACACTCTTAATCACATGATATGGGACTAACGGGCTTAGGCTGCGGTTTGTCCTTTGGTATCAAATGGGCCAGCGACTGACATGATTCTCGTACTACGTTTTAGCTCTTACGCTCATGTAAGTACATCGGGAGTACCTGGGGTTAACTAAGTCTCTTAATAATTTAAATGTTATAATAATATATCCTCATGTCGTACCGCAACGTTTATTTTAAAGATGCCTAAAAATTCAATATCTTTTATTATATATAATTATAAAAGTTCCCATTTAAGTAGCTTAGTAGTAGATAGCATTAGGAGTAACAGTTGAAGTAGGTACTGCACGAAAAAGCAAAACACCTGCTCGGAATTTAGAGATCTTCTTCATGTTCTTGTTTTATGGCAACATTAAAGTCTTATAATTTATATCTACTGTTAACTATGTTACCAACGCAAGAGCTTAATACCGGTATTAAAAGCTACTCATAAAACATTTATTATCCTGAAATATTACAACTGTACCCACATAGTCTAACATCCTTTGGTATTAATATTGTAATTTGTATTCTTTGGCTATAAAATCCTTGGCTCTTTTCATATCTATATATAAATAGACACAAACAACATAGTTGAGAACTATTTACTCGTCTGTTAGTCTTCGTCTTTAGTAGCTAATAATGAGCTTTAAGCACATCAATAATAAAATTGAATTTTTTCTTTCGTATGTCTCAGAAGTTTTGTACAATGTTCAAGAGTAGACAAATTCATATAATATATGTTTTGTGGTGGTAATGGTTCATGAACAGCCTTCAGGAAGATTCTATTACAGCAAATAACTCGGTCATGCATCAGGCTTCATTGCTTATAGAAATTTGGTTGCTCAAAAGCGAACTGGTAGATACAAATTTAGTATATGAAAATGTTGCTAATGAGTCGGTATAACTATTATTCACTGGCCTGTTGGTCTAGTGGTTAGTGATCCTGACTGCTAAGTCAGAGGTTGTGGGTTCGATTCTCACCCAAGACAAATAATTGTGTCATTTGTTTTGTGTCTGGGTGTTATTTATTTATAATATGTACGTATTTAGAAATATATAAGTATGTTTATCAGCAGTCTGCTTACCATAGTACAGGCTCTGTCTAGTTTGGGATCAGACGGCCGTGTGTGAGGTGTCTCAAGTTATTATTGTTATTATTATTTTAAAGAATAGGCTTTGTTTTCTAACCGACATCACTAGTTTCGAGAGTAGATGCTATTAAGTGTGAAGTTATTATGTTTTGAAATGCCTGGCGATTATTTCTAATTAAAATGAAACCACTTCTTGTTAGAACTGTAGAATAGCTATTACTATATTTTCTGATGAATACAATAGCTTATATAGGAATTAATCTAGGTTATCATACGTAGTATGTTACGTATGTATGACATCACAATATTTATGAACTTTAGAAATTTATGAACTTCCTATCTGTAACATTATACGTCACAATCTACGTCACGACCTACGTCATGCACTAGAGTTTATTATTAAATTGATAGAATGTGTTTTGTCAATATTATGTTCTTTGCAACTTATCTGTAACATTTTGACTTTCATAATCAATCTAAATGACAGTAATTAATAAAATAACAAGGGATCAGATATCAAGAGATATTATGATCGACACTTGTTCAATAGCCCGACAATTACTCACATGCACCACACAAACACCTACATTGATTGTCAATGAATCAACCCACTTAGCGTAAGCCCGTGATAGGTTCTCATTGACTAGCATTAAAGCCAAGATAAAAGAACAGAATAATAATAATAATACATTTTTATTTTGGTATATTTATTAAATACCTATCTGTTTTTTTCTCCTACATTTAAACAAGTCGAAATTAAGCAATGAGTTTTGAAGTTCTCATATCGCAAGCATTTCAGTAAGTAGAGAATAATTTAAATGATATGAAAATATATCCTCATGTCGTACCCCAACATTTATTTTAAAGATGCCTAAAAATTCAATATCTTCTATAATATACATATTATATACAATTTATTTAACTCTATTGTATAATTTATCTCGAGACAAAATAATTCACTTTAATTTAATTTTTTGCACATCTCTAGACTAGCTATCGCTCGATGTTTTTTACTTAAAATAAATTAGGCAAACTGAATTTCAGACGAATTGAGCACGTACTAGTTTGGTTGAAAAGAAAACTTTAATTTGGTAAGGGACTTTACTTCAATTTAGAGAATTTCTTAGCGTTATATTTTCAGAACAGCTCTGAAAGTAAAGTACCACATGCCACGTAAATTTATGCAAGTAATATTGTCGAAAGTTTACGCGAATGTTACACATTGAAATAAAACTATTTTTCACGGATTCTATCGCGATTTATTTGGTATTATTTTACTATCTATACTGATCCCGACGTTTCAGTTGCTTTTCAGCAGCCATGGTCACGGGTAGACTGTAAAATAACACCAAATAAATCGCGATAGAATCTGTGAAAAATAGTTTTATTTCAATTATGTAAGTAAGTTTAATTCTAAGTACATGGTAAATCATAAATGTACTGATGTTTACATAACAGCTAATAAATAAATGTAGTGCCACAGAAACACGAATATTACTAAAGCTTTTTTTATGTCATAGGGGCCAATCCAGCAGACGGGTCACCTGTTGGTAAATGACTACAGTCGCCCATGGGCACCTGCAACTCACGAGTCACAAGTGCGTTGCCGGCCTTTAAGGTGGGAGTAGGTGAAGGGTGGAAGAGATGGAGGGGAGGGTGGAGGAGAGGGGGTGAGTAGGGGGGGGAGGGTAGGGAGGAGGGCCTTCGGTAACGTACTTAACTTACTCAGCGAAAAGCAATGCAAGGATTGCTTGAAGCCGTGGTATCCGGTCGAGCCGGCCCATACGTGCCGAAGCATGGCTCTCCCACGATACAAGTTTATATTTATAACTTTAGTCCTGAAGAAATAGATACATATTTTTTTCCCACATCTCCAATTATCGAGTTAAATTATTTTAAAATACATGAAATATTTAAAAATCAAATTGTTGTTATTGTCTCGATTAAATTGAGTTGTTTTTTTTCTTAAAGATATAATTAATGTATTTTTAGTATTGTTTGGCACATAAAAAAAATACCCTGTAAGTTTTCATATTTAGAATTACAAAAAAAGACAAGTTTTAATGAAAATTCATTGCTACAATTATAACAAATTTGAATTCAAAATGATCAAATTGACCGGCGACCGGCGGGTGTTAATTGAGCGGTTTCCGTTCATTTGCTGGCCGGTGACGACTTGTTGAACGCTTGGTAACAGTGAAAGTATTGAATCATTTTTGTGGAGTTCTAATGAATTCAATCGAATTTGTTTAATCTTTCTCTTTTGTTCTTTTTTTTTTTGCATAATTTTCAAGCATTTTTGTGTTAAGGAAAAAGCTTACCTCATACACAAACTTAGGTTATCATCTTTTGTGCGGTTTTCGTTGTTAAGGATATTTCAGACGTAAAATTGTATTAAGGTTATTGATAACGTTTTTGAAGTTTTTATTATCCACTCTAATAAACTCTTTTACGCCGACCACTTGATATCAAATAAGGCTACAATTTATCAAATAAATATTACATTTTTAACAGACTTCAGAAGCAAAAGGTTCTCGATTCGACGGCTATTTATTGTGTGTATGTTAAGCGATATCTTCATCATTTGGGAACCCATTTTAATATTTCTTTTTTTTTTATTGAATTGGTTGTACTCAAGGACGGTCTCATTTAAATTTCAAAATAACTATCGTCTACATTTTGAAAAGGTGATATTTATTTCCAAACCAGACATAAATCTAACCTGAGTTTATTGTGGAGTACATCGTGTTAGAGTTGAGATTATTATATTATTTATTTATTATTTTATTAGATTATTATATTATTTTTATAACCTTTCACCTATAAAATCGAATTAATCATAGATGGAATAAAGACGAACTAACACGTAGTAAGAAATATTTTTCACAACGGTTGCTATTTTAATAATTTTGACAGTTTTGCTAATGCTTAGTACTTACATGTGTATTTGCCTGTGTATCATTGATAATAAAGAAGATATGTTACTTTGATTTGTATTTTTATTTATTTACTATTTTATGAATCTACATATTTTGGGTATTTTAAATGTCTTCTTCTAAAAAATAATGCTTAATTAGAAACTGCCTTTTCGAAAAATTTTCAGTGACAGCGCATAAAAACTCCTTCAGCAGTGATCTTCATCAGTACCTTCGATATCATTCAGTTTTTTATTTGTAGCTAAGCTCTACGGAGAAATAGTACCTCACCTATCGTCGAGGTAACAGTCAAGGAAATCATCGTGCTAAATGTCTACTTCACGTTTTAATTAGAAAAGTATTCCTTTTAAACCAACAGGATGGTCGCAAATGGTGTATAAGACTCGCTAAGAGTCAGCTTAGTAAGAGTTAGTTAGGAAAAACGATCAATATGGCATAGTTTGGCGAGACAGTTCCTCAGGATATCCTCCTTTAAAAGCACCACAAAACACACACAAAAAAATTTTGGTTGTCTGTAAAGTCGGTTTACGGACGATCATTTTACGTGATAACGTCATAAGAAAATACAATATTTTTAAAACTCTGGTTAAAAACATAAATTTTTAATTTTCAAATATTATTTACAGTTTTTGCAAATTTAATTTAAATAATTTGTTTAAATATAATCACGATCAATTAGTTACAGAAATAAACTGAAATCAAATCAATGTCAATAAACGAACACTTAGCCGATCGTGCCTCTCTATTGCTTGTTCCGCGCTCTCGCTTGCACGCTCGGCTCAGGCAGAACGTGACAATTTTTCACGTGACACGTTCATTGATTTATAAGACGTTATTACGTCAAAAGCGAAAAATAGGAAAGTAAGTGGAGCATTGCTTAGTATTTTGTTAATATCTTGCATATTAAGGGTCGTCTAGGTAATAAAACCTGATTCATGATTTCAGAGTGACAATGTTGCATTTCTTTTCATAACTTTGATCTTAACTAGATAGATTATAAGAGTTTTATATGGAACTATGAAAAGACGTAGCAGAGAGTAAGAGATTAGAAAGAGGAAGAAGAATCGTTTCTTCTTAAAATAGAACACGGTATTATCATATAAATCACGAAATGTATTCAAATTAATATTGAATTCCACCAATACCTCGTAGCAGCAGCTGAATGACTTCCGAATGTTTGAATTGAATATATGAATGCGTCGCTTTAAAGCTGTAAAGCCTTTGGCTCTTTCAATTATAGAGTGTTCGTCAATAGAATGCTGCATTGTGGTTTCATTGGTAGCAAGGATTTAAACGTTGTGTGTGCTTAAAATATTAACAATAAGTTTACAACATCCAAGTTAAATTATATCCGGTAAGTTGTTACGTCATTCCTTTTTTAATCATTACTATACTAGTGTAGTATCTACTGTTTTTTTAATAGTATATTGTGGGGAATAGAAATCTAGAAAAGAATTGCTAGAAATCAATTGTTATGAAATAAAATAAATGTCAAAAACTAAACCTGAACAAATAACCCACCCTATGCTATTAATTTTTCTCAGTTATTTCATTGATCTGCAGTGGTAGGGTCGTGGCTCAGGTGTCGTGTTTTCTTCTAAAAAATAACAAATTCCTTACTCGTATAGTGGTTTGCTAAAATCTCTCATCAGGAAGTTTAATAAAATAGATTTAACACTAGAGTGCACGCGCCCCTAAATATTCTTTGAGTGCAGGCGCGGGCTACAGACTTAGCCCACTTATGGATCAATTACTTCTCTGGATAAGAAAAAAAAAAGTAAAACACAGCATATATAATCATATGTATCTTTATTTTTATTGTAATGGCTTAAACAATCAATGAATTATTCCTTTTTAAGTATAATTAGAAACATAAACGTAAACTCCTTTAAAACCAACATTATTTGGACGCCTTTTACATAAAAAGATATAGAGGGCAAAGGAGCAGACGGGTCACCTGATGGTGAATGACTACTGATGCCCATGGGCACCTGTAACTCGAGAGTCACAATTGCGTTGCCGCCCTTTAGGGTGGGAGTCGGAGAAGAGGGGAAGAGGGGGGAGAGGAGGGGGAGGGGTAAGGGTTATAGCGTCCGGTAACCTCATTTACTCGGCGAAAAGCAATGTGAGCATTGCTTCCTGCCGGTTTTCTGTGAGGCCGTGGTATCGCTCCGGTTGAGCCGGCCCATACGTCTTGCTTTGAGATCTGTCAGCCTTATTTGATATATGAAAGTAATATTATTCATAGAATTTGTTTCTTATAATCCAATTTAAACAATAATATCACAATAATCAAAATAATTTATACAAAAACAGCCTATACACAGGCATACATTCACAAAACACAACTACTTGCCTTAAATTTTGCGTTGCGTATGCATTTACAGTACTACCTGCATTTGGTGTGGTCGCGAGCCCAGCTGCAAAAAGAATAGCTGTTCTGACAATCCTGGAAGTTTTATGGCTCTAGATATATTAAGATGCGATTTACAACGATCTATCCTCGTATAAAGCAAAAAGGTCGTCCAACTTCCTAGAGGAATTGACGACAAATAACTATATTTGATCACTATGATATGGTGATCAAAATATCGACGCCGTATTTTGCCGTTAAATTTTTTACTTGCCCCCTTGGACCGATAAAAAATAGATAAATTTGTCCCCTCCCTGGGCCAGGAGCTGGGCCCATGATCATGTCTCTTAGAATTATAGGTTTTTTTAGTGTGAAACTAGCAACCCCCCGGCTTCGCACGGGTAGCAGAGACAGCTTCAACAATCATCATTATATTTCAACCAATTTACACAAAACCTTAACAAGTTGTATACCTAAACCTTCCTCATGAATCGCTCTATCTATTGATGAAAACCGCATGAAAATCCGTTCAGTAGTTTTTGAGTTTATCGCGAATAGACAGACAGACAGACACAGCGGGGGACTTTGTTTTATAATATGTAGTGATGAAATAAGCGTTTGTCTTCCAACTCATCTGATGGAAAGTGACGATGAAGACGAAGATGGTACTAGGCTAAGATGGTTTAAAACACAACGTGGATGCTGTATCTGTATTCAATTACTACACAAAAACAGGAAACACGAATACAAATTACCTTTGCCTCAATTTACAATTTACGCTACGCACGTACAATGAAAGCTTCACTCAATAGATGCGAACACTGAGCCATTGTTTTTTGTTCAAACACATTCATTAACAATGATCAAATCAGAACAAAACAAGTAATGTGCACAATAATTAAGACTCGCCTTATTTAAATTATAAATTAGACATTAGAGGTACCTATGCATAGAAGTGAATTAAATTCAGAAAGACATCAAAGCACTCAAGGCAGGCAGTAATATTCGTTTATTACAAGCTGCAGTTTTTAAGTAGTCCACAGATTTATTTACCGAATTTCAACAAAACATTGTAACATCCTAGTCTTTTCAAGGCAACAACTGTACACCACAACAATATGTGTATGTCTCGAGTGGTCAACTGACGAAGGTTTCCCGCTCGACCCGTGTCAGAGATAAGGCGGAGTAAAAAACTACAACTAATAAATAATAGAAATTCATCCCATAGAAACACAAACAGGTGTGTGTGTGTGCAATTCACACACTGCAGAAGTGAAACTTCAGAAAAGTAGCCTACGAGAGAATGAGAAATAAAAAGTAAAATTGCGAGGTCGGCCCCGATCTGTCGCCCCGATCTATCGGATTTGGTTTCTGAGCGGGGCGTTCGACGGTTGCTGCTGTGTTGCGCCTGAGAGTCCTGACCGAAGAGGTAGTGACCTATGGCGGCATGATGTTGGCGGTGCCGTTAAATATCGCGAACGCATTCAATAGTCTGCCACTCTTGTCTGCACTATTGCACTATTCATCAGGAAAGCGCTCCAGTATCACGAAGTGCCATTGTATCTGAGGCAGCTAGTGGCAGACTATTTAGAGGAGCGTACCGTCATGTGCGAGGACCGAGAGAGAGATATGAGTCGTTGGCCCATGTCGTGAGGTATTGTGGAGCATGGAATACGACCCGAAGACGCTAGGAGGGGTCCGGATGTCTTAATGAAAGCTGTTCCCGGATCCCTCCTATTTTAAGCGCAGTATGGCACACCGTGTGGTTTTAGTCGGTTCTATCCCGACACACTGCCCCACCGAAAATGACGGTGGGGTGACGGCCCGATGGAGTTTCCTAACGCACAAAAAAAGGGTAGGTAAGTACTGCCAATATAGTTTTATAAAAAAACTAAAATTTTACTGCTGAAAACTGTTTTCAGTTCAGTTTTAAATTTGTTGTCTTTACATAAATATTGACAAGAAGTATCGCAACAAGATTGAACATCACAAATTGAGCGCAGAGTAACCAGCTAAGTTAATTAATAGATAAAACATTGTCCAGGAACTGCTTATCTAGCGCTCGCAGTTGCGTTCAGTACTGGACATCATAAATAAACCTTCTTGTACAAAGTTTCACTGGAGTAGTTACCGTCCATAATTTAACTGATAAGGAAATTGGTACAAGACTACCTTTTGATTCTAATATCTTAATTATGTAGTGCATACAGTCTGCCAAAATTAATTAAAATATTTATCTATATAAACAAAAGTGACATATTGTTCGTTGGTATTACAAGAAAATTTGATAAGGTTAGCCGGCAATCGGGGAAATTCGGGGGTAACTGAAAGTAATTTTTGCGTAACATCATTGAAATTATGACAGGACAACGTCTATCAGGTCAGTTGGTATTTAATAAGCAATGTGTTCTTTGTAGAATAACTTTCTAAACTAGTTTTCACAAATACATAATATTTTTTTTTATTTATTGCACTGATTTTATATTTAATTTTAGATTATTATTATGATCACATTGTTAGTATGTTCGATTCCTTTATTAACAGTGCATGATGTATTCTCTTATAAATTGTAGAAGCACTAGATTAAAAAAAAAACAGAATGTATGTGTTTCCGGACTGATACGACCTTCAAACCTTCAAGAAAAGAGCGTTCTCCCATCTCAAAGGCCGGCAACGCACTTTTGACTCTTGAGCTGCAGGTGTCCATGGGCGAAAGGTAGTCACTTACCATCAGGTAACCCGTCTGCTCTTTTATCGTGTCGCCCTCTATAACCTAAAAAAAATGTATATCATTATGTTTTATGTATTCTCCGTTAGAGATCCTAATAAATAAATAAATAATTCAATTAAAAGGATGTGCAACGATTATGCTACCATTACAAGGAAATTAGTAGATACTTTCATTGTTCTTTCTTCGTGATATTTCGTATTTAGTTGCGTGCAATTTTATGTGTAAAAAAGGTTATAAATTCTTTAGACCAATTTAAAATCAATATTGTAAAACAAACAGTTTTTTTATACACAAATCACTATTTTAATGGTGTTTTCTCTTCATCCTATGATTGCCTGTAAGAGATTGCCTTGGCGATAAGGCCGCCAATTGTACAACTCACTTATCTGCAGTTTGAAAAGTTGTCTATTGTATTATTTACGTGGTGTACAATAAAGAGATGTATTATTTTTATTCAATTAGTTTAAATAACAATATACAGCCTATTTAGTTTACAAATCTGAATGCGATTAAAATAATCACAAACGTTAGCTCAAATTAATTCACAGTATAACAGATGGCATATGCTTAGAATTTGACAATTTTACATATTCAAAGGACTTCGTACTATAGTGAAAAAAGGCAATGATGATTATTTATGAGGCGTTGGTGCAAATATAACAAGCAACTCATCACTGCATAAGAAGCTATTTGCTTGAAAATGGCTTAACCGATTTGATTAATTGTTTCTGTTATATGTTAATAATAGATGGAATTAAGTTTTTAGTACAAGAAAATTTGAAAAGGTTAGCCTGCAATCGGGGAAATTCGGGGAAAACTGATGGCATGATCATGAACTGATGATGATGAATGGCATATGCTTAGAATTTGACAATTTTACATATTTATTTCGTACTATAGTGAAAAAAGGCAATAAAGAATATATATGAGGCTTTTGTATAATTTATAACATGTAACTCATCACCGCATAAGAAGAAGCAAATAAAACTAAAGTTATAATAATGGCTTAACGAAGGAAACTTGGTCTATTTTCCGCGGCAAAACTTTCTTAAGAAACGTTAGAATTTACCGTGCCCCAGTGTTGCCATAGTTACTTCAGTCCTGAAACAAAATAATCTACCGGGGAAAGAAGAAAATGCATAGTACCGTCTACGAAAAACTACGCATTATGTGAACCGGTTATTTCTGGAACTACTAATTTGCACATCGATTTTCTTGTAACGAGTAGGAAAATTTGTTCAGTAAACCAAATAAAAAACTATGTAATAAGTAGTAATGTAATTGGAAGGTTCGGAGTTCTATAATATAGGCTTACTTTTAACTCCAGATTTCCCACTAAAATTACATTATTTTTTATTTGCAAAAGTAAGTTATATAATTTGTCAACTGTCATTTTAATTATGCATTTAATTTGTAAAGATGAAATTAAACGTCATTATTTTCATTCTTTTTTTAATGAATTTTAACATTTTAAAATTGAAAAATCACTTAAATAAATATTATAAAAGTATTCCACTAATTCATTACAAGTGGCGCCTACAGAACTACAAGACAAAATCATTGGAAATAATTCCATTTTCAGTGTAAAAAATATAGAACACTAGCAGCGCCCCGTGGTTTCACCCGCGTAAGTCCCGATCCCATGGGCACATCGGGATAAAAAGAAGCCTATGTGTTAACCCAGATCTCTAGCTATCTACATACCAAGTTTCATCGCAATCGGTTTAGTGGTTTTTGGGTGAAAGAGTAACAAACATCCATCCATCCATCCAAACTTTCACATTTATAATATTAGCTAGATTAAAATCTAGAATTATATTGAAAATAACAGAACAAACAAACGCTTAAATTGCATTTCTTCACAACCACCTGCAAGCATAAACAATATTCCTGCGCTTGAATACATGCAACATCTGGGTTCAAATAAAACTTACAACATCGATATTTACAATCACGTACCTACGTTAAAACTAAACATACGTATGTATATTTGATCTGTAAGCAACACGCTCAACACGTCGAACCTTTGTTTTGTAAGAAAGTAACATACTTTTAAACTATTATCTACAAAACTTAATCAGTCGATTAGCTTCTCTCTTAAATATCTTGATAATAAATAGCTTTTACCCGCTTCTCTCAAATTTTATGAAACTTAACGATTGTCTAACAGTTTTGTTTGTATCCCTCGGGAATGGAACTCTTTTTTCTGAGAGAAGGTACATTTTCTGTACTCCTGCACTCATGTTTAAAGTAAAATTTCATGATGATCGGTTTTGTAGTTCAGGCGGGCAAGCGTAATCAACAAACAAACTCACATTCGTATAAATTATTAATTATTTTATAATATACTGCGACTCATCTTAGTCCTGAGTCAATTTGTACCCCCCAGATACCTTACACCTTCCGTTCTTGTGAGCTTTGGTCAAAGACACGGGCATGCTAGTTCAAGGCACGAATGTTTGACTATCGACAAAGAGCAGTCTCGCGATGTGTTTTGACGTAATGCAATGCAAATACGTCTTTTGAGATATCAGCACGCTATTGGAGAGACGTAACACTGCCCACTAAACTAAGAAACGACTCATGTAGGCACCCTTCGATGTAAAACATAGTTATATAATGGCAATTATTTGTAACAGTATTCCTCAAACAATAAGAGAATTACCAATGCAATAATTTAAATCAAAATTACAGGTTTGGTTTTGTCGAAAAGTGCTTTTACATAAATGCTTTTTTTAGTTGTGAAACCTAATAGTTTTAAGTAAAAATTCGCAAGCGTGTTTTATGCGAATATGTTGGGCTTTTTAATGTTACTAGAGATCGCGTGGTGGTCGAATTTCGACCATGGTTTATTTCATTGGCCAATATTACTTGATCTGTCATTGTATAGACTTTTGTACCATGACAGGTCAAAATATATACTTTACACTCATAGCTGCATGTACCCGTTTTTGCATTTTTTTTAACTTTGTTGCAAATATTGTTCAAAAATTTTAGCATTCGTCACTTCTTCTCTGTATAAACTATAAGTGTGCGAAATTTCATACTCCTCCGTCAGCCCAATTTTCGTAGAAAGGGATCCAAAGTTTTCGCTTCACGTATTAATATATAGATATCCTAATATCCTAGCGAGTAAACAGCTTATCTTAAGTCACTGATAAAACCTCTGCTTAAAAAAACATTATTGTAATACTCATGTCGAGAGCCTTTCAATCAAAATGAATATAAACAAAAAAATAATTGTCAATACAAATCACCTGGAAGCAAACAGTAAAGCCAATACTCTGAAGAGTTTTATTTTGATCCAAATAAATTGAATTTTCCTTAAACCATTTATTTTTCCTATAATCTCATCACGTTGATCGTTAACGTTACTTCTCAAATGAATACTTCGGTTTACATAGGTACATTATAGAAAAAGAGCTTAGAAGAAAATTGTAAATATATATATATTTATACATTTAAAGATACTCTAAAAAAATCCGGTATTCTAAAGGGCTTTGATGTTAAATTGTACTAGGGGCTTATTTCCGAATAATAATATTCTTTTTATCGGAGACGGTAAATGTCCTCGATCAAAGTGATCAAAGTGAGTGAGTGAAAATCTGTATATTTTATTACACACTCTCAGTGTCACACAGTCTCAGTTTGAGAATTATATTAAAACAAGTAACTTATTAAAAAAAATAAAAAACGCAACTGCCCCGCCAAAAAAGGATTACGTACCATGGGGTCGTCCATTAATCACGTGATGCTAGAAAGTGGGGGGAGGGGGTTTGGAAAAAATCACGAAATATCACAAGAGGAAGGGGGCTTAGTCAGATATCACGTATTTATTTAAAGTGGCCCGTTACCGTGACTTGCAGTTTGCCTGACAATGATTTCCTCATCCGCCGCTTGTCAGTAAGACTGTGATTTTCACCTGATAACACCTTTCCTTTATCATTTTTATGCCAGTCAGAAACAATATTCAACCGTAATGTTTGTCTGGACATTTTTATCACGGTGCTTAATTTTCCAGCATTAAATTATATCTTTATTATGAAGATAATATTTTAAAATTTGTATTAAAAAAATACACGTGATTTTGGGAAGGGGGGTGGGGTTAGTCTAAAGCCTCAAAACGTATTACCAGGGGGAGGGGGGGGGGGGGTCCAAAAAGATGCTAAAAACATCACGTGATTAATGGACAGCCCCATTTAGCCGGCAATTTAATTTTTTTTTTAAAGTGCCTGTTATATTTGGCATGATGTAAGGATTCTAACAATACCCCATTCATCCAAATCTGTTCAGGCATTTACTGAAATAAATAAAATTACATACATGGATGTACCCTGAAAACATTACACTTCTTTTAAGGTAAGCTAAGT